>OZ021685.1:6227604-6479251 GCA_963978505.1 Listrodromus nycthemerus
AACCCGGAACACACTGGATCGCCATATACGTGGACAACAATGGACGAGGCACCTTTTTCGACAGCTATGGTCTACCCCCTCTCGTCGGCAAGCATCATAATCGACTACGACGAAATACCATTACTTATGACTGGAATACCAAGCCGCTGCAATCGATCAAATCTAAAGTGTGTGGAGAATATTGCATTATGTTTCTTGATTTTATGTCTCGTGGGTATAGCCTGGCTGCTTTTTGCAGCATATTTTCAACGAATAAAGTAAAAAACGATAATATTGTGCAACGCTATTACAAGAGACTTAAACATGTAAAACGGAAAAGACATCATGTAAATCAAACACGTTTGGCTCCTTTAAAGGGGGGCCGCAATAAATGTACACCTTCATGTATCCAAACGTGCACGCCCCGTTTCGGATGCCATCTCTAAATAAACTTGATAAAATCGACTGCGTCTTTTTGTGAATACAGTCCCCCCCTCCAGTCTCCTTTGAATAATATAAAAGCAGAACTCACGAATCGGTGTTACGCACTTTCAGAAGAACTGTAGCAGTGCTAAGAACCATGGATATCATCGACGGTATACTTGTGATCGACTGCGGTAAAGACCCCTGGGAACTCACCAGGGAGGAACTGGCATATATACCCAAGCCACTACTGCTAAGACACTGGAGCGACGATATTCCTTGCCTATGGACGAAACTACCCGCGCATATTCAAGACGATGCCGAAGTCGCATCATTCCGACTCTGCGGGGAGCATTGGCCTATATCGGATCTCAACCCACGTGCCGAAGGGTACCCTCCGACCAGGAGGGAATGCGAACAGTGTCAACGGGCTGGCTATGAGAAAGAATTGCATTCAGCGCTGACGTCATCCGCAACTGCAACGCCCATTACGACACTCGAATCTGACGGAAAAATATCCAAGACGCCACCACTGCCCGGTGCTACACCCACGCTCGTCACAGATCTGTAAAATCATTGTACTACAACATGTCTATACGTAAATATTAAATAAAGGAATATTTAAAAAAAAAAAGTGTATCTCTTATTGCCGGTAAACGGTTACCCTTCGGGTATGATAAAGTAGTGGGTGACTTTACCGACTGTAGAATAATTGTATAGTTTTAGACGACTGGGTGATGTTTAAGCATCTGCAGGAAAAACTCTTAGGGCCCAATCACAACTCGGGGAGAATTTACAGGGACCAATCATGGCCCGGGGAAAATCATTTGCATCCCCCCTACTACCCATCGGACCCACCGCAGCATCACGGCTCAAGAAATGCCTGGGGGGCACGTGACGTCAGACGATAGGGTAGAGGGAAAAAAACACGTTGAATTGTCCTCTCTCTCTCTCTCTCTCTCTCTCTCTCTCTCTCTCTCTCTCTCTCTCTCTCTCTCTCTCTCTCTCTCTCTCTCTCTCTCTCTCTCTCTCTACAGCATCCCCCACCCGCTGACAGGGGATGCTGTAGAGAGAGAGAGAGAGAGAGAGAGGACAATTCAACGCGTTTTTTCCCTCTACCCTATCGTCTGACGTCACGAGCCGTGATGCTGCATTGGCTCCGATGGGTAGTAGGGGGGGATGCAAATGATTTTCCCCGGGCCATGATTGGTCCCTGTAAATTCTCCCCGAGTTGTGATTGGGCCCTAAGAGTTTTTCCTGCAGATGCTTAAAAATATTTGTTAATGCGTCCATGATTATTAATTTTGACGTTTTACGCGAAATGAAAAACAAAATTATCGGAGTATATGAGTTTATTAATTACTTATGCGTCACGTTCCATCCCACCCGCATACATTGGTCTTAATATATATCGTACAAATAAGATAAAATACGCATACATATACCTATACATATATATATACATGATGTCGAGAGGCTGTCCAACAAATACCGATTAGTATTACCGAATACGTATACACCTAACTATAATAATGGGCAAGGGCAAGGGCTCGATTGTTTAGGGTATTAACGAATAGTTGAAAAACTTCCACGGAAATGCGAAAACGACCAATGTTAAAAGTATAACGACGATAATAATACTGATAAATAATTTTATGCATGGCTAACACCGTTTTTAAGCCGTTCGTTTCGTTTTAGTAGCAAGTGCTTTCCGCAATTGGTTTGCGATGTACGCGGCACACAGTACAGAAAACTCCAAGAAAACTATGTCGAATGTAAATTCGACAAATGCAGGATCCATACGGAGTTGAGTAGCTTCTTTCAAAGATTTGAAATTATTCTTAAGCAATTCTTTGACGCGTATCTCATCGATTTTTTTGGGGTCTTCTTCAGCGGGAATGTGTAGAAGTAATTCAGCGCACAGAACATTGACACACTTTTCCACATGTGTGACATTTCGCTGTAGACGTCTGAAGCGTTCGTCGAGACACACCAGTATGCCGAGCAATCCATCGAACGAAGATTTTTGCATCACAACAGCCGGTGAATAATTTTTACGCTTCTTCGTTGCTGGTTCGGGATCCCGCTGTGATCCATCATCTTGGAATGTCGTATCTTCTTCGATAATCCGATCAAACACAATGGATTTGGAGCCGTAACTCGAGGTGAAGAGTATCTCACAATCACCGATGCGTACGGGTTGCGGTGTGCGCCAATTCTTACCCCAGGCGACCTTTTGGACACCGTCGAAATACCTCGAAATTTCAGGTAGTTTTGTCTGCAGCAAATGCCAATCGGTCGATTCAAAGACAATACCTCCAGCCGTGGTATTGTTCTGAAGTTTTACGATCGGGCGTATGCGGCCATCGGCGCACGTCTGTAGACCGATGTGAACTTTTTTTGTCTCCGAGGGGTTGAGCGTATACGTTGTACCGAGAATCAGCGGTGCTTCAAGACGCTTCTTCTCGTCGTCCGACAGTATACGATACATGGTTTCGGGCTGTAGATCACTGTCCCTCAGATCTTTAACACCGATAGACTGACTCATCTCGAACAATAGTTTGACGTTACAAGGGGCAAACCGTAAAACAGAAATTCGAGGGCTTTTATCCCGACTTTTTATAACGAATCCACGGGCCGGACTGCCGATTTTTCATAGTATCGTACCCTTATATGTGTTTCCGTGAGACCGTGGCGCTAGCATCGTAACTATAACGACATGTGTTAGAGGGGATAGCCGGTTTTGCCTGGTTAACATGGTCACATCTCCAAGATGTCGATGGGTCAACCGATCCAACGTTAACATGCTTAAAATACACGGTGACATCTGTGAATATTTTCAAAGAATAAAAGATACTGATCTTCGTTTAGTTGTAGGTCGTTATATGGTCGGTCCCATACCACGGCTGTTGCACCGATTGAAGATAAAATTGCGTGGTCACCCCCGTGTAGAAGTCGTCGATCGTAAAAATCAGAATGAACGACCCCGTGGAACAATGAACACTCGTTTACCCCAATGCAGACAGTTTACGGGATTACCGCTGACCTGCTATCATGGATGCAAGATCGGTTTTGGGACAAGCGTCTATAGAAATCGGCATAGATACGCAGGGTGTCACTCACCCGTATATCTCGTTTTTCTCGGAAGCTGGCGGGTGTTGCTCGCAATACGCGGTCAAATTCCATACGCCCTATGCAAGAACCCCTCCCCCCGCCGATATAAATCTAAGAGATATACATCTACCTCGTGAGCCTTCGGATCGTAAAGGCTTATACCCGCGCAACAAGTTTGGAACTCTTTAAGTGTGTTTGTGAAAATCTTCGACCACCCGCTGCTAGTGCATCGTCGTAAAAATAGTTGGAAAGCACCGAAGGCAGTTCTAGGTATGTCCCGTCGCCAAGTTTACACTAAAAAGTAGGTATTGTTTTCGTTTTTATAGCGGTTGGGCGCGACCGCGTTTTTTCACAGGGAGTTACTTGTACAGACAATGGAATCGTCCATGCCACGGTCATCCCGATATTTCGAACCGCCTCGTTACGGTGTCCCCAAGATGAAAATCATAGGTCTAGTGAAAAAAAAATTCTAGCGAAATTCTGTGTAACAAGGCTGTATTCAGTTAACGAAGCTAGTGTTACCGTAAATTTAGCGATACTCCCCCGCCAATGAGGGAAGAAAGAAAATGTAGTAGGGGTGTGGGCAAAATCTATAAAGTCTTTCGAAGTTTGTTTCTATTTTAATTCTCTGTCGAGAAGTCTACTAAAGCACCTCGCGTGATAGTTGTCAGCGTAGAGCAGACAAAGTGAGCGTATTTTTGGTGGTTTTGTGACAGTTTTCCCCGTGCAAGCGACAATCGCGCTGAGTGAGGCTTTCAGCGATATTCTTATACAGTGTTTGCCTGAGCGGGTTGTATGTGCAAATAAAAAATATTTAACGAGTTTTACGAATCTTTTTGAAAAACTTCGAAATGAGTTGCGTGAGTCGTCTTATTAAAGCCATCCGTAAAACGGTGGCTTTAACACGCCTACGTAGTGCTGTGATCGCGCGTCGTTGTACGTTGCGCTGGGATTTAAGGTTGAGATCGATGAATCTCCAGCAGGCCCAGCGAGAATTCCGTGCCATTCTTCGTCAGTTGGCGGTGCGGGTCATCGGGCGTGCGTACGATCATGGCGCGTTCGACGATTCGAGCGATGCCGTACATATCGCTGTACAGGTGGTGCGCGAAAGAGGCGGCGCAGGGCTTCATGTTGTGCGTGCACTGATGGAGAGCCATGGACACATCCAGCGGAATGTTGAGGCGGAGGCTACACCTCTCGAGGATGATGTCGACATCGACGAAAGCGGTGAAAATCCGCTGAATCCCGAGGCCATCGAGCGGCCCGAGTCACCAGTTCGGGACGTCGTCGTCGTCGTCGTCGACGAACTGGAGAGTCCGGAGTCTCCAGATGCAGCGAATGGAATCGCGTATCGGGCTGTTTCCGATAACGATTCCGGTCTGGAGACGGAAGGTGACGAGGCCCATTTAGATAACGTTCATTGCGTTATTCGCATGGGACCTCCAGCGTCACCGGATCCGGAGCCCCTTGAACACCGCGGTGGGTCAGAAATGGTCATTGACGACCCCCCGGTGTTTCAGGACGACGACGACGACGACGACGACGACGACGACGACGACGACGACGACGACGACGACGACGACGACGACGACGACGACGACGACGACGACGACGACGACGACGACGACGACGACGACGACGACGACGACGACGATGGTGTTATCCACATGGGCTGCCCAGCATCACCCGACCCCGTATCCGATCGCGAAGATGAAGACTCCGAAGCCGAGACGGTCTTCAATGACGAAGCTGATCGGATGCAGCGAGTTTCGTCGCCGGAATTGGGTAAGTTTTTATTATTGTCTTTCGTCCCCCCTGTATACATAAACACTCATATATATATATATATATATCTATGTATATATATATATATATATATATATATACGCGTTGCAACGGGACTTTATGCCCTTCGGCTGGTTTAACATTTTGGTTAAACCTTAGGTGACAGGCCATGGGCATTTGACTGGGATGGTCGTCTCGTCATCGTTAGAGGTCGTAGATTTTCGAGTGGGCTTATACAGTCGCTGAACGACCCGACGCGATTTGTACCGCTCAATCGCTTCCACCACAGCGGTCTGGCGATGGGTGATGAGGATTATGACGACCTACAGGACCTTGAGGAATTTTACAGACATCATAATTTCGACCAGGTCCCATGGTATGATTCCCGAGGGGAAATAGGCCGCGACTCCGATGACTACGATGAGGATGATGATCTAATCATCCAGCGTGTTCGCGAGTCTCGAGCCGGTGAACCGGAGCCTTAAAGTGCGTAACAGATAGTCGCTCGCGTATATATATATATATATATATATTAAACAAACGTTGGGTCTTTATTTAATTATTAATTTATTTTTACAGATCGTCCTTCGTCGTCAGCGTCATGTTCATCGTCTTCGTCATCATCAACATCATCATCATCATCGTCATCGTCATCGTCATCGTCATCGTCATCGTCATCGTCATCGTCATCGTCATCGTCATCGTCATCGTCATTGTCATTGTCATCGTCATCGTCATCGTCATCGTCATCGTCATCGTCATCGTCATCGTCATCGTCATCGTCATCGTCATCGTCATCGTCATCGTCATCGTCATCGTCATCGTCATCGTCATCGTCATCGTCATCGTCATCGTCATCGTCGTCATCCATGATAACAGTGGTACCGGCCGCATGGGCTGCAGAGGCTGCAACGGCTGTGGCGGAATTGGTAAGTTCCGAACTATATAAGCCGCAGACGGGCGGGGGTTTAACGGGGCCGGGAAATAGTTTTAACAATGTAAAAAACATAGTTCGTAAAGCGAATGACGACAGCAATGCCGACGGTCTAAAAATGAACGGTAACGCGAATGACATGAGCGACGGGGACAACGGTATTGCGGATGCCGACGATGACGACCGTATATTACCTGTGGGTCAGCGTTTCGGGATTATAGGTGAAGAAAAAGAGTATTTTTCGCGACGTTTTAAAATAAAATCCCGTCAAACCGAAATCTCGTTACTCACGCCACCACAAGGGGTCAATCCAATCTCGTGGATACGAAACGCCATACGGGACATTCACGCGTATTTTACAAAAGATAGTTTATCCACCGACCGGATCGGTATTGCGTTTGAAGCTCAGGGTATGACGGACGGTGTAGCGGGCATATCCCTGAGACCCGTATGGCGATTCAATCCCGAGCAATTGTGGGATCTTTTGTGCAGCGTTAACCAGAGTGCGAGAATACTTTCGGTTTACGAAACGCTTGTATTCACGGTAACGTACGTCGACATGGTACGCGGTACGGGAGGTATGGACAGTAAAATTGCGAGTAATCGATCCGTCATTTTGATAGGGAACACCGACAATTTGTGTTTTCCTCGGGCGCTGGTCGTAGCATTAGCAAATGCGCGAAACAAAATTAATCGAAGCGCAGAGTCGAAAATTTTTTATGAACGCATCCGTCATAAAAAATCGGGGCTCCAGCGAGACGAGGCAAAGAAACTCGTGACAGCGGCTCGTGTTGTAGTACCGGCACAGGGTTGCGGCCCTGCGGAGTTCGAGGTGTTTCAACGACACTTTATGACATCGAGGGTCGCTATATGCGTTTATGACTGGGCTTCTCTCGGTAGCGGTGCAGACCTCATTTTTAATGGGCAAACACGATTTGAAAACACGCCTGCACACATAACATTAAATATTGCGTATTTTAAAAATAATAATCATTATTCGCCTATTACTAATCTTCTTGCCGCAGGGGGCTCACGGAACTACTGTACCCCTTGCAATGTATCTTACCGATTTTTGCATCAACATCGGTGTACAAGCAAGTGCCCGCGTTGCTACGCATCACCGCCGTGTTCAGTTCCGACCGTTGATAACGTCGTTACGGAAAGCGGCGGTGACGGGTGGGAATGCGAGGACTGCCATAGATTTTTCCACAACGCGGCGTGTTTTGAAAATCATCTGAAGCCCCGAGAAGCCCGTGTCAATAACCGCAATATAGAAAGAAAGTCGGTTTGCGAGACAGTTAGATTTTGTAAAAAATGCACAAAGTTATTCGACACCACTCGGAAAGCTCACGAATGCGGTAAAACGTTCTGTCAGCTGTGTCGTAGCGTGCATGAGTACAATGAGCAATGCTACATGCAACCGCTGGCAGACCGTGAATTATCGAAACCCCGGGAGCATCCGAAAAC
The DNA here is from genome assembly GCA_963978505.1 of Listrodromus nycthemerus. NCBI lineage: Eukaryota > Metazoa > Arthropoda > Insecta > Hymenoptera > Ichneumonidae > Listrodromus > Listrodromus nycthemerus. Next base: position 6,235,307 of record OZ021685.1, read on the forward strand.
ATTGTTCATTTTTTACGATTTCGAGACGCGACAAGACGAACTTTACAGCTCTAGTACGGACGACAATACTCGCGAGCACGTTGTCACGCTTTGCGCGGCTCAACAGTTGTGCGAAATATGTTTGTCCGACGTGGACAACATAATTCAGGGTAGCTTCTGCAGATGGTGCGGCGTGCGGCAGTATGTTTTTCGAACTTCGCCAATCGCCGAATTGATCAATCTTGCAGTACGCCGCACAACGGCGTTTCGAAAGATTGTTTGTATCGCGCATAACGCCAAGGCCTTTGACGCCCAATTCGTATTGCGATACGTTGTCGAAAATTGTAGCGATCTCGGTTTGCCAAAAATTATTCTAACGGGTAATTCGATAATATCGATGCGTATAGGTCGTACCGTATTCATCGATAGTATGAATTACTTCCATATGCGGTTGAGCGCTCTACCGGGAGCCTTCGGCTCTAACGATAAAATGGAAAAGGGATACTTTCCGCACCTTTTTAACACGCTGCAGAACCAGGGATACTGTGGGGTAATCCCCGCCGCGGAATATTACTCGCCCGACACAATGAGTCACGACGATCGAAATACTTTTTACGAATGGTACACGGAGAGGGTCGCTTCCGGTGAACTTTTCGACTTTCAAACAGAAATTGAAAAGTATTGCGTACTAGACGTTGACATATTGCGACGGGCTTGTAAAGAGTTTCGGAAAATATTCCTCGAGTCCGGCGATGTTTGTCCATTTACTGAGGCTGCGACAATTGCATCGGCGTGCTCGAAGGTATTTAGGCGTAAATTTTTGGTTCCGCAAACGATTGGATTAATACCGAACGGTGGATACAGGCTTGCGGATCGGCATTCACGGCAGGCCAACCAGTGGCTTTTATGGGTCGAGAAATGTATAGGGCATGAGATTGTTCACGCTAGTCGAGCTCGAGAGGTCAGGCTACCTGAAGGGCCTCTCGTTGACGGGTATTTGCAGTTGGAAGACGATCGCTTTGTCTTTCAATTTCACGGTTGTTATTGGCACGGTTGCCCGCGCTGTTTCCCCGGCAACCGTGAAAAGCCGACACGCGCCAACGAAGAGTCCTACGAGAGCCGTTATGAGCGTACTCTAGCGATGGACTCGAAGATTCGGTCTCATGGTTATCAGCTCGAAGTCATGTGGGAGTGCGAGTTTGAAGAGCTTCATCGCATTAATCCGGCGATCAACGCGTATTTGTACGAGCATCCTCGTCTGACATCTGTGTCTTTGAATCCGCGTGATGGGTTTTACGGTGGCCGTACGGGTAACACTGTAACAGTGTACGATACTGCGGAGGGTGAAAAGATTCACTACATTGATATTTCTTCTCTGTATCCTTACATATCGAAAACGGGCCGCTTTCCGAAGGGTCACCCGAAGATATATGTGGATACAGAGTGCGACGAACTGTTGAACGGATCGTACGAGGCCTTGGGAACAACGGTCAATGGTATGATCCGTTGTACAGTGTTACCGCCGCGAAATCTTTTTCATCCCGTGTTACCCGTACGGATGCACGATAAACTCCTCTTTGCATTGTGTCGCACATGCACAGAGGAGAAAACACAGTCAGACTGCCCACACGAAGATGTCGATGAGCGTGCGTTTACAGGTACCTGGGTGGTGGACGAAGTTCGAAAAGCGCTCGAACTCAACTACAAAATTATAAAAGTATTTATTATTTGGGATTACGAGATGACCCAGTACGATCCTGTAACGCACGAGGGTGGTCTCTTTGCCGAATATATAAATACTTTTTTGAAGATTAAACAGGAAGCCAGTGGTTGGCCTAGTGAATGTACCGATGTAGACTCGCGAGCGCAATATATCGAAGATTACGAGCGCTCGGAGGGTATACGTCTAGATCCGGGCAATATCTGTAAAAACCCCGGTCTGCGTTCCGTTGCGAAGTTATGCCTGAACTCGTTCTGGGGTAAATTCGGACAGAGGGACAATTTAACACAGACAACGGTTATAAACAATCGTGAGCAACTGCTTCTCCTTCTGGGGGATAGTGATAAAGAGGTGCGGCGCTTACTCCCTGTCAACGACAACGTGTTGTATGCGATTTGGGTGAATATCGATGAAGCTGTGATTCCATCTTCGCAAACTAGTGTTGTAATCGCAGCTTATACAACAGCTCAAGCCCGATTAAAATTGTATAGTTATCTCGAGCGGTTAGGTCGGCGCGTGCTGTACTACGACACCGACTCGGTGATTTTCGTGAGCACGGGACGACCGGGTGAATGGTCACCGCCGCTTGGTAACTTTCTTGGCGATATGACCAGTGAGTTGAAGGAGCCTACAGACTACATAAAGTCGTTTGTCTCTGGAGGCCCCAAATTTTACGGTTACCAGGTCGTAAATAGCTCGAAGCCCGACGAGGTTATTAAAACAGAATGCAAGGTGAAAGGTTTGAGTTTAAATTACCTTAACTCTCGGAAAGTTAATTTTGACTCAATTCGACGAATGATCGAAGCCGATTTACCCTGTGAAAATGACGAATCGATACGGTTAGATTTTACATCTATTCAAAGAACGGCTCTTCACGACGTAATAACCCGAGAAATGTCGAAAACTTGCCGTGTCGTATGCCATAAGCGTCGACATCTAACGCATACGTTGTCGCTTCCGTTCGGTTTTAAAGAATAATTTGTATACCGATACAAATTTTACCGTTACCGTCGTCATCGCTGTTGTCTCGTGTGTGGGTGTGCGTGTGTGTGTGTGTGTGTGTGTGTGTGTGTGTGCGTGTGTGGGGTGTGTGCAATTAATATATACACAAATGTAAATATGTATCATAAGGAAATTGTACAATTTTTTGGTTTATAAAATTCATAGATTTATAAATTGTTGGCGTATATAATGTATATTTTAGCGTTAACTTATAGAATTGTAAATATCTTATTTAACCAAGAACGATATTTTTCTTTCAATATGCGTGTATGAGTTACACGCTGTCATAAATTGTGAAATCGTTTTTAAGCAAAATTGAAAATATATATATATATATATATATATATGTTTTTATATTTCGACAATAAATGAAAAAATTTCCCCCGTATATTTGTGCTGATTTTAAATTATTTTCGTATAAGCTAGGCGGCTCCACATGCGCCGGTATAAGCTTATGACGCGCATGTGCCCCCCACCGCGTCATAAGAGCTGATCGCCACGTTCGCTCGCTCATAAGCTGATGGAGCGATCGAACGGGCCTGTACAAGCTGGACCACCGCCGCGCACACGTCGTACAAGCTTATGGCGACGTGTGTCCCCCGCGCCGCCGCCGCCGCCGCCGCCGCCGCCGAGAAGCTTATATTTAGAGGTTAACCGTGTGATACCGAAGGGGAACGGTGAAAACAGGAAAAACTGGAGGTAAACTTTTACACAATGGACTCGCGTTGGAAACATCCATGGACGTCGCTGATATGTGGTCCAACGGGCTGCGGAAAAACCGTTTTTGTTCGACGATTTCTGCGAAATTTAAGCATCATCAGTGACACAGTGTTTGATCGCATAATATTTTACCACGGCGATAATCTTGACTCCGAAACGGTTGATCTATTACGAAATTCTCATCGAGATCCGACAAACAAAAATATTAAGATTGAATTGCACGAGGGTCTTCCACAACCAGAGGATTATTCGCATGATAATAATTCGAAAAAATTAATTATTATCGACGATTTAATGAGAGAATCATCGAATAATACGATCGTGGATCTTTTCACAAAAGGGAGCCATCATAAAAATATCAGTGTTATTTTTATAACGCAAAATATTTTTCATCAAGGACACGGTCAACGTGATATTTCTCTAAACGCCAATTATATCGTAATATTCAAAAACCCACGCGATCGTGCGCAAATTCAACATTTGGCAAGACAAGTATACCCCGAGGATCCCCGATTTTTAACAGAGGCGTATCACGATGCGACTTCTGAACAACATGCGTACCTTTTGCTGGATCTCAAGCAATCTACGCCAGATATTTACCGCTGTCGTACAGCTATATTTCCCGACGATCCTCACATGTATGTTTACGTACCGAAAAAAAAAAAAAAACCCCCCCGTCTCGCGAGGTAATCTAAATGTGCTTATATGTTAATGTAAAAACGATCTTCGAGTCAGTTGTAAGATCGTACGACATGGGTAAACATCGACGCATCATGATTGGCTGTAAAAAGAACAATGGACAGTGTTCCGGACGATCACCGATAGGTAAACGTCACGTTGCGCTGATGAATGCTCTTTGTCACGCGAGTAAAGAACAGCAGCGAGCCATACTGCGCACGGCCGATGAGTCATTCATCAAGTGTATAGGTGAATGCGCTTTAAACATCTTACAAGGCGTGGTACAACTTAAAACAGGCACGAAAAACCGTTTAAAAAAATATAAAAATGTACTGCGCAAACTAGCACCGTACCGTGTATCAGGCCGCACGGGTCAGAACGGTGGTGGTGGTAAAGGCTGCAGTGGTGGCGCCTCTGAACGTAAGCGACGAAAGTACAATTGGAGAGCGAAGAAACGTCTTATGATGCAGAAAGGGTGTGGAGCATTTTTACCCCTTTTATTAGCACCGATTATCTCAACTTTGTTTAGTAGACTGTTTGGCGCCAAGGGTGAAGGAAGCGACGGTCATTAGAGGGGTGGTAAATTTGAATGGTGAGCACTTGAGCATCCTACCGCCAAATCTTATGGAGCACGCAAAGAAAATGATTTTAGTACCGGTTGAAGAGGCCGAGAAGTGGAAAGAACCGATGACCGGCGGTGGAACAACCTTACCGACGGCCGATCAGAAAACTGTACAGACACCGGGTGATGCGGTATCGCGTCTCGACGCTGAACTTTCCGATATTTTAAACTCAAAAAAGTATCCCGATGAAGCCACGAAGTGGAAACACTATCTGCAGGTGTTGCAACGATATTTATTTCTCGTTGATGTCCCGAATGGTGCGGCAACTTTGAACATGTCAGCTGAATCAGCAGAGTCGTCAGGCAATCGACAGGTAACACCGGAAACGGATGAATTAAATTCAACAATAATCGTAAACAGTGTACCCGGTGTATATAAGCGTCAAGCAAGAGCGCTCACGGGTTATCTGCGTAACTCACCGTCAGCATCGCAACGCATCACCTGGGACAAAGAAGGCCTCGTGACGATAGACGGCATACTCATACCCAATTCAAATATTGTCGATCTCGTTAACGGTGCCGTACGTGGTAGAAAAAACTTCAAAGCTAATGGCCGCGTACAATTTATCAAAACTCTTCGCGCTGTTTCCGTACCTCGAACATTTATCGGGAACGATGAGCTGTGGAATATGGGGGATACACATATCTCTCGCAAACGTTCTCGAAAGAATCCAGATAATTTAAACAGTGGTGTCTATTACGACGACGACGACGACGACGACGACGACGACGACGGCGAGGAAGAGAACATCAAAAACCAACGTGCTGCCACGACTGCTGCTACTAAAAAGTATAATACCGTCCAGGCCGTAAAACATTTGGCCAAAAGACAAAAGGGGAAACCAGCCGAGGAGCAACGAGGATTTCACCACTGGCTTAAATTGTGAATCGCATTGTACCCCCTCATAGGCTGGGTGGGGGCGTGAGAAATATGGCGTTTGAAAAAGTTTATTACGATCCAGCGCATCCTGCAGGTTATGCAGGAGCAAGACGACTAATCGACAGAAACAATAAAGCGGATAATGTTTACAATTGGTTGACCCAGCAGGATACATATACTATCCATAAACCTGTCCGTCGTCTATTCCCTCGTTTGTTCTACAACGTTACGAATATAGACGACGTCTGGGAGGCTGATCTCGTGGATTTACGATCGCTAAAAAGCTACAATGACAATTTCTCATATCTACTCACGGTGATCGATGTATTGAGCAAGTACGCTTGGGTCGAGCCACTGGAGGATAAAACCGCGCACACCGTTAAAGATGCGTTTAAACGAATTTTTGAACGCAGCCGCAATCGTTTACCTGTTTGTCTGCAGACCGATAAAGGTAAAGAATTCATCGGTAAAGAGCTACAGACGTTTCTCAAGAAAAGCGATATCAATTTTAGGGTTACACGTAACCCCGATATAAAAGCGGCAATCATCGAACGCTTCAATCGTACACTCAAAGAACGAATGTGGCGCTATTTCACACATCGAAATACACGACGCTATATCAATGTGCTTCAGCAGTTTGTTTACGCATACAATCATGCCAAGCACTCGTCAATTAAGATGGAGCCGGCATCGGTGACGTTATACAATGCGGATAAAGCGTTGGAGAATATGACAAGTGCTTCTTTGAGACAACGTGCGAAAAGACGTTCCTCTCTGGTTAAATACAAGCGCGGCGATTATGTTCGGATTAGTAGAACAAAAGGCACGTTCGAGAAGGGTTACGAGCGAAACTGGAGCGAAGAAATTTTTCGTATCGCTAAGGTTGTAAACCGCCAGGGGATACGCGTCTACGAGTTGGAAGATCTTGAAGGCGAGTCAATCGACGGTTTCTTTTACACCGAGGAAATAACGCTTGTACACGAGAAACGCGTGACACAGAATCAAGAGTTTAAAATTGATCGTGTTTTAAAAACAAAAGGACGAGGCTCGAAGAAACAACTCTTTGTCAGCTGGATCGGCTATCCGTCAAAATTTAACTCCTGGATACCTGCTTCTAACGCCCACAACCTCGGTGTCTAACGTCACGAAAACAGTCATCATGTACAACGATGAAAATTTCTATCAAGTGTTACCCAGCAACAGCAGTATGAGATACTTTCCGGATAACACGACGACGCGCTTCACTACTCAACTTTCACGTGAAATAACTTTGAGTGGTCAATGGGCCGTTGGCTTGTCGGAAATACACATACCCCTTACAATGATACACATACAACGAGCCGAGACGGCAATTGAGTGGACGGTGTGTCACAAAACAGATCGTATAACAGCACATATACCCCACGGTCTCTACAAGGATCATGTAGAACTTATGAAAAATATAAATGGTCTACAGGGTTTGCAGGAGGCTGGTATACGGCTTGTCAATGCTGAAAACGCTCATGGCTACACGGCAATTGAGGGGGACGCGTATGTGGAAAAGTGTGGGAGTAAAGCTGTGCCATACCCGAATACAATGTGCATGAATAAAAAGGTTGCCCGTATATTAGGCTTTAACGCTACAGCCGTTAATGACTGGGAAACATCGAAAGCTGTATTCCTACGTTACGAACGGGGGATTCAACGTGAAGGACAGATGCCTCCCTGCATCGCTCGCGGCCTCCCTGAACAGCTTTTTGTCTATACCGATCTATGTGTACCGTACACGGTGGGCGACACCCAAGCCTCTCTGCTGCGGATCGTCAATTTGAATACCGCACGGTATACGTACGGGACGACACAGGTGAAATATTTTTCACCCCCAAATTATATACCTTTGCTCAATAATTGCTTTCGTAGCGTCGAGATAGATATAAGGGATCATCTGGGGGAGCCAATCGCATTCGAGTACGGTACGTTAACCCTTACGCTTCATTTTAAACGGATTGGTTAGACAATATGGCGGTCCATTATACGAGTTATTACGAGAATCAAATAGGCGGTGGGGCCGGGCGTATAGGTAACGTTTTTATGGGTGCACCGTACCAACGGGGTCACGGTATCGGGAGGTTTCTCGGTGGTCTATTCCGAAGTGTACTACCGCTGCTGACAAAAGGCGCTAAAGCCGTGGGAAAAGAGGCCTTACGGGCTGGTTTACACGTTATCGAGGATGTGAGCGGTAACCATATGCCGTTTAAGGAATCGCTTCGGCGGCGGGTCATGGAGTCTGGGGAAAATTTGAAACACAAGGCCAATGACAAAATCGCTCTACTCATGAGAGGCTCCGGTTATAATCGGTCGATCAGTACACGAACAATGCAGTCGTTGACGGGCCGTACACCTGCACGTACCCGCGCCAAAAAAAGGACCACCCGCTCGAAAAGAACAAAGAGGAATACCTCTGTCGTACCAGCGAGGAAAAAGAAGAGAAGGACAGCCACGGGGAAAGTGACGAAGAGACGAAAAAACACCAAGTGCATGAAGAAGAAGAAGAAACGAGCAATTATAGACATTTTCGGAAGTGCTTGAACATCATGTCTTTTTTACATTCACACTCTTGTGAGTGTATGAAATCGGAGCTCGACTTGTTCACTATACCGCCAACGCAAACCTCCATAGAAGCCTCTCAATGGGTCCATTACAAGCCTGTCTCTTCATTGTCGGACGATGGTCCCATCGAGTTTGTTATACCGGGTCATGGTGACGAGTACTTGGATCTGGCCCACACTATGATCAGTGTAAAACTGAAAGTACTAGCCAACGGTGACTCGTTGTACAAAGTAGCACCTGTTAATAACTTTCTACATAGTCTCTTCAATCAGGTTGATGTATTTTTCAACCAAAAACTTGTCGCGCCGCCTAATAATGCTTACGCCTACCGGGCGTACATTGAAACGTTACTCAATTATGGCCCGGCTGCAAAACAATCGCATCTGACAACGGCTTTATGGTTTAGGGATAATCAGGGTAGCTTCGAGTCGATGCCTGGCGCGAAAACAGAGCCTATTAATTATGGACAAGAGATTCGCTCGAAATATATCAGAGGCGGCAGGACTGTTGATATGATCGGCCACTTACACTGCGATGTATTCAATCAAGACAAATTTTTGATAAACGGTGTGGAAGTGCGGCTACGTCTCGTCCGTTCAAAAGACGAGTTCTGCCTGATAGAGACACCGGTGCAAGGCGTGACACACACAGTAAAAATAAACGATGTGACTCTGTAGGTACGACGGGCAAAAATTAGCCCTGGAGTACTCATAGCACACGCCAAAACTTTGGCGAAAACGACGGCCAAGTACCCTATTACACGCGTGGAAGTTAAATCTTTTACTATGCACAGTGGGATAGTGGGCGATACATTGGACAATGTAATTCTTGGACAATTACCGAAACGTATTATACTCGGTTTTGTGTACAATAGAGCTTTCAACGGCGATAAAACGATGAATCCCTTCAATTTTCAACATCATTGGATACATTTTTTATCGCTCTACGTTGATGGACATCAGATACCGGGAAAACCGCTTCAACCCGACTTTGCTGGGAACGAAAACTGGGTCCAGAGTTACCATACGCTCTTCTCCGGCACAGGTATACATTTTCAAAACGAGGGACTGGAAATTGATCGTGAAGCGTACGCTAGAGGATATTGTCTGTTTGCCTTTGACTTGACACCCGATTTATCGGCGAACTGCTTCACCCACTGGAACCTCGTGAAACACGGCAGTGTGAGAATCGAGGTACGCTTCGCCCGGGCTCTCGGCGCTACAATAAATTGCGTCGTTTATGCCGAGTACGATAACGTCATTGAAATTGATTCTGCCCGTCAGGTTATTACAGATTTTAGTGCCTGAGCACAGCATGACGACCGTGGGGGCCCAAGAATCTACCCTCTCCAACCATAAAAATGTCACGCCTCTTTAGGAAAGGGTCCACTTGGAATGCCAGTCTGAAATGGTATTTAAACCGTGAGATCTTGGTGTATTCCACAACAGTTTACATCCGACCTTCATCATGGACGCTATAGTGGATATTCAAGCCCTGTACGGAAAGAAAGGCGAGTTTCTGCCCAAAGAGGTTGCCGTAACAACGCTACAGGGTGATCATATTGGTCATTGGGTGATCGACGCGCCGTACGAATTTGGCGAGTTGCCCAAAGATGTACGCACCAGTAACAATCGTTTAACGTGCTTTCATCACGGTCTCGAGTGGGTTGACGGTGATACACCATTGTGGAAAGTCTACGCTGCTCTAAGAGCCATGTGCCGTTACGCGCTTCGCATCTATACTCGCGGTGTACAAAAAGCTGAGATCTTACGCGATATTCTCGGCCGTGACATTGTCAATCTCGAAGAGTACGAAGGGCCCAGTTTCAGAAACATGCCTGCGTACGATACCTGGTGCATTTATCACGGTGTGGCGAAGGAAGATGCTGCGAAATGTGCGTTGAATAACGTTGGAAAAATTAAACGATGGCTTCAGACTCAACTTTTTGATGATGCCAATCCCATTTACACGGAACCGGTTGGCGCTGCGAAGAAAAAAGATCGACCAAGCGACGCTATAAAAAAAACGGTCCACGACGACGACAAGATCCCAAAAGATAACAATCCCGCATCTGCCGTGAGAGAGTATATAACAAAGGCGGCAGCGACCCTCGACAACAGTGCAACCCTAAACACCTGCGACAGCACGGTACCTGCAGAAGAAATAGTAGCCCTCTACCGTAATAAACTTAACTCGCCACCGCCACCACCGAGACGTCAAACATCGGTATCTGGAACCCGTGGAGGTAATAATCACCAATATCGTAAACGTCGCCCCCACTCAGGACCCGAGAGTATTTATAATGAACAGTCTGGAGGTACTGGAGGCTCTCAGCACGTAACAGCCCAGACGAAAGGAGTCTTCCCCGCCGATCGCATCCCGAGTCGCTGGTCTAGACCCGCTGCAATCGTCGCCAACACCGACGATCATACGCAACCCGGAACACACTGGATCGCCATATACGTGGACAACAATGGACGAGGCACCTTTTTCGACAGCTATGGTCTACCCCCTCTCGTCGGCAAGCATCATAATCGACTACGACGAAATACCATTACTTATGACTGGAATACCAAGCCGCTGCAATCGATCAAATCTAAAGTGTGTGGAGAATATTGCATTATGTTTCTTGATTTTATGTCTCGTGGGTATAGCCTGGCTGCTTTTTGCAGCATATTTTCAACGAATAAAGTAAAAAACGATAATATTGTGCAACGCTATTACAAGAGACTTAAACATGTAAAACGGAAAAGACATCATGTAAATCAAACACGTTTGGCTCCTTTAAAGGGGGGCCGCAATAAATGTACACCTTCATGTATCCAAACGTGCACGCCCCGTTTCGGATGCCATCTCTAAATAAACTTGATAAAATCGACTGCGTCTTTTTGTGAATACAGTCCCCCCCTCCAGTCTCCTTTGAATAATATAAAAGCAGAACTCACGAATCGGTGTTACGCACTTTCAGAAGAACTGTAGCAGTGCTAAGAACCATGGATATCATCGACGGTATACTTGTGATCGACTGCGGTAAAGACCCCTGGGAACTCACCAGGGAGGAACTGGCATATATACCCAAGCCACTACTGCTAAGACACTGGAGCGACGATATTCCTTGCCTATGGACGAAACTACCCGCGCATATTCAAGACGATGCCGAAGTCGCATCATTCCGACTCTGCGGGGAGCATTGGCCTATATCGGATCTCAACCCACGTGCCGAAGGGTACCCTCCGACCAGGAGGGAATGCGAACAGTGTCAACGGGCTGGCTATGAGAAAGAATTGCATTCAGCGCTGACGTCATCCGCAACTGCAACGCCCATTACGACACTCGAATCTGACGGAAAAATATCCAAGACGCCACCACTGCCCGGTGCTACACCCACGCTCGTCACAGATCTGTAAAATCATTGTACTACAACATGTCTATACGTAAATATTAAATAAAGGAATATTTAAAAAAAAAAAGTGTATCTCTTATTGCCGGTAAACGGTTACCCTTCGGGTATGATAAAGTAGTGGGTGACTTTACCGACTGTAGAATAATTGTATAGTTTTAGACGACTGGGTGATGTTTAAGCATCTGCAGGAAAAACTCTTAGGGCCCAATCACAACTCGGGGAGAATTTACAGGGACCAATCATGGCCCGGGGAAAATCATTTGCATCCCCCCTACTACCCATCGGACCCACCGCAGCATCACGGCTCAAGAAATGCCTGGGGGGCACGTGACGTCAGACGATAGGGTAGAGGGAAAAAAACACGTTGAATTGTCCTCTCTCTCTCTCTCTCTCTCTCTCTCTCTCTCTCTCTCTCTCTCTCTCTCTCTCTCTCTCTCTCTCTCTCTCTCTCTCTCTCTCTCTCTCTACAGCATCCCCCACCCGCTGACAGGGGATGCTGTAGAGAGAGAGAGAGAGAGAGAGAGGACAATTCAACGCGTTTTTTCCCTCTACCCTATCGTCTGACGTCACGAGCCGTGATGCTGCATTGGCTCCGATGGGTAGTAGGGGGGGATGCAAATGATTTTCCCCGGGCCATGATTGGTCCCTGTAAATTCTCCCCGAGTTGTGATTGGGCCCTAAGAGTTTTTCCTGCAGATGCTTAAAAATATTTGTTAATGCGTCCATGATTATTAATTTTGACGTTTTACGCGAAATGAAAAACAAAATTATCGGAGTATATGAGTTTATTAATTACTTATGCGTCACGTTCCATCCCACCCGCATACATTGGTCTTAATATATATCGTACAAATAAGATAAAATACGCATACATATACCTATACATATATATATACATGATGTCGAGAGGCTGTCCAACAAATACCGATTAGTATTACCGAATACGTATACACCTAACTATAATAATGGGCAAGGGCAAGGGCTCGATTGTTTAGGGTATTAACGAATAGTTGAAAAACTTCCACGGAAATGCGAAAACGACCAATGTTAAAAGTATAACGACGATAATAATACTGATAAATAATTTTATGCATGGCTAACACCGTTTTTAAGCCGTTCGTTTCGTTTTAGTAGCAAGTGCTTTCCGCAATTGGTTTGCGATGTACGCGGCACACAGTACAGAAAACTCCAAGAAAACTATGTCGAATGTAAATTCGACAAATGCAGGATCCATACGGAGTTGAGTAGCTTCTTTCAAAGATTTGAAATTATTCTTAAGCAATTCTTTGACGCGTATCTCATCGATTTTTTTGGGGTCTTCTTCAGCGGGAATGTGTAGAAGTAATTCAGCGCACAGAACATTGACACACTTTTCCACATGTGTGACATTTCGCTGTAGACGTCTGAAGCGTTCGTCGAGACACACCAGTATGCCGAGCAATCCATCGAACGAAGATTTTTGCATCACAACAGCCGGTGAATAATTTTTACGCTTCTTCGTTGCTGGTTCGGGATCCCGCTGTGATCCATCATCTTGGAATGTCGTATCTTCTTCGATAATCCGATCAAACACAATGGATTTGGAGCCGTAACTCGAGGTGAAGAGTATCTCACAATCACCGATGCGTACGGGTTGCGGTGTGCGCCAATTCTTACCCCAGGCGACCTTTTGGACACCGTCGAAATACCTCGAAATTTCAGGTAGTTTTGTCTGCAGCAAATGCCAATCGGTCGATTCAAAGACAATACCTCCAGCCGTGGTATTGTTCTGAAGTTTTACGATCGGGCGTATGCGGCCATCGGCGCACGTCTGTAGACCGATGTGAACTTTTTTTGTCTCCGAGGGGTTGAGCGTATACGTTGTACCGAGAATCAGCGGTGCTTCAAGACGCTTCTTCTCGTCGTCCGACAGTATACGATACATGGTTTCGGGCTGTAGATCACTGTCCCTCAGATCTTTAACACCGATAGACTGACTCATCTCGAACAATAGTTTGACGTTACAAGGGGCAAACCGTAAAACAGAAATTCGAGGGCTTTTATCCCGACTTTTTATAACGAATCCACGGGCCGGACTGCCGATTTTTCATAGTATCGTACCCTTATATGTGTTTCCGTGAGACCGTGGCGCTAGCATCGTAACTATAACGACATGTGTTAGAGGGGATAGCCGGTTTTGCCTGGTTAACATGGTCACATCTCCAAGATGTCGATGGGTCAACCGATCCAACGTTAACATGCTTAAAATACACGGTGACATCTGTGAATATTTTCAAAGAATAAAAGATACTGATCTTCGTTTAGTTGTAGGTCGTTATATGGTCGGTCCCATACCACGGCTGTTGCACCGATTGAAGATAAAATTGCGTGGTCACCCCCGTGTAGAAGTCGTCGATCGTAAAAATCAGAATGAACGACCCCGTGGAACAATGAACACTCGTTTACCCCAATGCAGACAGTTTACGGGATTACCGCTGACCTGCTATCATGGATGCAAGATCGGTTTTGGGACAAGCGTCTATAGAAATCGGCATAGATACGCAGGGTGTCACTCACCCGTATATCTCGTTTTTCTCGGAAGCTGGCGGGTGTTGCTCGCAATACGCGGTCAAATTCCATACGCCCTATGCAAGAACCCCTCCCCCCGCCGATATAAATCTAAGAGATATACATCTACCTCGTGAGCCTTCGGATCGTAAAGGCTTATACCCGCGCAACAAGTTTGGAACTCTTTAAGTGTGTTTGTGAAAATCTTCGACCACCCGCTGCTAGTGCATCGTCGTAAAAATAGTTGGAAAGCACCGAAGGCAGTTCTAGGTATGTCCCGTCGCCAAGTTTACACTAAAAAGTAGGTATTGTTTTCGTTTTTATAGCGGTTGGGCGCGACCGCGTTTTTTCACAGGGAGTTACTTGTACAGACAATGGAATCGTCCATGCCACGGTCATCCCGATATTTCGAACCGCCTCGTTACGGTGTCCCCAAGATGAAAATCATAGGTCTAGTGAAAAAAAAATTCTAGCGAAATTCTGTGTAACAAGGCTGTATTCAGTTAACGAAGCTAGTGTTACCGTAAATTTAGCGATACTCCCCCGCCAATGAGGGAAGAAAGAAAATGTAGTAGGGGTGTGGGCAAAATCTATAAAGTCTTTCGAAGTTTGTTTCTATTTTAATTCTCTGTCGAGAAGTCTACTAAAGCACCTCGCGTGATAGTTGTCAGCGTAGAGCAGACAAAGTGAGCGTATTTTTGGTGGTTTTGTGACAGTTTTCCCCGTGCAAGCGACAATCGCGCTGAGTGAGGCTTTCAGCGATATTCTTATACAGTGTTTGCCTGAGCGGGTTGTATGTGCAAATAAAAAATATTTAACGAGTTTTACGAATCTTTTTGAAAAACTTCGAAATGAGTTGCGTGAGTCGTCTTATTAAAGCCATCCGTAAAACGGTGGCTTTAACACGCCTACGTAGTGCTGTGATCGCGCGTCGTTGTACGTTGCGCTGGGATTTAAGGTTGAGATCGATGAATCTCCAGCAGGCCCAGCGAGAATTCCGTGCCATTCTTCGTCAGTTGGCGGTGCGGGTCATCGGGCGTGCGTACGATCATGGCGCGTTCGACGATTCGAGCGATGCCGTACATATCGCTGTACAGGTGGTGCGCGAAAGAGGCGGCGCAGGGCTTCATGTTGTGCGTGCACTGATGGAGAGCCATGGACACATCCAGCGGAATGTTGAGGCGGAGGCTACACCTCTCGAGGATGATGTCGACATCGACGAAAGCGGTGAAAATCCGCTGAATCCCGAGGCCATCGAGCGGCCCGAGTCACCAGTTCGGGACGTCGTCGTCGTCGTCGTCGACGAACTGGAGAGTCCGGAGTCTCCAGATGCAGCGAATGGAATCGCGTATCGGGCTGTTTCCGATAACGATTCCGGTCTGGAGACGGAAGGTGACGAGGCCCATTTAGATAACGTTCATTGCGTTATTCGCATGGGACCTCCAGCGTCACCGGATCCGGAGCCCCTTGAACACCGCGGTGGGTCAGAAATGGTCATTGACGACCCCCCGGTGTTTCAGGACGACGACGACGACGACGACGACGACGACGACGACGACGACGACGACGACGACGACGACGACGACGACGACGACGACGACGACGACGACGACGACGACGACGACGACGACGACGACGACGACGACGACGACGATGGTGTTATCCACATGGGCTGCCCAGCATCACCCGACCCCGTATCCGATCGCGAAGATGAAGACTCCGAAGCCGAGACGGTCTTCAATGACGAAGCTGATCGGATGCAGCGAGTTTCGTCGCCGGAATTGGGTAAGTTTTTATTATTGTCTTTCGTCCCCCCTGTATACATAAACACTCATATATATATATATATATATCTATGTATATATATATATATATATATATATATACGCGTTGCAACGGGACTTTATGCCCTTCGGCTGGTTTAACATTTTGGTTAAACCTTAGGTGACAGGCCATGGGCATTTGACTGGGATGGTCGTCTCGTCATCGTTAGAGGTCGTAGATTTTCGAGTGGGCTTATACAGTCGCTGAACGACCCGACGCGATTTGTACCGCTCAATCGCTTCCACCACAGCGGTCTGGCGATGGGTGATGAGGATTATGACGACCTACAGGACCTTGAGGAATTTTACAGACATCATAATTTCGACCAGGTCCCATGGTATGATTCCCGAGGGGAAATAGGCCGCGACTCCGATGACTACGATGAGGATGATGATCTAATCATCCAGCGTGTTCGCGAGTCTCGAGCCGGTGAACCGGAGCCTTAAAGTGCGTAACAGATAGTCGCTCGCGTATATATATATATATATATATATTAAACAAACGTTGGGTCTTTATTTAATTATTAATTTATTTTTACAGATCGTCCTTCGTCGTCAGCGTCATGTTCATCGTCTTCGTCATCATCAACATCATCATCATCATCGTCATCGTCATCGTCATCGTCATCGTCATCGTCATCGTCATCGTCATCGTCATCGTCATCGTCATCGTCATTGTCATTGTCATCGTCATCGTCATCGTCATCGTCATCGTCATCGTCATCGTCATCGTCATCGTCATCGTCATCGTCATCGTCATCGTCATCGTCATCGTCATCGTCATCGTCATCGTCATCGTCATCGTCATCGTCATCGTCATCGTCGTCATCCATGATAACAGTGGTACCGGCCGCATGGGCTGCAGAGGCTGCAACGGCTGTGGCGGAATTGGTAAGTTCCGAACTATATAAGCCGCAGACGGGCGGGGGTTTAACGGGGCCGGGAAATAGTTTTAACAATGTAAAAAACATAGTTCGTAAAGCGAATGACGACAGCAATGCCGACGGTCTAAAAATGAACGGTAACGCGAATGACATGAGCGACGGGGACAACGGTATTGCGGATGCCGACGATGACGACCGTATATTACCTGTGGGTCAGCGTTTCGGGATTATAGGTGAAGAAAAAGAGTATTTTTCGCGACGTTTTAAAATAAAATCCCGTCAAACCGAAATCTCGTTACTCACGCCACCACAAGGGGTCAATCCAATCTCGTGGATACGAAACGCCATACGGGACATTCACGCGTATTTTACAAAAGATAGTTTATCCACCGACCGGATCGGTATTGCGTTTGAAGCTCAGGGTATGACGGACGGTGTAGCGGGCATATCCCTGAGACCCGTATGGCGATTCAATCCCGAGCAATTGTGGGATCTTTTGTGCAGCGTTAACCAGAGTGCGAGAATACTTTCGGTTTACGAAACGCTTGTATTCACGGTAACGTACGTCGACATGGTACGCGGTACGGGAGGTATGGACAGTAAAATTGCGAGTAATCGATCCGTCATTTTGATAGGGAACACCGACAATTTGTGTTTTCCTCGGGCGCTGGTCGTAGCATTAGCAAATGCGCGAAACAAAATTAATCGAAGCGCAGAGTCGAAAATTTTTTATGAACGCATCCGTCATAAAAAATCGGGGCTCCAGCGAGACGAGGCAAAGAAACTCGTGACAGCGGCTCGTGTTGTAGTACCGGCACAGGGTTGCGGCCCTGCGGAGTTCGAGGTGTTTCAACGACACTTTATGACATCGAGGGTCGCTATATGCGTTTATGACTGGGCTTCTCTCGGTAGCGGTGCAGACCTCATTTTTAATGGGCAAACACGATTTGAAAACACGCCTGCACACATAACATTAAATATTGCGTATTTTAAAAATAATAATCATTATTCGCCTATTACTAATCTTCTTGCCGCAGGGGGCTCACGGAACTACTGTACCCCTTGCAATGTATCTTACCGATTTTTGCATCAACATCGGTGTACAAGCAAGTGCCCGCGTTGCTACGCATCACCGCCGTGTTCAGTTCCGACCGTTGATAACGTCGTTACGGAAAGCGGCGGTGACGGGTGGGAATGCGAGGACTGCCATAGATTTTTCCACAACGCGGCGTGTTTTGAAAATCATCTGAAGCCCCGAGAAGCCCGTGTCAATAACCGCAATATAGAAAGAAAGTCGGTTTGCGAGACAGTTAGATTTTGTAAAAAATGCACAAAGTTATTCGACACCACTCGGAAAGCTCACGAATGCGGTAAAACGTTCTGTCAGCTGTGTCGTAGCGTGCATGAGTACAATGAGCAATGCTACATGCAACCGCTGGCAGACCGTGAATTATCGAAACCCCGGGAGCATCCGAAAACATTGTTCATTTTTTACGATTTCGAGACGCGACAAGACGAACTTTACAGCTCTAGTACGGACGACAATACTCGCGAGCACGTTGTCACGCTTTGCGCGGCTCAACAGTTGTGCGAAATATGTTTGTCCGACGTGGACAACATAATTCAGGGTAGCTTCTGCAGATGGTGCGGCGTGCGGCAGTATGTTTTTCGAACTTCGCCAATCGCCGAATTGATCAATCTTGCAGTACGCCGCACAACGGCGTTTCGAAAGATTGTTTGTATCGCGCATAACGCCAAGGCCTTTGACGCCCAATTCGTATTGCGATACGTTGTCGAAAATTGTAGCGATCTCGGTTTGCCAAAAATTATTCTAACGGGTAATTCGATAATATCGATGCGTATAGGTCGTACCGTATTCATCGATAGTATGAATTACTTCCATATGCGGTTGAGCGCTCTACCGGGAGCCTTCGGCTCTAACGATAAAATGGAAAAGGGATACTTTCCGCACCTTTTTAACACGCTGCAGAACCAGGGATACTGTGGGGTAATCCCCGCCGCGGAATATTACTCGCCCGACACAATGAGTCACGACGATCGAAATACTTTTTACGAATGGTACACGGAGAGGGTCGCTTCCGGTGAACTTTTCGACTTTCAAACAGAAATTGAAAAGTATTGCGTACTAGACGTTGACATATTGCGACGGGCTTGTAAAGAGTTTCGGAAAATATTCCTCGAGTCCGGCGATGTTTGTCCATTTACTGAGGCTGCGACAATTGCATCGGCGTGCTCGAAGGTATTTAGGCGTAAATTTTTGGTTCCGCAAACGATTGGATTAATACCGAACGGTGGATACAGGCTTGCGGATCGGCATTCACGGCAGGCCAACCAGTGGCTTTTATGGGTCGAGAAATGTATAGGGCATGAGATTGTTCACGCTAGTCGAGCTCGAGAGGTCAGGCTACCTGAAGGGCCTCTCGTTGACGGGTATTTGCAGTTGGAAGACGATCGCTTTGTCTTTCAATTTCACGGTTGTTATTGGCACGGTTGCCCGCGCTGTTTCCCCGGCAACCGTGAAAAGCCGACACGCGCCAACGAAGAGTCCTACGAGAGCCGTTATGAGCGTACTCTAGCGATGGACTCGAAGATTCGGTCTCATGGTTATCAGCTCGAAGTCATGTGGGAGTGCGAGTTTGAAGAGCTTCATCGCATTAATCCGGCGATCAACGCGTATTTGTACGAGCATCCTCGTCTGACATCTGTGTCTTTGAATCCGCGTGATGGGTTTTACGGTGGCCGTACGGGTAACACTGTAACAGTGTACGATACTGCGGAGGGTGAAAAGATTCACTACATTGATATTTCTTCTCTGTATCCTTACATATCGAAAACGGGCCGCTTTCCGAAGGGTCACCCGAAGATATATGTGGATACAGAGTGCGACGAACTGTTGAACGGATCGTACGAGGCCTTGGGAACAACGGTCAATGGTATGATCCGTTGTACAGTGTTACCGCCGCGAAATCTTTTTCATCCCGTGTTACCCGTACGGATGCACGATAAACTCCTCTTTGCATTGTGTCGCACATGCACAGAGGAGAAAACACAGTCAGACTGCCCACACGAAGATGTCGATGAGCGTGCGTTTACAGGTACCTGGGTGGTGGACGAAGTTCGAAAAGCGCTCGAACTCAACTACAAAATTATAAAAGTATTTATTATTTGGGATTACGAGATGACCCAGTACGATCCTGTAACGCACGAGGGTGGTCTCTTTGCCGAATATATAAATACTTTTTTGAAGATTAAACAGGAAGCCAGTGGTTGGCCTAGTGAATGTACCGATGTAGACTCGCGAGCGCAATATATCGAAGATTACGAGCGCTCGGAGGGTATACGTCTAGATCCGGGCAATATCTGTAAAAACCCCGGTCTGCGTTCCGTTGCGAAGTTATGCCTGAACTCGTTCTGGGGTAAATTCGGACAGAGGGACAATTTAACACAGACAACGGTTATAAACAATCGTGAGCAACTGCTTCTCCTTCTGGGGGATAGTGATAAAGAGGTGCGGCGCTTACTCCCTGTCAACGACAACGTGTTGTATGCGATTTGGGTGAATATCGATGAAGCTGTGATTCCATCTTCGCAAACTAGTGTTGTAATCGCAGCTTATACAACAGCTCAAGCCCGATTAAAATTGTATAGTTATCTCGAGCGGTTAGGTCGGCGCGTGCTGTACTACGACACCGACTCGGTGATTTTCGTGAGCACGGGACGACCGGGTGAATGGTCACCGCCGCTTGGTAACTTTCTTGGCGATATGACCAGTGAGTTGAAGGAGCCTACAGACTACATAAAGTCGTTTGTCTCTGGAGGCCCCAAATTTTACGGTTACCAGGTCGTAAATAGCTCGAAGCCCGACGAGGTTATTAAAACAGAATGCAAGGTGAAAGGTTTGAGTTTAAATTACCTTAACTCTCGGAAAGTTAATTTTGACTCAATTCGACGAATGATCGAAGCCGATTTACCCTGTGAAAATGACGAATCGATACGGTTAGATTTTACATCTATTCAAAGAACGGCTCTTCACGACGTAATAACCCGAGAAATGTCGAAAACTTGCCGTGTCGTATGCCATAAGCGTCGACATCTAACGCATACGTTGTCGCTTCCGTTCGGTTTTAAAGAATAATTTGTATACCGATACAAATTTTACCGTTACCGTCGTCATCGCTGTTGTCTCGTGTGTGGGTGTGCGTGTGTGTGTGTGTGTGTGTGTGTGTGTGTGTGCGTGTGTGGGGTGTGTGCAATTAATATATACACAAATGTAAATATGTATCATAAGGAAATTGTACAATTTTTTGGTTTATAAAATTCATAGATTTATAAATTGTTGGCGTATATAATGTATATTTTAGCGTTAACTTATAGAATTGTAAATATCTTATTTAACCAAGAACGATATTTTTCTTTCAATATGCGTGTATGAGTTACACGCTGTCATAAATTGTGAAATCGTTTTTAAGCAAAATTGAAAATATATATATATATATATATATATATGTTTTTATATTTCGACAATAAATGAAAAAATTTCCCCCGTATATTTGTGCTGATTTTAAATTATTTTCGTATAAGCTAGGCGGCTCCACATGCGCCGGTATAAGCTTATGACGCGCATGTGCCCCCCACCGCGTCATAAGAGCTGATCGCCACGTTCGCTCGCTCATAAGCTGATGGAGCGATCGAACGGGCCTGTACAAGCTGGACCACCGCCGCGCACACGTCGTACAAGCTTATGGCGACGTGTGTCCCCCGCGCCGCCGCCGCCGCCGCCGCCGCCGCCGAGAAGCTTATATTTAGAGGTTAACCGTGTGATACCGAAGGGGAACGGTGAAAACAGGAAAAACTGGAGGTAAACTTTTACACAATGGACTCGCGTTGGAAACATCCATGGACGTCGCTGATATGTGGTCCAACGGGCTGCGGAAAAACCGTTTTTGTTCGACGATTTCTGCGAAATTTAAGCATCATCAGTGACACAGTGTTTGATCGCATAATATTTTACCACGGCGATAATCTTGACTCCGAAACGGTTGATCTATTACGAAATTCTCATCGAGATCCGACAAACAAAAATATTAAGATTGAATTGCACGAGGGTCTTCCACAACCAGAGGATTATTCGCATGATAATAATTCGAAAAAATTAATTATTATCGACGATTTAATGAGAGAATCATCGAATAATACGATCGTGGATCTTTTCACAAAAGGGAGCCATCATAAAAATATCAGTGTTATTTTTATAACGCAAAATATTTTTCATCAAGGACACGGTCAACGTGATATTTCTCTAAACGCCAATTATATCGTAATATTCAAAAACCCACGCGATCGTGCGCAAATTCAACATTTGGCAAGACAAGTATACCCCGAGGATCCCCGATTTTTAACAGAGGCGTATCACGATGCGACTTCTGAACAACATGCGTACCTTTTGCTGGATCTCAAGCAATCTACGCCAGATATTTACCGCTGTCGTACAGCTATATTTCCCGACGATCCTCACATGTATGTTTACGTACCGAAAAAAAAAAAAAAACCCCCCCGTCTCGCGAGGTAATCTAAATGTGCTTATATGTTAATGTAAAAACGATCTTC
Organism: Listrodromus nycthemerus; assembly: GCA_963978505.1. NCBI lineage: Eukaryota > Metazoa > Arthropoda > Insecta > Hymenoptera > Ichneumonidae > Listrodromus > Listrodromus nycthemerus. Next base: position 6,257,782 of record OZ021685.1, read on the forward strand.
GAGTCAGTTGTAAGATCGTACGACATGGGTAAACATCGACGCATCATGATTGGCTGTAAAAAGAACAATGGACAGTGTTCCGGACGATCACCGATAGGTAAACGTCACGTTGCGCTGATGAATGCTCTTTGTCACGCGAGTAAAGAACAGCAGCGAGCCATACTGCGCACGGCCGATGAGTCATTCATCAAGTGTATAGGTGAATGCGCTTTAAACATCTTACAAGGCGTGGTACAACTTAAAACAGGCACGAAAAACCGTTTAAAAAAATATAAAAATGTACTGCGCAAACTAGCACCGTACCGTGTATCAGGCCGCACGGGTCAGAACGGTGGTGGTGGTAAAGGCTGCAGTGGTGGCGCCTCTGAACGTAAGCGACGAAAGTACAATTGGAGAGCGAAGAAACGTCTTATGATGCAGAAAGGGTGTGGAGCATTTTTACCCCTTTTATTAGCACCGATTATCTCAACTTTGTTTAGTAGACTGTTTGGCGCCAAGGGTGAAGGAAGCGACGGTCATTAGAGGGGTGGTAAATTTGAATGGTGAGCACTTGAGCATCCTACCGCCAAATCTTATGGAGCACGCAAAGAAAATGATTTTAGTACCGGTTGAAGAGGCCGAGAAGTGGAAAGAACCGATGACCGGCGGTGGAACAACCTTACCGACGGCCGATCAGAAAACTGTACAGACACCGGGTGATGCGGTATCGCGTCTCGACGCTGAACTTTCCGATATTTTAAACTCAAAAAAGTATCCCGATGAAGCCACGAAGTGGAAACACTATCTGCAGGTGTTGCAACGATATTTATTTCTCGTTGATGTCCCGAATGGTGCGGCAACTTTGAACATGTCAGCTGAATCAGCAGAGTCGTCAGGCAATCGACAGGTAACACCGGAAACGGATGAATTAAATTCAACAATAATCGTAAACAGTGTACCCGGTGTATATAAGCGTCAAGCAAGAGCGCTCACGGGTTATCTGCGTAACTCACCGTCAGCATCGCAACGCATCACCTGGGACAAAGAAGGCCTCGTGACGATAGACGGCATACTCATACCCAATTCAAATATTGTCGATCTCGTTAACGGTGCCGTACGTGGTAGAAAAAACTTCAAAGCTAATGGCCGCGTACAATTTATCAAAACTCTTCGCGCTGTTTCCGTACCTCGAACATTTATCGGGAACGATGAGCTGTGGAATATGGGGGATACACATATCTCTCGCAAACGTTCTCGAAAGAATCCAGATAATTTAAACAGTGGTGTCTATTACGACGACGACGACGACGACGACGACGACGACGACGGCGAGGAAGAGAACATCAAAAACCAACGTGCTGCCACGACTGCTGCTACTAAAAAGTATAATACCGTCCAGGCCGTAAAACATTTGGCCAAAAGACAAAAGGGGAAACCAGCCGAGGAGCAACGAGGATTTCACCACTGGCTTAAATTGTGAATCGCATTGTACCCCCTCATAGGCTGGGTGGGGGCGTGAGAAATATGGCGTTTGAAAAAGTTTATTACGATCCAGCGCATCCTGCAGGTTATGCAGGAGCAAGACGACTAATCGACAGAAACAATAAAGCGGATAATGTTTACAATTGGTTGACCCAGCAGGATACATATACTATCCATAAACCTGTCCGTCGTCTATTCCCTCGTTTGTTCTACAACGTTACGAATATAGACGACGTCTGGGAGGCTGATCTCGTGGATTTACGATCGCTAAAAAGCTACAATGACAATTTCTCATATCTACTCACGGTGATCGATGTATTGAGCAAGTACGCTTGGGTCGAGCCACTGGAGGATAAAACCGCGCACACCGTTAAAGATGCGTTTAAACGAATTTTTGAACGCAGCCGCAATCGTTTACCTGTTTGTCTGCAGACCGATAAAGGTAAAGAATTCATCGGTAAAGAGCTACAGACGTTTCTCAAGAAAAGCGATATCAATTTTAGGGTTACACGTAACCCCGATATAAAAGCGGCAATCATCGAACGCTTCAATCGTACACTCAAAGAACGAATGTGGCGCTATTTCACACATCGAAATACACGACGCTATATCAATGTGCTTCAGCAGTTTGTTTACGCATACAATCATGCCAAGCACTCGTCAATTAAGATGGAGCCGGCATCGGTGACGTTATACAATGCGGATAAAGCGTTGGAGAATATGACAAGTGCTTCTTTGAGACAACGTGCGAAAAGACGTTCCTCTCTGGTTAAATACAAGCGCGGCGATTATGTTCGGATTAGTAGAACAAAAGGCACGTTCGAGAAGGGTTACGAGCGAAACTGGAGCGAAGAAATTTTTCGTATCGCTAAGGTTGTAAACCGCCAGGGGATACGCGTCTACGAGTTGGAAGATCTTGAAGGCGAGTCAATCGACGGTTTCTTTTACACCGAGGAAATAACGCTTGTACACGAGAAACGCGTGACACAGAATCAAGAGTTTAAAATTGATCGTGTTTTAAAAACAAAAGGACGAGGCTCGAAGAAACAACTCTTTGTCAGCTGGATCGGCTATCCGTCAAAATTTAACTCCTGGATACCTGCTTCTAACGCCCACAACCTCGGTGTCTAACGTCACGAAAACAGTCATCATGTACAACGATGAAAATTTCTATCAAGTGTTACCCAGCAACAGCAGTATGAGATACTTTCCGGATAACACGACGACGCGCTTCACTACTCAACTTTCACGTGAAATAACTTTGAGTGGTCAATGGGCCGTTGGCTTGTCGGAAATACACATACCCCTTACAATGATACACATACAACGAGCCGAGACGGCAATTGAGTGGACGGTGTGTCACAAAACAGATCGTATAACAGCACATATACCCCACGGTCTCTACAAGGATCATGTAGAACTTATGAAAAATATAAATGGTCTACAGGGTTTGCAGGAGGCTGGTATACGGCTTGTCAATGCTGAAAACGCTCATGGCTACACGGCAATTGAGGGGGACGCGTATGTGGAAAAGTGTGGGAGTAAAGCTGTGCCATACCCGAATACAATGTGCATGAATAAAAAGGTTGCCCGTATATTAGGCTTTAACGCTACAGCCGTTAATGACTGGGAAACATCGAAAGCTGTATTCCTACGTTACGAACGGGGGATTCAACGTGAAGGACAGATGCCTCCCTGCATCGCTCGCGGCCTCCCTGAACAGCTTTTTGTCTATACCGATCTATGTGTACCGTACACGGTGGGCGACACCCAAGCCTCTCTGCTGCGGATCGTCAATTTGAATACCGCACGGTATACGTACGGGACGACACAGGTGAAATATTTTTCACCCCCAAATTATATACCTTTGCTCAATAATTGCTTTCGTAGCGTCGAGATAGATATAAGGGATCATCTGGGGGAGCCAATCGCATTCGAGTACGGTACGTTAACCCTTACGCTTCATTTTAAACGGATTGGTTAGACAATATGGCGGTCCATTATACGAGTTATTACGAGAATCAAATAGGCGGTGGGGCCGGGCGTATAGGTAACGTTTTTATGGGTGCACCGTACCAACGGGGTCACGGTATCGGGAGGTTTCTCGGTGGTCTATTCCGAAGTGTACTACCGCTGCTGACAAAAGGCGCTAAAGCCGTGGGAAAAGAGGCCTTACGGGCTGGTTTACACGTTATCGAGGATGTGAGCGGTAACCATATGCCGTTTAAGGAATCGCTTCGGCGGCGGGTCATGGAGTCTGGGGAAAATTTGAAACACAAGGCCAATGACAAAATCGCTCTACTCATGAGAGGCTCCGGTTATAATCGGTCGATCAGTACACGAACAATGCAGTCGTTGACGGGCCGTACACCTGCACGTACCCGCGCCAAAAAAAGGACCACCCGCTCGAAAAGAACAAAGAGGAATACCTCTGTCGTACCAGCGAGGAAAAAGAAGAGAAGGACAGCCACGGGGAAAGTGACGAAGAGACGAAAAAACACCAAGTGCATGAAGAAGAAGAAGAAACGAGCAATTATAGACATTTTCGGAAGTGCTTGAACATCATGTCTTTTTTACATTCACACTCTTGTGAGTGTATGAAATCGGAGCTCGACTTGTTCACTATACCGCCAACGCAAACCTCCATAGAAGCCTCTCAATGGGTCCATTACAAGCCTGTCTCTTCATTGTCGGACGATGGTCCCATCGAGTTTGTTATACCGGGTCATGGTGACGAGTACTTGGATCTGGCCCACACTATGATCAGTGTAAAACTGAAAGTACTAGCCAACGGTGACTCGTTGTACAAAGTAGCACCTGTTAATAACTTTCTACATAGTCTCTTCAATCAGGTTGATGTATTTTTCAACCAAAAACTTGTCGCGCCGCCTAATAATGCTTACGCCTACCGGGCGTACATTGAAACGTTACTCAATTATGGCCCGGCTGCAAAACAATCGCATCTGACAACGGCTTTATGGTTTAGGGATAATCAGGGTAGCTTCGAGTCGATGCCTGGCGCGAAAACAGAGCCTATTAATTATGGACAAGAGATTCGCTCGAAATATATCAGAGGCGGCAGGACTGTTGATATGATCGGCCACTTACACTGCGATGTATTCAATCAAGACAAATTTTTGATAAACGGTGTGGAAGTGCGGCTACGTCTCGTCCGTTCAAAAGACGAGTTCTGCCTGATAGAGACACCGGTGCAAGGCGTGACACACACAGTAAAAATAAACGATGTGACTCTGTAGGTACGACGGGCAAAAATTAGCCCTGGAGTACTCATAGCACACGCCAAAACTTTGGCGAAAACGACGGCCAAGTACCCTATTACACGCGTGGAAGTTAAATCTTTTACTATGCACAGTGGGATAGTGGGCGATACATTGGACAATGTAATTCTTGGACAATTACCGAAACGTATTATACTCGGTTTTGTGTACAATAGAGCTTTCAACGGCGATAAAACGATGAATCCCTTCAATTTTCAACATCATTGGATACATTTTTTATCGCTCTACGTTGATGGACATCAGATACCGGGAAAACCGCTTCAACCCGACTTTGCTGGGAACGAAAACTGGGTCCAGAGTTACCATACGCTCTTCTCCGGCACAGGTATACATTTTCAAAACGAGGGACTGGAAATTGATCGTGAAGCGTACGCTAGAGGATATTGTCTGTTTGCCTTTGACTTGACACCCGATTTATCGGCGAACTGCTTCACCCACTGGAACCTCGTGAAACACGGCAGTGTGAGAATCGAGGTACGCTTCGCCCGGGCTCTCGGCGCTACAATAAATTGCGTCGTTTATGCCGAGTACGATAACGTCATTGAAATTGATTCTGCCCGTCAGGTTATTACAGATTTTAGTGCCTGAGCACAGCATGACGACCGTGGGGGCCCAAGAATCTACCCTCTCCAACCATAAAAATGTCACGCCTCTTTAGGAAAGGGTCCACTTGGAATGCCAGTCTGAAATGGTATTTAAACCGTGAGATCTTGGTGTATTCCACAACAGTTTACATCCGACCTTCATCATGGACGCTATAGTGGATATTCAAGCCCTGTACGGAAAGAAAGGCGAGTTTCTGCCCAAAGAGGTTGCCGTAACAACGCTACAGGGTGATCATATTGGTCATTGGGTGATCGACGCGCCGTACGAATTTGGCGAGTTGCCCAAAGATGTACGCACCAGTAACAATCGTTTAACGTGCTTTCATCACGGTCTCGAGTGGGTTGACGGTGATACACCATTGTGGAAAGTCTACGCTGCTCTAAGAGCCATGTGCCGTTACGCGCTTCGCATCTATACTCGCGGTGTACAAAAAGCTGAGATCTTACGCGATATTCTCGGCCGTGACATTGTCAATCTCGAAGAGTACGAAGGGCCCAGTTTCAGAAACATGCCTGCGTACGATACCTGGTGCATTTATCACGGTGTGGCGAAGGAAGATGCTGCGAAATGTGCGTTGAATAACGTTGGAAAAATTAAACGATGGCTTCAGACTCAACTTTTTGATGATGCCAATCCCATTTACACGGAACCGGTTGGCGCTGCGAAGAAAAAAGATCGACCAAGCGACGCTATAAAAAAAACGGTCCACGACGACGACAAGATCCCAAAAGATAACAATCCCGCATCTGCCGTGAGAGAGTATATAACAAAGGCGGCAGCGACCCTCGACAACAGTGCAACCCTAAACACCTGCGACAGCACGGTACCTGCAGAAGAAATAGTAGCCCTCTACCGTAATAAACTTAACTCGCCACCGCCACCACCGAGACGTCAAACATCGGTATCTGGAACCCGTGGAGGTAATAATCACCAATATCGTAAACGTCGCCCCCACTCAGGACCCGAGAGTATTTATAATGAACAGTCTGGAGGTACTGGAGGCTCTCAGCACGTAACAGCCCAGACGAAAGGAGTCTTCCCCGCCGATCGCATCCCGAGTCGCTGGTCTAGACCCGCTGCAATCGTCGCCAACACCGACGATCATACGCAACCCGGAACACACTGGATCGCCATATACGTGGACAACAATGGACGAGGCACCTTTTTCGACAGCTATGGTCTACCCCCTCTCGTCGGCAAGCATCATAATCGACTACGACGAAATACCATTACTTATGACTGGAATACCAAGCCGCTGCAATCGATCAAATCTAAAGTGTGTGGAGAATATTGCATTATGTTTCTTGATTTTATGTCTCGTGGGTATAGCCTGGCTGCTTTTTGCAGCATATTTTCAACGAATAAAGTAAAAAACGATAATATTGTGCAACGCTATTACAAGAGACTTAAACATGTAAAACGGAAAAGACATCATGTAAATCAAACACGTTTGGCTCCTTTAAAGGGGGGCCGCAATAAATGTACACCTTCATGTATCCAAACGTGCACGCCCCGTTTCGGATGCCATCTCTAAATAAACTTGATAAAATCGACTGCGTCTTTTTGTGAATACAGTCCCCCCCTCCAGTCTCCTTTGAATAATATAAAAGCAGAACTCACGAATCGGTGTTACGCACTTTCAGAAGAACTGTAGCAGTGCTAAGAACCATGGATATCATCGACGGTATACTTGTGATCGACTGCGGTAAAGACCCCTGGGAACTCACCAGGGAGGAACTGGCATATATACCCAAGCCACTACTGCTAAGACACTGGAGCGACGATATTCCTTGCCTATGGACGAAACTACCCGCGCATATTCAAGACGATGCCGAAGTCGCATCATTCCGACTCTGCGGGGAGCATTGGCCTATATCGGATCTCAACCCACGTGCCGAAGGGTACCCTCCGACCAGGAGGGAATGCGAACAGTGTCAACGGGCTGGCTATGAGAAAGAATTGCATTCAGCGCTGACGTCATCCGCAACTGCAACGCCCATTACGACACTCGAATCTGACGGAAAAATATCCAAGACGCCACCACTGCCCGGTGCTACACCCACGCTCGTCACAGATCTGTAAAATCATTGTACTACAACATGTCTATACGTAAATATTAAATAAAGGAATATTTAAAAAAAAAAAGTGTATCTCTTATTGCCGGTAAACGGTTACCCTTCGGGTATGATAAAGTAGTGGGTGACTTTACCGACTGTAGAATAATTGTATAGTTTTAGACGACTGGGTGATGTTTAAGCATCTGCAGGAAAAACTCTTAGGGCCCAATCACAACTCGGGGAGAATTTACAGGGACCAATCATGGCCCGGGGAAAATCATTTGCATCCCCCCTACTACCCATCGGACCCACCGCAGCATCACGGCTCAAGAAATGCCTGGGGGGCACGTGACGTCAGACGATAGGGTAGAGGGAAAAAAACGCGTTGAATTGTCCTCTCTCTCTCTCTCTCTCTCTCTACAGCATCCCCCACCCGCTGACAGGGGATGCTGTAGAGAGAGAGAGAGAGAGAGAGAGGACAATTCAACGCGTTTTTTCCCTCTACCCTATCGTCTGACGTCACGAGCCGTGATGCTGCATTGGCTCCGATGGGTAGTAGGGGGGGATGCAAATGATTTTCCCCGGGCCATGATTGGTCCCTGTAAATTCTCCCCGAGTTGTGATTGGGCCCTAAGAGTTTTTCCTGCAGATGCTTAAAAATATTTGTTAATGCGTCCATGATTATTAATTTTGACGTTTTACGCGAAATGAAAAACAAAATTATCGGAGTATATGAGTTTATTAATTACTTATGCGTCACGTTCCATCCCACCCGCATACATTGGTCTTAATATATATCGTACAAATAAGATAAAATACGCATACATATACCTATACATATATATATACATGATGTCGAGAGGCTGTCCAACAAATACCGATTAGTATTACCGAATACGTATACACCTAACTATAATAATGGGCAAGGGCAAGGGCTCGATTGTTTAGGGTATTAACGAATAGTTGAAAAACTTCCACGGAAATGCGAAAACGACCAATGTTAAAAGTATAACGACGATAATAATACTGATAAATAATTTTATGCATGGCTAACACCGTTTTTAAGCCGTTCGTTTCGTTTTAGTAGCAAGTGCTTTCCGCAATTGGTTTGCGATGTACGCGGCACACAGTACAGAAAACTCCAAGAAAACTATGTCGAATGTAAATTCGACAAATGCAGGATCCATACGGAGTTGAGTAGCTTCTTTCAAAGATTTGAAATTATTCTTAAGCAATTCTTTGACGCGTATCTCATCGATTTTTTTGGGGTCTTCTTCAGCGGGAATGTGTAGAAGTAATTCAGCGCACAGAACATTGACACACTTTTCCACATGTGTGACATTTCGCTGTAGACGTCTGAAGCGTTCGTCGAGACACACCAGTATGCCGAGCAATCCATCGAACGAAGATTTTTGCATCACAACAGCCGGTGAATAATTTTTACGCTTCTTCGTTGCTGGTTCGGGATCCCGCTGTGATCCATCATCTTGGAATGTCGTATCTTCTTCGATAATCCGATCAAACACAATGGATTTGGAGCCGTAACTCGAGGTGAAGAGTATCTCACAATCACCGATGCGTACGGGTTGCGGTGTGCGCCAATTCTTACCCCAGGCGACCTTTTGGACACCGTCGAAATACCTCGAAATTTCAGGTAGTTTTGTCTGCAGCAAATGCCAATCGGTCGATTCAAAGACAATACCTCCAGCCGTGGTATTGTTCTGAAGTTTTACGATCGGGCGTATGCGGCCATCGGCGCACGTCTGTAGACCGATGTGAACTTTTTTTGTCTCCGAGGGGTTGAGCGTATACGTTGTACCGAGAATCAGCGGTGCTTCAAGACGCTTCTTCTCGTCGTCCGACAGTATACGATACATGGTTTCGGGCTGTAGATCACTGTCCCTCAGATCTTTAACACCGATAGCCTGACTCATCTCGAACAATAGTTTGACGTTACAAGGGGCAAACCGTAAAACAGAAATTCGAGGGCTTTTATCCCGACTTTTTATAACGAATCCACGGGCCGGACTGCCGATTTTTCATAGTATCGTACCCTTATATGTGTTTCCGTGAGACCGTGGCGCTAGCATCGTAACTATAACGACATGTGTTAGAGGGGATAGCCGGTTTTGCCTGGTTAACATGGTCACATCTCCAAGATGTCGATGGGTCAACCGATCCAACGTTGACATGCTTAAAATACACGGTGACATCTGTGAATATTTTCAAAGAATAAAAGATACTGATCTTCGTTTAGTTGTAGGTCGTTATATGGTCGGTCCCATACCACGGCTGTTGCACCGATTGAAGATAAAATTGCGTGGTCACCCCCGTGTAGAAGTCGTCGATCGTAAAAATCAGAATGAACGACCCCGTGGAACAATGAACACTCGTTTACCCCAATGCAGACAGTTTACGGGATTACCGCTGACCTGCTATCATGGATGCAAGATCGGTTTTGGGACAAGCGTCTATAGAAATCGGCATAGATACGCAGGGTGTCACTCACCCGTATATCTCGTTTTTCTCGGAAGCTGGCGGGTGTTGCTCGCAATACGCGGTCAAATTCCATACGCCCTATGCAAGAACCCCTCCCCCCGCCGATATAAATCTAAGAGATATACATCTACCTCGTGAGCCTTCGGATCGTAAAGGCTTATACCCGCGCAACAAGTTTGGAACTCTTTAAGTGTGTTTGTGAAAATCTTCGACCACCCGCTGCTAGTGCATCGTCGTAAAAATAGTTGGAAAGCACCGAAGGCAGTTCTAGGTATGTCCCGTCGCCAAGTTTACACTAAAAAGTAGGTATTGTTTTCGTTTTTATAGCGGTTGGGCGCGACCGCGTTTTTTCACAGGGAGTTACTTGTACAGACAATGGAATCGTCCATGCCACGGTCATCCCGATATTTCGAACCGCCTCGTTACGGTGTCCCCAAGATGAAAATCATAGGTCTAGTGAAAAAAAAATTCTAGCGAAATTCTGTGTAACAAGGCTGTATTCAGTTAACGAAGCTAGTGTTACCGTAAATTTAGCGATACTCCCCCGCCAATGAGGGAAGAAAGAAAATGTAGTAGGGGTGTGGGCAAAATCTATAAAGTCTTTCGAAGTTTGTTTCTATTTTAATTCTCTGTCGAGAAGTCTACTAAAGCACCTCGCGTGATAGTTGTCAGCGTAGAGCAGACAAAGTGAGCGTATTTTTGGTGGTTTTGTGACAGTTTTCCCCGTGCAAGCGACAATCGCGCTGAGTGAGGCTTTCAGCGATATTCTTATACAGTGTTTGCCTGAGCGGGTTGTATGTGCAAATAAAAAATATTTAACGAGTTTTACGAATCTTTTTGAAAAACTTCGAAATGAGTTGCGTGAGTCGTCTTATTAAAGCCATCCGTAAAACGGTGGCTTTAACACGCCTACGTAGTGCTGTGATCGCGCGTCGTTGTACGTTGCGCTGGGATTTAAGGTTGAGATCGATGAATCTCCAGCAGGCCCAGCGAGAATTCCGTGCCATTCTTCGTCAGTTGGCGGTGCGGGTCATCGGGCGTGCGTACGATCATGGCGCGTTCGACGATTCGAGCGATGCCGTACATATCGCTGTACAGGTGGTGCGCGAAAGAGGCGGCGCAGGGCTTCATGTTGTGCGTGCACTGATGGAGAGCCATGGACACATCCAGCGGAATGTTGAGGCGGAGGCTACACCTCTCGAGGATGATGTCGACATCGACGAAAGCGGTGAAAATCCGCTGAATCCCGAGGCCATCGAGCGGCCCGAGTCACCAGTTCGGGACGTCGTCGTCGTCGTCGTCGACGAACTGGAGAGTCCGGAGTCTCCAGATGCAGCGAATGGAATCGCGTATCGGGCTGTTTCCGATAACGATTCCGGTCTGGAGACGGAAGGTGACGAGGCCCATTTAGATAACGTTCATTGCGTTATTCGCATGGGACCTCCAGCGTCACCGGATCCGGAGCCCCTTGAACACCGCGGTGGGTCAGAAATGGTCATTGACGACCCCCCGGTGTTTCAGGACGACGACGACGACGACGACGACGACGACGACGACGACGACGACGACGACGACGACGACGACGACGACGACGACGACGACGACGACGACGACGACGACGACGACGACGACGACGACGACGACGACGACGACGACGACGACGACGACGACGACGACGACGACGACGACGACGACGACGACGACGACGACGACGACGACGACGACGACGACGACGACGACGACGACGACGACGACGACGACGACGACGACGACGACGACGACGACGACGACGACGATGGTGTTATCCACATGGGCTGCCCAGCATCACCCGACCCCGTATCCGATCGCGAAGATGAAGACTCCGAAGCCGAGACGGTCTTCAATGACGAAGCTGATCGGATGCAGCGAGTTTCGTCGCCGGAATTGGGTAAGTTTTTATTATTGTCTTTCGTCCCCCCTGTATACATAAACACTCATATATATATATATATATATCTATGTATATATATATATATATATATATATATACGCGTTGCAACGGGACTTTATGCCCTTCGGCTGGTTTAACATTTTGGTTAAACCTTAGGTGACAGGCCATGGGCATTTGACTGGGATGGTCGTCTCGTCATCGTTAGAGGTCGTAGATTTTCGAGTGGGCTTATACAGTCGCTGAACGACCCGACGCGATTTGTACCGCTCAATCGCTTCCACCACAGCGGTCTGGCGATGGGTGATGAGGATTATGACGACCTACAGGACCTTGAGGAATTTTACAGACATCATAATTTCGACCAGGTCCCATGGTATGATTCCCGAGGGGAAATAGGCCGCGACTCCGATGACTACGATGAGGATGATGATCTAATCATCCAGCGTGTTCGCGAGTCTCGAGCCGGTGAACCGGAGCCTTAAAGTGCGTAACAGATAGTCGCTCGCGTATATATATATATATATATATATTAAACAAACGTTGGGTCTTTATTTAATTATTAATTTATTTTTACAGATCGTCCTTCGTCGTCAGCGTCATGTTCATCGTCTTCGTCATCATCAACATCATCATCATCATCGTCATCGTCATCGTCATCGTCATCGTCATCGTCATCGTCATCGTCATCGTCATCGTCATCGTCATCGTCATCGTCATCGTCATTGTCATCGTCATCGTCATCGTCATCGTCATCGTCATCGTCATCGTCATCGTCATCGTCATCGTCATCGTCATCGTCATCGTCATCGTCATCGTCATCGTCATCGTCATCGTCATCGTCATCGTCATCGTCATCGTCATCGTCATCGTCATCGTCATCGTCATCGTCATCGTCATCGTCATCGTCATCGTCATCGTCATCGTCATCGTCGTCATCCATGATAACAGTGGTACCGGCCGCATGGGCTGCAGAGGCTGCAACGGCTGTGGCGGAATTGGTAAGTTCCGAACTATATAAGCCGCAGACGGGCGGGGGTTTAACGGGGCCGGGAAATAGTTTTAACAATGTAAAAAACATAGTTCGTAAAGCGAATGACGACAGCAATGCCGACGGTCTAAAAATGAACGGTAACGCGAATGACATGAGCGACGGGGACAACGGTATTGCGGATGCCGACGATGACGACCGTATATTACCTGTGGGTCAGCGTTTCGGGATTATAGGTGAAGAAAAAGAGTATTTTTCGCGACGTTTTAAAATAAAATCCCGTCAAACCGAAATCTCGTTACTCACGCCACCACAAGGGGTCAATCCAATCTCGTGGATACGAAACGCCATACGGGACATTCACGCGTATTTTACAAAAGATAGTTTATCCACCGACCGGATCGGTATTGCGTTTGAAGCTCAGGGTATGACGGACGGTGTAGCGGGCATATCCCTGAGACCCGTATGGCGATTCAATCCCGAGCAATTGTGGGATCTTTTGTGCAGCGTTAACCAGAGTGCGAGAATACTTTCGGTTTACGAAACGCTTGTATTCACGGTAACGTACGTCGACATGGTACGCGGTACGGGAGGTATGGACAGTAAAATTGCGAGTAATCGATCCGTCATTTTGATAGGGAACACCGACAATTTGTGTTTTCCTCGGGCGCTGGTCGTAGCATTAGCAAATGCGCGAAACAAAATTAATCGAAGCGCAGAGTCGAAAATTTTTTATGAACGCATCCGTCATAAAAAATCGGGGCTCCAGCGAGACGAGGCAAAGAAACTCGTGACAGCGGCTCGTGTTGTAGTACCGGCACAGGGTTGCGGCCCTGCGGAGTTCGAGGTGTTTCAACGACACTTTATGACATCGAGGGTCGCTATATGCGTTTATGACTGGGCTTCTCTCGGTAGCGGTGCAGACCTCATTTTTAATGGGCAAACACGATTTGAAAACACGCCTGCACACATAACATTAAATATTGCGTATTTTAAAAATAATAATCATTATTCGCCTATTACTAATCTTCTTGCCGCAGGGGGCTCACGGAACTACTGTACCCCTTGCAATGTATCTTACCGATTTTTGCATCAACATCGGTGTACAAGCAAGTGCCCGCGTTGCTACGCATCACCGCCGTGTTCAGTTCCGACCGTTGATAACGTCGTTACGGAAAGCGGCGGTGACGGGTGGGAATGCGAGGACTGCCATAGATTTTTCCACAACGCGGCGTGTTTTGAAAATCATCTGAAGCCCCGAGAAGCCCGTGTCAATAACCGCAATATAGAAAGAAAGTCGGTTTGCGAGACAGTTAGATTTTGTAAAAAATGCACAAAGTTATTCGACACCACTCGGAAAGCTCACGAATGCGGTAAAACGTTCTGTCAGCTGTGTCGTAGCGTGCATGAGTACAATGAGCAATGCTACATGCAACCGCTGGCAGACCGTGAATTATCGAAACCCCGGGAGCATCCGAAAACATTGTTCATTTTTTACGATTTCGAGACGCGACAAGACGAACTTTACAGCTCTAGTACGGACGACAATACTCGCGAGCACGTTGTCACGCTTTGCGCGGCTCAACAGTTGTGCGAAATATGTTTGTCCGACGTGGACAACATAATTCAGGGTAGCTTCTGCAGATGGTGCGGCGTGCGGCAGTATGTTTTTCGAACTTCGCCAATCGCCGAATTGATCAATCTTGCAGTACGCCGCACAACGGCGTTTCGAAAGATTGTTTGTATCGCGCATAACGCCAAGGCCTTTGACGCCCAATTCGTATTGCGATACGTTGTCGAAAATTGTAGCGATCTCGGTTTGCCAAAAATTATTCTAACGGGTAATTCGATAATATCGATGCGTATAGGTCGTACCGTATTCATCGATAGTATGAATTACTTCCATATGCGGTTGAGCGCTCTACCGGGAGCCTTCGGCTCTAACGATAAAATGGAAAAGGGATACTTTCCGCACCTTTTTAACACGCTGCAGAACCAGGGATACTGTGGGGTAATCCCCGCCGCGGAATATTACTCGCCCGACACAATGAGTCACGACGATCGAAATACTTTTTACGAATGGTACACGGAGAGGGTCGCTTCCGGTGAACTTTTCGATTTTCAAACAGAAATTGAAAAGTATTGCGTACTAGACGTTGACATATTGCGACGGGCTTGTAAAGAGTTTCGGAAAATATTCCTCGAGTCCGGCGATGTTTGTCCATTTACTGAGGCTGCGACAATTGCATCGGCGTGCTCGAAGGTATTTAGGCGTAAATTTTTGGTTCCGCAAACGATTGGATTAATACCGAACGGTGGATACAGGCTTGCGGATCGGCATTCACGGCAGGCCAACCAGTGGCTTTTATGGGTCGAGAAATGTATAGGGCATGAGATTGTTCACGCTAGTCGAGCTCGAGAGGTCAGGCTACCTGAAGGGCCTCTCGTTGACGGGTATTTGCAGTTGGAAGACGATCGCTTTGTCTTCCAATTTCACGGTTGTTATTGGCACGGTTGCCCGCGCTGTTTCCCCGGCAACCGTGAAAAGCCGACACGCGCCAACGAAGAGTCCTACGAGAGCCGTTATGAGCGTACTCTAGCGATGGACTCGAAGATTCGGTCTCATGGTTATCAGCTCGAAGTCATGTGGGAGTGCGAGTTTGAAGAGCTTCGTCGCATTAATCCGGCGATCAACGCGTATTTGTACGAGCATCCTCGTCTGACATCTGTGTCTTTGAATCCGCGTGATGGGTTTTACGGTGGCCGTACGGGTAACACTGTAACAGTGTACGATACTGCGGAGGGTGAAAAGATTCACTACATTGATATTTGTTCTCTGTATCCTTACATATCGAAAACGGGCCGCTTTCCGAAGGGTCACCCGAAGATATATGTGGATACAGAGTGCGACGAACTGTTGAACGGATCGTACGAGGCCTTGGGAACAACGGTCAATGGTATGATCCGTTGTACAGTGTTACCGCCGCGAAATCTTTTTCATCCCGTGTTACCCGTACGGATGCACGATAAACTCCTCTTTGCATTGTGTCGCACATGCACAGAGGAGAAAACACAGTCAGACTGCCCACACGAAGATGTCGATGAGCGTGCGTTTACAGGTACCTGGGTGGTGGACGAAGTTCGAAAAGCGCTCGAACTCAACTACAAAATTATCAAAGTATTTATTATTTGGGATTACGAGATGACCCAGTACGATCCTGTAACGCACGAGGGTGGTCTCTTTGCCGAATATATAAATACTTTTTTGAAGATTAAACAGGAAGCCAGTGGTTGGCCTAGTGAATGTACCGATGTAGACTCGCGAGCGCAATATATCGAAGATTACGAGCGCTCGGAGGGTATACGTCTAGATCCGGGCAATATCTGTAAAAACCCCGGTCTGCGTTCCGTTGCGAAGTTATGCCTGAACTCGTTCTGGGGTAAATTCGGACAGAGGGACAATTTAACACAGACAACGGTTATAAACAATCGTGAGCAACTGCTTCTCCTTCTGGGGGATAGTGATAAAGAGGTGCGGCGCTTACTCCCTGTCAACGACAACGTGTTGTATGCGAATTGGGTGAATATCGATGAAGCTGTGATTCCATCTTCGCAAACTAGTGTTGTAATCGCAGCTTATACAACAGCTCAAGCCCGATTAAAATTGTATAGTTATCTCGAGCGGTTAGGTCGGCGCGTGCTGTACTACGACACCGACTCGGTGATTTTCGTGAGCACGGGACGACCGGGTGAATGGTCACCGCCGCTTGGTAACTTTCTTGGCGATATGACCAGTGAGTTGAAGGAGCCTACAGACTACATAAAGTCGTTTGTCTCTGGAGGCCCCAAATTTTACGGTTACCAGGTCGTAAATAGCTCGAAGCCCGACGAGGTTATTAAAACAGAATGCAAGGTGAAAGGTTTGAGTTTAAATTACCTTAACTCTCGGAAAGTTAATTTTGACTCAATTCGACGAATGATCGAAGCCGATTTACCCTGTGAAAATGACGAATCGATACGGTTAGATTTTACATCTATTCAAAGAACGGCTCTTCACGACGTAATAACCCGAGAAATGTCGAAAACTTGCCGTGTCGTATGCCATAAGCGTCGACATCTAACGCATACGTTGTCGCTTCCGTTCGGTTTTAAAGAATAATTTGTATACCGATACAAATTTTACCGTTACCGTCGTCATCGCTGTTGTCTCGTGTGTGGGTGTGCGTGTGTGTGTGTGTGTGTGTGTGTGTGTGTGTGCGTGTGTGGGGTGTGTGCAATTAATATATACACAAATGTAAATATGTATCATAAGGAAATTGTACAATTTTTTGGTTTATAAAATTCATAGATTTATAAATTGTTGGCGTATATAATGTATATTTTAGCGTTAACTTATAGAATTGTAAATATCTTATTTAACCAAGAACGATATTTTTCTTTCAATATGCGTGTATGAGTTACACGCTGTCATAAATTGTGAAATCGTTTTTAAGCAAAATTGAAAATATATATATATATATATATATATATGTTTTTATATTTCGACAATAAATGAAAAAATTTCCCCCGTATATTTGTGCTGATTTTAAATTATTTTCGTATAAGCTAGGCGGCTCCACATGCGCCGGTATAAGCTTATGACGCGCATGTGCCCCCCCCACCGCGTCATAAGAGCTGATCGCCACGTTCGCTCGCTCATAAGCTGATGGAGCGATCGAACGGGCCTGTACAAGCTGGACCACCGCCGCGCACACGTCGTACAAGCTTATGGCGACGTGTGTCCCCCGCGCCGCCGCCGCCGCCGCCGCCGAGAAGCTTATATTTAGAGGTTAACCGTGTGATACCGAAGGGGAACGGTGAAAACAGGAAAAACTGGAGGTAAACTTTTACACAATGGACTCGCGTTGGAAACATCCATGGACGTCGCTGATATGTGGTCCAACGGGCTGCGGAAAAACCGTTTTTGTTCGACGATTTCTGCGAAATTTAAGCATCATCAGTGACACAGTGTTTGATCGCATAATATTTTACCACGGCGATAATCTTGACTCCGAAACGGTTGATCTATTACGAAATTCTCATCGAGATCCGACAAACAAAAATATTAAGATTGAATTGCACGAGGGTCTTCCACAACCAGAGGATTATTCGCATGATAATAATTCGAAAAAATTAATTATTATCGACGATTTAATGAGAGAATCATCGAATAATACGATCGTGGATCTTTTCACAAAAGGGAGCCATCATAAAAATATCAGTGTTATTTTTATAACGCAAAATATTTTTCATCAAGGACACGGTCAACGTGATATTTCTCTAAACGCCAATTATATCGTAATATTCAAAAACCCACGCGATCGTGCGCAAATTCAACATTTGGCAAGACAAGTATACCCCGAGGATCCCCGATTTTTAACAGAGGCGTATCACGATGCGACTTCTGAACCACATGCGTACCTTTTGCTGGATCTCAAGCAATCTACGCCAGATATTTACCGCTGTCGTACAGCTATATTTCCCGACGATCCTCACATGTATGTTTACGTACCGAAAAAAAAAAAAAAACCCCCCCGTCTCGCGAGGTAATCTAAATGTGCTTATATGTTAATGTAAAAACGATCTTCGAGTCAGTTGTAAGATCGTACGACATGGGTAAACATCGACGCATCATGATTGGCTGTAAAAAGAACAATGGACAGTGTTCCGCACGATCACCGATAGGTAAACGTCACGTTGCGCTGATGAATGCTCTTTGTCACGCGAGTAAAGAACAGCAGCGAGCCATACTGCGCACGGCCGATGAGTCATTCATCAAGTGTATAGGTGAATGCGCTTTAAACATCTTACAAGGCGTGGTACAACTTAAAACAGGCACGAAAAACCGTTTAAAAAAATATAAAAATGTACTGCGCAAACTAGCACCGTACCGTGTATCAGGCCGCACGGGCCAGAACGGTGGTGGTGGTGGTGGTAAAGGCTGCAGTGGTGGCGCCTCTGAACGTAAGCGACGAAAGTACAATTGGAGAGCGAAGAAACGTCTTATGATGCAGAAAGGGTGTGGAGCATTTTTACCCCTTTTATTAGCACCGATTATCTCAACTTTGTTTAGTAGACTGTTTGGCGCCAAGGGTGAAGGAAGCGACGGTCATTAGAGGGGTGGTAAATTTGAATGGTGAGCACTTGAGCATCCTACCGCCAAATCTTATGGAGCACGCAAAGAAAATGATTTTAGTACCGGTTGAAGAGGCCGAGAAGTGGAAAGAACCGATGACCGGCGGTGGAACAACCTTACCGGCGGCCGATCAGAAAACTGTACAGACACCGGGTGATGCGGTATCGCGTCTCGACGCTGAACTTTCCGATATTTTAAACTCAAAAAAGTATCCCGATGAAGCCACGAAGTGGAAACACTATCTGCAGGTGTTGCAACGATATTTATTTCTCGTTGATGTCCAGAATGGTGCGGCAACTTTGAACATGTCAGCTGAATCAGCAGAGTCGTCAGGCAATCGACAGGTAACACCGGAAACGGATGAATTAAATTCAACAATAATCGTAAACAGTGTACCCGGTGTATATAAGCGTCAAGCAAGAGCGCTCACGGGTTATCTGCGTAACTCACCGTCAGCAGCGCAACGCATCACCTGGGACAAAGAAGGCCTCGTGACGATAGACGGCATACTCATACCCAATTCAAATATTGTCGATCTCGTTAACGATGCCGTACGTGGTAGAAAAAACTTCAAAGCTAATGGCCGTGTACAATTTATCAAAACTCTTCGCGCTGTTTCCGTACCTCGAACATTTATCGGGAACGATGAGCTGTGGAATATGGGGGATACACATATCTCTCGCAAACGTTCTCGAAAGAATCCAGATAATTTAAACAGTGGTGTCTATTACGACGACGACGACGACGACGACGACGACGACGACGACGACGACGACGACGAGGAAGAGAACATCAAAAACCAACGTGCTGCCACGACTGCTGCTACTAAAAAGTATAATACCGTCCAGGCCGTAAAACATTTGGCCAAAAGACAAAAGGGGAAACCAGCCGAGGAGCAACGAGGATTTCACCACTGGCTTAAATTGTGAATCGCATTGTACCCCCTCATAGGCTGGGTGGGGGCGTGAGAAATATGGCGTTTGAAAAAGTTTATTACGATCCAGCGCATCCTGCAGGTTATGCAGGAGCAAGACGACTAATCGACAGAAACAATAAAGCGGCTAATGTTTACAATTGGTTGACCCAGCAGGATACATATACTATCCATAAACCTGTCCGTCGTCTATTCCCTCGTTTGTTCTACAACGTTACGAATATAGACGACGTCTGGGAGGCTGATCTCGTGGATTTACGATCGCTAAAAAGCTACAATGACAATTTCTCATATCTACTCACGGTGATCGATGTATTGAGCAAGTACGCTTGGGTCGAGCCACTGGAGGATAAAACCGCGCACACCGTTAAAGATGCGTTTAAACGAATTTTTGAACGCAGCCGCAATCGTTTACCTGTTTGTCTGCAGACCGATAAAGGTAAAGAATTCATCGGTAAAGAGCTACAGACGTTTCTCAAGAAAAGCGATATCAATTTTAGGGTTACACGTAACCCCGATATAAAAGCGGCAATCATCGAACGCTTCAATCGTACACTCAAAGAACGAATGTGGCGCTATTTCACACATCGAAATACACGACGCTATATCAATATGCTTCAGCAGTTTGTTTACGCATACAATCATGCCAAGCACTCGTCAATTAAGATGGAGCCGGCATCGGTGACGTTATACAATGCGGATAAAGCGCTGGAGAATATGACAAGTGCTTCTTTGAGACAACGTGCGAAAAGACGTTCCTCTCTGGTTAAATACAAGCGCGGCGATTATGTTCGGATTAGTAGAACAAAAGGCACGTTCGAGAAGGGTTACGAGCGAAACTGGAGCGAAGAAATTTTTCGTATTGCTAAGGTTGTAAACCGCCAGGGGATACGCGTCTACGAGTTGCAAGATCTTGAAGGCGAGTCAATCGACGGTTTCTTTTACACCGAGGAAATAACGCTTGTACACGAGAAACGCGTGACACAGAATCAAGAGTTTAAAATTGATCGTGTTTTAAAAACAAAAGGACGAGGCTCGAAGAAACAACTCTTTGTCAGCTGGATCGGCTATCCGTCAAAATTTAACTCCTGGATACCTGCTTCTAACGCCCACAACCTCGGTGTCTAACGTCACGAAAACAGTCATCATGTACAACGATGAAAATTTCTATCTAGTGTTACCCAGCAACAGCAGTATGAGATACTTTCCGGATAACACGACGACGCGCTTCACTACTCAACTTTCACGTGAAATAACTTTGAGTGGTCAATGGGCCGTTGGCTTGTCGGAAATACACATACCCTTTACAATGATACACGTGCAACGAGCCGAGACGGCAATTCAGTGGACGGTGTGTGACAAAACAGAGTATATAACAGCACATATACCCCACGGGCTCTACAAGGATCATGTAGAACTTATGAAAAATATAAATGGTCTACAGGGTTTGCAGGAGGCTGGTATACGGCTTGTCAATGCTGAAAACGCTCATGGCTACACGGCAATTGAGGGGGACGCGTATGTGGAAAAGTGTGGGAGTAAAGCTGTGCCTTACCCGAATACATTGAGCATGAATAAAAAGGTTGCCCGTATATTAGGCTTTAACGCTACAGCCGTTAATGACTGGGAAACATCGAAAACTGTATTCCTACGTTACGAACGGGGGATTCAACGTGAAGGACAGATGCCTCCCTGCATCGCTCGCGGCCTCCCTGAACAGCTTTTTGTCTATACCGATCTATGTGTACCGTACACGGTGGGCGACACCCAAGCCTCTCTGCTGCGGATCGTCAATTTGAATACCGCACGGTATACGTACGGGACGACACAGGTGAAATATTTTTCACCCCCAAATTATATACCTTTGCTCAATAATTGCTTTCGCAGCGTCGAGATAGATATAAGGGATCATCTGGGGGAGCCAATCGCATTCGAGTACGGTACGTTAACCCTTACGCTTCATTTTAAACGGATTGGTTAGACAATATGGCGGTCCATTATACGAGTTATTACGAGAATCAAATA
The DNA here is from genome assembly GCA_963978505.1 of Listrodromus nycthemerus. Lineage (NCBI taxonomy): Eukaryota > Metazoa > Arthropoda > Insecta > Hymenoptera > Ichneumonidae > Listrodromus > Listrodromus nycthemerus. Next base: position 6,279,756 of record OZ021685.1, read on the forward strand.
GGCGGTGGGGCCGGGCGTATAGGTAACGTTTTTATGGGCGCACCGTACCAACGGGGTCACGGTATCGGGAGGTTTCTCGGTGGTCTATTCCGAAGTGTACTACCGCTGCTGACAAAAGGCGCTAAAGCCGTGGGAAAAGAGGCCTTACGGGCTGGTTTACACGTTATCGAGGATGTGAGCGGTAACCATATGCCGTTTAAGGAATCGCTTCGGCGGCGGGTCATGGAGTCTGGGGAAAATTTGAAACACAAGGCCAATGACAAAATCGCTCTACTCATGAGAGGCTCCGGTTATAATCGGTCGATCAGTACACGAACAATGCAGTCGTTGACGGGCCGTACACCTGCACGTACCCGCGCCAAAAAAAGGACCACCCGCTCGAAAAGAACAAAGAGGAATACCTCTGTCGTACCAGCGAGGAAAAAGAAGAGAAGGACAGCCACGGGGAAAGTGACGAAGAGACGAAAAAACACCAAGTGCAAGAAGAAGAAGAAACGAGCAATTATAGACATTTTCGGAAGTGCTTGAACATCATGTCTTTTTTACATTCACACTCTTGTGAGTGTATGAAATCGGAGCTCGACTTGTTCACTATACCGCCAACGCAAACCTCCATAGAAGCCTCTCAATGGGTCCATTACAAGCCTGTCTCTTCATTGTCGGACGATGGTCCCATCGAGTTTGTTATACCGGGTCATGGTGACGAGTACTTGGATCTGGCCCACACTATGATCAGTGTAAAACTGAAAGTACTAGCCAACGGTGACTCGTTGTACAAAGTAGCACCTGTTAATAACTTTCTACATAGTCTCTTCAATCAGGTTGATGTATTTTTCAACCAAAAACTTGTCGCGCCGCCTAATAATGCTTACGCCTACCGGGCGTACATTGAAACGTTACTCAATTATGGCCCGGCTGCAAAACAATCGCATCTGACAACGGCTTTATGGTTTAGGGATAATCAGGGTAGCTTCGAGTCGATGCCTGGCTCGAAAACAGAGCCTATTAATTATGGACAAGAGATTCGCTCGAAATATATCAGAGGCGGCAGGACTGTTGATATGATCGGCCACTTACACTGCGATGTATTCAATCAAGACAAATTTTTGATAAACGGTGTGGAAGTGCGGCTACGTCTCGTCCGTTCAAAAGACGAGTTCTGCCTGATAGAGACACCGGTGCAAGGCGTGACACACACAGTAAAAATAAACGATGTGACTCTGTTGGTACGACGGGCAAAAATTAGCCCTGGAGTACTCATAGCACACGCCAAAACTTTGGCGAAAACGACGGCCAAGTACCCTATTACACGCGTGGAAGTTAAATCTTTTACTATGCACAGTGGGATAGTGGGCGATACATTGGACAATGTAATTCTTGGACAATTACCGAAACGTATTATACTCGGTTTTGTGTACAATAGGGCTTTCAACGGCGATAAAACTATGAATCCCTTCAATTTTCAACATCATTGGATAAATTTTTTATCGCTCTACGTTGATGGACATCAGATACCGGGAAAACCGCTTCAACCCGACTTTGCTGGGAACGAAAACTGGGTCCAGAGTTACCATACGCTCTTCTCCGGCACAGGTATACATTTTCAAAACGAGGGACTGGAAATTGATCGTGAAGCGTACGCTAGAGGATATTGTCTGTTTGCCTTTGACTTGACACCCGATTTATCGGCGAACTGCTTCACCCACTGGAACCTCGTGAAACACGGCAGTGTGAGAATCGAGGTACGCTTCGCCCGGGCTCTCGGGGCTACAATAAATTGCGTCGTTTATGCCGAGTACGATAACGTCATTGAAATTGATTCTGCCCGTCAGGTTATTACAGATTTTAGTGCCTGAGCACAGCATGACGACCGTGGGGGCCCAAGAATCTACCCTCTCCAACCATAAAAATATCACGCCTCTTTAGGAAAGGGTCCACTTGGAATGCCAGTCTGAAATGGTATTTAAACCGTGAGATCTTGGTGTATTCCACAACAGTTTACATCCGACCTTCATCATGGACGCTATAGTGGATATTCAAGCCCTGTACGGAAAGAAAGGCGAGTTTCTGCCCAAAGAGGTTGCCGTAACAACGCTACAGGGTGATCATATTGGTCATTGGGTGATCGACGCGCCGTACGAATTTGGCGAGTTGCCCAAAGATGTACGCACCAGTAACAATCGTTTAACGTGCTTTCATCACGGTCTCGAGTGGGTTGACGGTGATACACCATTGTGGAAAGTCTACGCTGCTCTAAGAGCCATGTGCCGTTACGCGCTTCGCATCTATACCCGCGGTGTACAAAAAGCTGAGATCTTACGCGATATTCTCGGCCGTGACATTGTCAATCTCGAAGAGTACGAAGGGCCCAGTTTCAGAAACATGCCTGCGTACGATACCTGGTGCATTTATCACGGTGTGGCGAAGGAAGATGCTGCGAAATGTGCGTTGAATAACGTTGGAAAAATTAAACGATGGCTTCAGACTCAACTTTTTGATGATGCCAATCCCATTTACACGGAACCGGTTGGCGCTGCGAAGAAAAAAGATCGACCAAGCGACGCTATAAAAAAAACGGTCCACGACGACGACAAGATCCCAAAAGATAACAATCCCGCATCTGCCGTGAGAGAGTATATAACAAAGGCGGCAGCGACCCTCGACAACAGTGCAACCCTAAACACCTGCGACAGCACGGTACCTGCAGAAGAAATAGTAGCCCTCTACCGTAATAAACTTAACTCGCCACCGCCACCACCGAGACGTCAAACATCGGTATCTGGAACCCGTGGAGGTAATAATCACCAATATCGTAAACGTCGCCCCCACTCAGGACCCGAGAGTATTTATAATGAACAGTCTGGAGGTACTGGAGGCTCTACAGCACGTAACAGCCCAGACGAAAGGAGTCTTCCCCGCCGATCGCATCCCGAGTCGCTGGTCTAGACCCGCTGCAATCGTCGCCAACACCGACGATCATACGCAACCCGGAACACACTGGATCGCCATATACGTGGACAACAATGGACGAGGCACCTTTTTCGACAGCTATGGTCTACCCCCTCTCGTCGGCAAGCATCATAATCGACTACGACGAAATACCATTACTTATGACTGGAATACCAAGCCGCTGCAATCGATCAAATCTAAAGTGTGTGGAGAATATTGCATTATGTTTCTTGATTTTATGTCTCGTGGGTATAGCCTGGCTGCTTTTTGCAGCATATTTTCAACGAATAAAGTAAAAAACGATAATATTGTGCAACGCTATTACAAGAGACTTAAACATGTAAAACGGAAAAGACATCATGTAAATCAAACACGTTTGGCTCCTTTAAAGGGGGGCCGCAATAAATGTACACCTTCATGTATCCAAACGTGCACGCCCCGTTTCGGATGCCATCTCTAAATAAACTTGATAAAATCGACTGCGTCTTTTTGTGAATACAGTCCCCCCCTCCAGGCTCCTTTGAATAATATAAAAGCAGAACTCACGAATCGGTGTTACACGCTTTCAGAAGAACTGTAGCAGTGCTAAGAACCATGGATATCATCGACGGTATACTTGTGATCGACTGCGGTAAAGACCCCTGGGAACTCACCAGGGAGGAACTGGCATATATACCCAAGCCACTACTGCTAAGACACTGGAGCGACGATATTCCGTGCCTATGGACGAAACTACCCGCGCATATTCAAGACGATGCCGAAGTCGCATCATTCCGACTCTGCGGGGAGCATTGGCCTATATCGGATCTCAACCCACGTGCCGAAGGGTACCCTCCGACCAGGAGGGAATGCGAACAGTGTCAACGGGCTGGCTATGAGAAAGAATTGCATTCAGCGCTGACGTCATCCGCAACTGCAACGCCCATTACGACACTCGAATCTGACGGAAAAATATCCAAGACGCCACCACTGCCCGGTGCTACACCCACGCTCGTCACAGATCTGTAAAATCATTGTACTACAAGATGTCTATACGTAAATATTAAATAAAGGAATATTTTTTAAAAAAGAGTGTATCTCTTATTGTCGGTAAACGGTTACCCTTCGGGTATGATAAAGTAGGGGGTGACTTTACCGACTGTAGAATAATTGTATAGTTTTAGGCGACTGGGTGATGTTTAAGCATCTGCAGGAAAAACTCTTAGGGCCCAATCACAACTCGGGGAGAATTTACAGGGACCAATCATGGCCCGGGGAAAATCATTTGCATCCCCCCCTACTACCCATCGGAGCCAATGCAGCATCACGGCTCGTGACGTCAGACGATAGGGTAGAGGGAAAAAACGCGTTGAATTGTCCTCTCTCTCTCTCTCTCTCTCTCTCTACAGCATCCCCTGTCAGCGGGTGGGGGATGCTGCGTTGTGCAGCGCAGCTCTGGGAAAACTCTTAGGGCCCAATTACATCTCGGGGAATTTACAGGGACCAATCATGGCTCGGGGAAAATCGGCCCACAGCATCCCCGTCCAGACGGTGGTGGGGAGCATCACACGGAATCTCTCTCTCGGCCCCCCTCATTGGGCCCACTACAGCATCCATGGTAGTGGGGATACCGTCTTGCCGGTGGGAGGTAGTCGCAAGGGGGGGACAGCAGATCCCTCTATCACACTCACCACATCCCCCCCACCGCTACAGCATCCCACTCCAGTGGGTGGTGGGGGCATGACGTCAGACATGGGGGAAGGGGGTGGAGGGGGAGTAACAGATGACCCTCTCTCTCGCACTCACTGCAACCCCCACCACAGCATCCCGGTCCAGACGGCGGTGGGGATGGTGCCAGACAGGGGGGAGAGGGGGGACAGCAGATGGGCCCCTGTCTCCCCAGCCCTGTACACTACTACTATTACACCAATTCAAAATCGTATTTCTGATCGAACTTCGCGTAACAGAGCGAACTGTCTTTCGCATTCTCACAGGTAACCTCATTTCTTCCGACAAACTCGGTATTCTTTCCGCACAAATAAAGCAATGGCTTTTAAAATCAAACGTCGGCCATGCTTGCGATTCCACTGCCGAGGACGTAGACGATGCAATAGAGTCAGGGCGGTGTCGAGTTGCTCCCACACGTCTTGTATCAGCGTAACGCATCCGGCACGCCACGTGTAGGGTAACGCTATCCACAGATTCAAGCATTTGCTGATGTTCATTATCACCTCTAACAATGCTTGCCGATAAAAGAATCTTAATGCCGCCTTGTTTCACAGTGGCCTCGTTCTGTTCACTTGTAGATTCTCCGCACACAAAACAGCTTACAATCTTTATAGATCGCGTCCTCTCGCTTCCGAGCATATTCACAAACTGAAACTCAGGCCCGCTCTTACGTTCTCTACGGAACAGCTGCCGCGTTTTTTTGGGGTTTACCGTACACCTGTGTGTGTGTCTCTTTTGTATACAGACAATGATTTGAGCAATTAGGTTGAATGTGGGTTAGGGTGGGCCAAAAAACTAACTTATCGGATTTATGGGTTACAATGAATCTAATCACCAAGAAAAAAATATCCCCGGAAGGCAGGATTTTTAGCTTAATTTTAAAAGTGTCGGTGAACATTCAAAGTTTTCCATTTAAATAACACGTAAAAAAATCATTTTTCATTAAAAGTGTTATAACTTTTGAACCGTTCGAGATAAAAATTTTTACATCGCGGATTCTGATAGAGCATAAAATTTCCTAAATCAATCTGAAAAGTTTTTTTTTCAATATAATAATTCGTATAATTGAGAGCTTTAAAAAATGAAAAAAAAATCAAAATTTGCAATTTAGTGTATATTGATTAAAATTTTTTATTTTGAGCCAAAAAAATAGATGTAAATAAAATAGAATAAAATTTAAAAAAAATAATATTGATAATGTAAACTTGTCAGAAAAAAATGGTTCTTACATTCAGTAATTAGTTCTTTATTGCATTTGACATAATTTATTCACTCTTATAAATTCTCATCCCTAATAAAATTCAATTTATTACAATTAGGGTATTGCTGACGATGTAATTGCATTACTTGCAAGAGAAATTGTTTTTGTTCTTCATTTTTTGTTAACGTTCGATTGTATTTCTGTATCAATGCAATAGCTCGTTCAGCAATATCATTAACACATTTGATGTTTTTAACAATTTCGAAACATGATTTATAAGAATCATTTTCTGCCCAATGTTCTGGTTCAATATTCAAAAAGTCCGGTTGTAATTCCAGTAGCTCAAAAAATGCTAACGATCGTTTTGAGATAAAATCACTAATATCTTTTGAACAAATAGTGTTAAGTTGTGTTTTTGTTAATGTAATTTTGTTCTCATCGACTTTATTTTCGTCTTTTTTCGTAGCATCAATCATTTTCTTCTTTATTTCCAAGCTTATACTAGAATCAGAAAAGGACATTGCTGCAAGTATTTCTGTGAGGTACCACAAGTGTCTCGAAAATGTTAATACGGTAGCACTTGAAATCTATTCATTGACATTTTTATACTTGATTAAATTTATCAAAAAGTTTAAACCTTGAACTGGAGCTTTAACCGGACAAGGAGCTTCGAACCATGCTTTCACATAAACAATACTTATAAAACTACAAATGTCACCTAATCCAAGTAAATCCTTTTTGCTACCAACATTGAATTGTCCTTAAAACATATATATTTTCAGGCAATAAATGGCCTTGGACATCCATCTCGCATGGTGAGTTGCCCCAGGAGCTTTAAATGTAATAGGATAAGTTTGCGTACCATTTAAAAAAATATAAACTAGTTCCAGAAATTCTTTATAATCATCTCGAGGATGGTGTTCCTGAAAAAATTTAGTAATCGTGTCTTTATATATGTGAATGGTTAATAACCTTTAATTGACTAAAACTAATTAAGAAACCAAAAATAATTCATACATTGAGTTGTTTGGAAATAAATTGCAGCACACAATCTCGTTCGTCCATGACTTTATCTCGTATTAATTCATTGTCCAATCCCGTTTTGTAATTACTCTGATCAATATTTTTCCAAGCTTGCCGGAATCGTTCAAACTTCGGAAGCGTTCAAACGTAGAAACATTTGGACCCGACGTTGCAGGTAAACAAGTATGGCATGCTTTTTGAAGAACTAACTCATATACATGATGTTGGCATGCAAAATAAAGAAATTTCTTTCCAAGTATACGTTCCAATATCGCACATGCACCACTGTGCGGACCTATAATAATGAACGTAATACAGAAAAACAGAAAAACACAACCAAACTTTAACCCAAACTTTGATTACCTGTATTAGAAGCCGTTGTATCGAAGCATAACCCTTTTATTTTATCTGTAATCCCCCAGTCATGTAATGAGTCAATTATTGACAAAGCTTGTTGCTCTCCTGTTCCGCTTCCGATTTTTGGTATGTTGAGTAACTGTTCGAAAGTTGAGCCAGATACAACAACTGCAAGCCTATCCACTTTATCGTCCCACAGACGTCCACAAGAAATTTCGTATCCCAGTGAAGGAAAAGATTGTTTGGGAATTGAATTTTGTTTTTCAAATCATTTACAATATCTTTTCTTGCTTCTAATCTACGTCTTCGAATAGTAGTGTAGCTTAAATTAGTATCTTCAACAGGAACTCCTAATGATTCAGAGAAGGCAGCGAAAAGATGTACTGCATTTCTGCTGCTAGTATTAGTTCGATCGAGAGCGCTAACTACTTCAGAATTAATGACGTCGATTTTCTTTGGTTTTTTATGATTTCCAGGATAAGGATCTTCTAAATCTGAAGCAAATCGTTTTAAATCATTGGAAAATGATGAAACAGATTTCTCAAGCTCTTGTTCGGGTAAAGAATAAAAAGAAATGCTTCGACTTGTACCTGAAAATTTAAATAAATTAAGAAAGTTTAATTAATATTTATAAAAAAAATATCATTATCTTTGAAAGAAATAACTTACTTGGTAATTCCAGATCTGGAATTGGTGTATCACTTAATCCCGACTTTGCAGTTGAACGTCGAAGTCGTGTATCTTCGTTTAACAAAGCTTTTTGTTCATCAGTTAACAATTGTTCTAATAATTTCTTAGAAATATTAAAAAGCTTATTTAATTTTTGAGTAAACTCCCCTTCTTTGTTTTTTTTTGCAATAGTTTTTTTTATTTTTTCGGGATTTTAAAAGATTTTTCCATTCTCGAAATAAACGTTCAATTTTACCCACAACATAAAATAGTTTCATTGTAGGAAGATTAAATTCGCTCCATAATTTTATTACTTCATTAGCAACTTCTGTAGCACTCTGCCGAATAGTGAGGTTAAGTGACTTATGTTTGTAGAAGAACAAACTTAAAATTTGTCATTTTATTGGAAGTTTACGGTCACTTATTTGGCTAGTTTTAAAACCAACTAGAAATATTGAATTTCGAGCCGTCATAAATTTTAATAAATTAATTGCACTTATTTTCTTATTTATTTTTAATTTTTGGAACACTAAGTGACAGATTTGTTATATTGGAACAAAAAAGTAGTGCAAACAGATAAAATTTTGTGATTATATATCAACAAAACATACAGTATCGTCTATTAAAATTGAATGATATATTGGAATTCCATAATCAAAATAAAAAGAATTTCTTGAAGAAGATGCTTGTCAAATAAAACAAAAACAGAATGAATATTTGACGGCAATGCCGAAAGAGGGAGTCACTATCGATTGTCCCGACAAGATACACATGAGAAACAAACTATGAAAACAGCTGATTTTACTTATTACCAACAACTGATAAGTGAAGTATAACTTGATGTCCTGAAATTATTTAAATTTCAAAGAATCTAATTTTTATAAATAATAACGTTAGTAATTGTGAGAAAAATATTTTTTGAAAATGAAGCAAACAAAAGTTTTTTAATAAAGAAAGATTTGGTAATTCTACATTTAAAAATTAACGAATTTAATAATATCCATGTTTTTTTTGCCAAATCTACATTATAAACATTTTTTAACAATTTTATTCTATGTTATTTAAATCTATTTTTGGCTCAAAATGAACATTTTTAATCCATATATACTAAATTGCATATTTTGATTTTTTTTCATTTTTTAAAGTTCTCAATTATACGAATTATTGTATTGAAAAAAAACTTTTCAGGTTGATTTTTTAGGAAATTTTATGCTCTATCAGAATCCGCGATGTAAGAAATTTTATCTGGAACGGTTGAAAAGTTATGACACTTTTAATGAAAAATGATTTTTTTACGTGTTATTTAAATGGGAAAATTTGAATGTTCACCGACACCTTTAAAAATTGAGCTAAAAATCCTGCCTTCCGGGGATATTTTTTCTTGGTGATTAGATTCATTTTAACCCATAAATCCGATAGGTTAGTTTTTTTGGCCCACCCTAATGTGGGTCCGTTATTCAGAGAAATAAAAGCCGAGAATCAAAGCAGAGTCGTCCTTCTCGTTCTCGTCCCAGCTCAATACTGACTGTGTCGTTGCGTTACTTGACCCCCCTTTCTCCCGATAATTTTATGGGGGAATGATCCCCGACCTTCATTTACGACCTAAATATTTGTGTACTTAAGCCTCCAGTCACGATTCACTCCAGGAGTACGAGAGCATAATCTATGATAATTGACATCTACATCCAGAAATACTTCACGTTTAATGCAGTAATGATCAATTAATGAGCACCTAAATTATATGAGATTCCAAACAACTTTAAGAATAGCCATTTTTCGTGTCAAATGGAGATGTAACGAGTTATTCGATGAACGGAAATTTTTCTCCACCTCGTCTCAGGTATAAAACGAAAAATATTAATCCTACGAAAAAATTGATAGGGACCAAAATTCTAGGAAATTTAATTTTAAACAACTTTACTTTTTACAACTTTTTGCGTAAAATAAAAAATAAACGAGTTGTTCGATAAACAAAAATTCACTCCCTGTTTTCGGGTATAAATCGAAAAAATCAATCCTATGAAAAACTGAATGAGAACAAAACTGTAGGAAATTTAATTTAAACAACTTTTGTAATAACTGTTTTCCGTGTAAAAATGAAAATAAATGCGTTATCCAGGATACAAAAGATAACAGTTTAAATCAAGATGGCGGATGAATTAACAACTCTGGTGTCCCTGCTGTTTGAATTTGGACTTCCAGGGGACCCCCCCCCCTCCCCAACGAATTCCGAAGAAAAATTGCTGCTTCCAATTTTTGCATATCTGAAGCCCTTTTTTCCCCTAATTCGACTGTGCTAAAAGGAATTTGACAATAACGTTTCGTCAGGTGCATATTAGAAAATTATTTCGCCACATGAAAGTTTTGTAATAGTTCGTTAATTATGGGAGGTGGCTCCAGATCGTCCTCAATTACTTTCTTGGTATATTCAGTGTCTAGACATACTCTTACTGAACTGTTTTCCTTTTTCGCGATTCTCAATAGATTACAATGCGGATTTATTGCTCACTCTATCAGTCCATTCTCGACTATTTTGTCGATTGCTTCGGAGTTGCTCCGCGCAAATCAAAAGGCACGGAATATGTGCACCGGATATTTCGCGCATCTTGGATCGTCGGAATAGATCGATCAATAATTCGTCAAAACTCTCATAAACGTACTTGTCACGAGCTCACTAAGCAGGCTAAGTTTGCACACGACACTTCGAAGATCGTCAAAGCACCTCTTTTTGCTACCTACATCTTTATGTTTGTCTAGGGACTGCTGGGTATTACCGCTCTCGAGCGATCGATCCGACCCTTCCACTAACTCGCTTAACTCGGCTAACGCGTTTCCTGACTCGTTTTTACAATAGGGTCGCTCTCCGAACAGCCGAGAAATCTCAAATTTCCATCCAATTTCGGAGACAGTTTTCTGTTTTGGAGCTAATCCGACTTTTCGCTTCATTCTGCGATTGTTTCGTACAAACTCGGATTTTTTCTTTTTATCACTTTTGTGATGATTAATCACGAACACGACCGTATTCTGTTCTTCCTTGGTAAATAAATAAAGGTTTCCGATGTGCCCCGATTAAACCGTACTACGGAACCCGCAAGAAGGATTCCTCCAATTTCGATTGTGAGGTTTCTATAATTCAATATTACTTCATTTCTGGACATTCAGTCTGTTCCCAAAATGACTTTCAGTATTGAGACTGGACAATTTTATTTCCTCCCCCGCCTCGGCCGTGGTCCATCGGCTGACGAGGCTCCTTGGTGATTTATTCGAATATTTAATTAATCTATTTTTTTATTTGTTGTGCGCCAGTTGATCACGAACAATTAAAATATTTATTTATTTAATAGACTGAATTATTGAGAGCAGAGAAAGCTCAAGGAGGGAACACGTTGAGGACCAGGGAAATTTTCAAGAGAAGTGTAGAGATAGATACAGAATTATTTTTACTCACGTGTTTCGATTGCGGTTCTCTTTGATAAACGATTTACGTGTTGAATTTAGATGCTTATTATACTTTGTGTTTCATCTTTTGTTTTCTTGTTCGCACCTTCTCATTCTATTTATAAATAAGAATGCTGTGTACTCTAGTTTCAGTCTTCTTCGAATAAACGTTGTATTCATACCAACAGAGCTGCGTTATCGTTCCCGCCCAATCCCATATTTTAACAGGTTATGGGCCGAGAACACGTTTTAAAAGTATCGCGAGGAAAGTGAAAAACGTTTTTCCGCGCGCGAGGCGTAAAAATTGAAGAAGACTAATGTTCAGTTGCTAACGTGGAAGAGTTTCGCATCAAGTAAAAGATGGCGGTCAGTGTATCCACGCGGCACATGGATAAGTTCAAAGGGTCGAACTATCAAGTCTGGAAATTCCAATTTAAAGCGATTCTTGTGGCATGTGGGATCAACGACGTCGTGGACGGTTCGCGCGTGAAACCAAAGCATATCGACGCCGGTTTTAGTGCCTGGAAAAGGGACGATGCCAAGCCGATGTTCCTGATCTCGTCTTCAATGAAGCCCAACTGGGTCGAAAGTGTGCTGACGTGCGAATCAAGTCGTGAAATGTAGATGAAACTAAAGATCCACGAGCAAAAGTCAGAGACGAATAAACTCATAATGACGCAGCGCTTTCACGACTACAAACTGGAGGCCAATGACTCCATGATGCAATATTTTTCGAAAGTACAAATCATAGCTGCTCAGTTAAATGACGTTGGTGAGGCTGTCTGATATGTGGCTATCATGGCGAGGTTTTGGCCAGTCTTCCTCTAAGGTTCAACGCATTTAAGACGGCGTGGGACAGTGTAGAGCCTGCTCGTCAAACCCTTAAAAATCCGCAAGAGAGGCTACTCAAGGAGCAGCCCAGAATTGCAGCAGACGATGGCGCAGTATCGGCCTTCGCCACAACGTCAAGAAACCCCGATATTAAAACACGCAAAAATAACGTCGAGATGAAGTGCTATTCCTGCGGCACAAAGGGCCATTTTGCGTGGGAATGTTGCGACAAGAAAAAGAAGCAGACAGAAACGAACAAGAATGAACCTGAAAACTGTACTTTCGTCATCACCAATACGGAGGAACACGTGGAACGCAATAAGCACACGACGCGTTTCAACAAGATGGATTTAAACGACGTGTGGATCCTCGACAGTGGTGCATCCAGGCACATTTCGTTTCGGCGTGAATGGTTCGACACACTCACGCCTACTTCTGGTCATTGTGTCGTGCTCCGCGATGACGGCGGATGAGAAGCGCACGGTTCGGGTACGATGAAATTTCAAAAGTTCGTGGACAGTGAGTGGACGTATTCTACCATTGAAAATGTATTGTATGTGCCGAAGATTCGCAAAAATTTGTTTTCGGACGGGATGTCCGCGTCGCGCGGCGTCAATGTCACTTTTTCGGACAATCGCGTAGTGATAAAGAAAGTTGGTGAAATTGTGGCGGAAGGCATGAAGCAAGACAATGCAATTTATCGCATGTTCTTTGTCGTCCCAAAAAGAAACGCAAAATGCATAGCAGAGGCAAGTTGAGTAACCGGAAATCTGCAGCTGTGGCACAAGACATTCAGGCACGTCGCTAATGCCACGTTCAAGAAAATGTTGACAGAAGGGTCTATTTTGAGGATCGATATTACGACGGTCGACAATTTTTTCTGTGACGCGTGCCAGTTTGGAAAATCTCATCGCCTTCCCTTTCGAAAGACAGTTCAACGAAAACAGTGGAAAGTCGGCGAGTGTTTTCATTCAGATGTGTGCGGGCCGATGGCCATACAGTCGCTGGGCGGTGCAAAATGATATGTTGCTGTGCCGACGATGCGTCGGGGTACCGAGCCGTGTTCCCTATTTGCCCGAAAGCACAAGTTGCTGAAAAATTCCGTGAATTTGAAATTTCCCTGAAGACGAATTTCGGACATCCTATGAAGACGATTCGGTCTGACAATGGTCTCGAATATGTAAATGCAGAGCTAAAAACGGTCCCCGCAAGAGAACGCATCGAACTGACAAACTCCGCTCAGTGGACGCCTGAACAAAACGGAAAATCCGAGCGAGCGAATCACACCATCGTGGAGGCCGCAAGGACAATGTTAAAAGCGAAAAAACTTCCAACAAATTTGTGGGCTGAGGCGGTTAATACTGCCGTACATTTGCAAAACAGAATCGTGTCCGGATCATATCTTAAAAAAAACACCATATGAGTTTTGGAACGGAGAACAGCGACGAGCCGAGCATCTGCGTGTATGTGGAGGAGTGACGTACCTACACATCCCAGAGCCATTTCGGAAAAAAATTCAACGCGAAGTCGAAAAAGGTAATAATGGTTGGTTATCAAGGTGACTCGAGCAACTATCGTGTTTACGACCTGGCAATGAAAACAGTGTCCGTGACGAGGGACATTGTTTTCAACGAAAGGACAATAAATAACATTCCATCGCTCGATAACTCAGATGACGAGATAACGTTGCCCCGGGGCGAAAGGATTTGCGATGCAGCGTTTGACAACGACGGCGACCACTGGATTGACGCCGAAGAGGAAGGCATGGTGCATCGAAGGAACTCGAGCAGAAACGAGTCAGCCAGACAATTCTTGGAGCCCGTATCGTCTGCGTGAGAGAGAAAACTTGAAAGGAACGGAGAAATTCCAAGCGAACCTGGCCGATTATCCTGTTGAGGAGTGTCCTCGTGTTTGATGCGCGCGCAACACGAGTCTCCGAGCGACGGCGGAAGTAGCCGAACGTGTACAAGCCGCAGCAGCGGCTGTGGCCGACGCGAGCGCTCGCACCGGCAGTCTTGTCTCAAGCGTACAACCGACGAAAAGACACGCGTTCGGAAAAACACAAAGATCTCATTGGAATTAAACATTGTTACCATATCAAGAATATAGATATTCATACGTTTTTCTTCACACCGTGTATAAAGTTATTTTCGCCTCCACATACACGATCCTCATCCTCGATCTGCAAATCTATTTTGTTGAGACAGCCTGCGCCTCAACAGGTTATGGGCCCAGCACGTGGGTTGAAATAGAAGCGTGGATCGGGGAGACGGTGTGTCTCAAGAGCGCGGTGTGGAAGCGTGGTCGAGTCGGCCATTACGGCGTGCGAGCAAGGCACGAGGTACGCGACGGGAAGTTTGAATCCGGAAATATCACGGGCATCGCGAGTCTAGGCGTCGCGATAAATATATCGAGGTGTTTCGCGGATTTTTGCGAATATTATCGAGGACATAGTTTCGCGAGTTATCGGGCTCATCTCATCGTGTGGAGTGGACATTTGAAGCTCGAGGATGCCGGACGACGGGCTAGTTGCGTCAGTGAAGCGGTTCAACGGATCGAACTATCAGGCCTGGAAATATTGCATCACCAAAGTGCTGAAGGCCAAGGGGGTTTTCGATGTCGTCGACGGCTCGAGGACGAGACCGGAAAACGCGGAAGGCGTGAACGAGGGTCGGATGAGAACGTGGCTTCAGGACGATGCGAAGGCGGCGGCGATAATCACGGCAGCGCTAGAGGATGAACATGTCGACTGCGTGTTAGTGTGTGATACGTCGAAAGATGTGTGGGACACGTTAGGTGCGCTGCACGAGCAAAAGTCTGCGTCGAATGTCGGATCACTTGAGGTACGTTTCTTCGCATACAAGATGGCGTCGACGGACACGGTTGTGCACCATGTGAGCACGGTGCGAAACATGGCCAGTCAGCTCAAAGACCTCGGAGAGGTGAAAGCAGAGCGGGCAATAATCGCGAAAATCTTGTCGAGCCTGACCTCAAAATACGCGATGTTCAAGACCGCATGGGCGAACGTAGAGCTTGCACGGCAGACCGTGTCGTACTTAACGGAGCGCTTGATCGAGGAAGAGTCAAATCTCGGGGGTGACAGTGAGTCAGCGAGTGCACTGGCAGTAACAACAAAAAGTGCGAATCCGAAGAATGGAAAAGGAAAAAAGAACATAGTGTGCTGGAACTGCAACGAAAAAGGACATTACGCGAACAAGTGCGACAAACCGAAAAAGTCAAGGGACAATGACGAAAAAGGAGACGGAGATCTCTCGAGTGTCGGATGCGCGTTCGTGGTCACGTCGGACATGAAGAACGCCGGGGTGTCGGTAACAGGCGCGGAGCGACAGGCACTGTCGGGCGAGCAGATCCGGGAGTTACAGGACGCGGACAAGGCAGAGATCTGGATTACCGACAGCGGGGCTTCGGGACATGTGACACCACGACGCGACTGGATCGAAAACCTACGGCCGATAACGGGAGAGACCGTTGTGCTCGGCGACGACGGCGAGTGCGAGGTAGAGGGCGTCGGTAGCGTGCGAATTGAGAAACTCGTGAACGGCAAATGGGAAAACAGCATTATCAATAACGTTTTGCTCGTCCCTCGGGTGAAGAGAAACTTGTTCTCGGTCGGCGCGTGCACGAACAACGGATTTCGAGTAAAGTTCGAAGGAAAATTTGTTGAGGTGACACGTGACGGCGTGGTCGAGGCAACGGGACTAAAACAATCGAACGGGCTGTGTCGCATGTTCTTTCGGAGGCCGAAGAAGAATCGCGAAGTGAACGTAGCAGCAACGGATCTGAAGGTTTGGCACGAGAGGCTCGGTCACATCCACAAGCGGGCGCTTGTCGAGCTGGTTCGTCGAGACCTGGTGGAAGGAGTGAGCGTGAAAAACGCCACGGATTTCTTCTGCGAAGCGTGCCAATTCGGCAAGTTGCACAAAACTCCATTCCGCAAAGACAAAAAGACGACGTCAAACAAGCCAGGGGAACGCATACACAGCGACGTGTGTGGGCCGCTAGCAGTCGACTCAATAGGCGGAGCGCGCTACTATGTCTTGTTCAAAGACGACGTGACGGGATTCAGGTTCGTGTACTTCATCCGTCACAAAGCTGATGTGTACGATCGTTTTGTAGATTTCGAACGAATGCTGAGCAACAAGTTTGGACGAACGATGCAGACATTTCGTTCCGACAACGGGACCGAGTTCTGCAACACAAGGATGCGAGAGTATATGAGGACGAGAGGAATCACGTTCGAGACGTCAGCGCCATACACGCCAGAGCAAAATGGCAAATCCGAACGGGACAACCGGACCATTGTCGAAGCGGCGAGGACGATGCTCCAGGCGAAGCGTATGCCGGCTGACCTGTGGGCGGAAGCAGTGGCGACTGCGGTCTACGTGCTCAACAGAACTGGGGAGTCAAGGAGCCAAGAAGTTCGTACACCGTACGAACAATGGACCGGGAGGAAGCCGGACCTTCGACACGTGAGGGTGTTCGGGTCAGACGCCTACGCACACGTTCCGAAACAGAAGACAACGAAGCTCGATGCCCGAGCCAAGAAGTTTGTATTGGTGGGGTACGAGAGCGGGTCTACAAATTACAGGGTGTACGATCCTGTGGCACGGAAGGTTCTTGTTTCCAGAAATGTTGTCTTCAACGAACAGAGCGTGAACCAGGAGTCGCCCGAGACGGATGTCGAGGTCGTCATCCCACTAACGAACGAAGACGAGGCAAACGACGACGGAGTTGCCGTCGACGGAGCGGGTGCTGAGAACGCGGTGGCCGAGGACGTCATCGTGATCGAGGACGAGGCAGAGCAGGCTCAACGACCGGACGAGGGGACGCCGAGAACGCTGCGAAACCGAGCGTTGCTAAATCCACCGGCAAGGTACGCGCTGTGCTTGGTGGAGCACAACATTCCGACGACGTACGAGGAAGCAATGTCGAGTCCAGAGGCCGCACAATGGGCGGAAGCCATCAACGAGGAACTCGAGTCTCTCGAGAAAAACGGAACGTGGGAGATCGTTCCACGAGTCCCAGGAGAGAAGACGATTGACTCGAGATGGGTCTTCAAGATTCTGCGCGACGAAGACGGCAACGTGGCGAGATTCAAGGCACGTCTATGTGCTAGAGGATTTATGCAGAGAGAAGGCATAGATTACTCCGAAACCTTTTCCCCGGTGGTGAGGTACGACTCACTTCGGGTGCTCCTGGCCGTCATCACACAGTTGGACCTCGAGACTGCACAATTCGATGTACGCACTGCTTTTCTGCACGGCATCCTGGACGAGGAAATTCGCATGGAGGTCCCGGTGGGACTTTACGACAACGAGGAAGCGAGACGTCGAGGCGATGTGGTGTGCCTGCTAGGGAAGTCTCTCTATGGGCTCAAGCAAGCGCCGCGCTGCTGGAACCGGAAGTTCGTAGACTTCCTGCGACGCTTCAACCTCGAGGGAACAGACGCGGACAAATGCGTCTTCTTCGGTGTCCACGATGGACACGACGTCTATCTTGCATTGTTCGTCGACGACGGGATCGTTGCGTCAAAATCAAAAGAGACAATATCAAGCATAATCGGCGCGTTACGCGAAGCGTTCGAGATAACGCTCGGGGACTGTAGTATGTTTGTCGGAATACAGATTTGCCGCGATCGAGTCAATAGATCGATGTTCATACACCAGTCGGCGTATGCGGCGAAAATCGTAGAACGGTTCGGTATGAGTCAAGCAAAAGGGCTTTCGGTGCCAGCGGATCCTCACACGGTGCTGTATCCGGCAGAGAGCGATGACGAAAAACAAAACGTGCCGTACCGGGAGGCAGTCGGGTCGTTAATGTTCCTTACGGTGGTAACTCGTCCAGATCTCGCGTACTCGGCCAATGCGGTCAGTAAATTCCTAAACAATCATAACGAGAGTCACTGGAACGCCGTGAAGCGTATAATCGCGTATCTAATCGGGACAATCGGACTGGGAATCGAATATCGTGCGAGCGAATCGGGAACGGAACTAACGGGATATTCAGATGCTGATTTTGCAAGCGATGTCGCAACACGCAGGTCAACGACAGGGTACGCGTTTTGCATTGCGGGCGGAATCGTGACATGGTCGTCACAGCGACAAAAACTCGTGTCGCTCAGCACAACCGAATCGGAGTATATCGCCGCAGCAACCGCGGCAAAAGAGGCCGTGTGGATTCGCACGCTGCTAAACGGCATAGGGCAACAGCGCGAGAAGCCAACTACACTGTACGTCGATAATCAGAGCGCTATACGTCTCGTTCGCAACCCCGAATTTCATAAGCGAACGAAACATGTCGACATAAAATACCACTACGTACGCGAGAAAGTCGAGAATCGCGAAATCGACGTTGTTTTCATTTCGACTGAACGCCAGCTGGCGGATATGTTTACGAAGGCATTGCCAAAGAATCGCTTCGTTGAATTGTATTCAGAACTCGGGCTATGCATAAAACACTCAGACGGCGGAAGTGTTGAGGAGTGTCCTCGTGTTTGATGCGCGCGCAACACGAGTCTCCGAGCGACGGCGGAAGTAGCCGAACGTGTACAAGCCGCAGCAGCGGCTGTGGCCGACGCGAGCGCTCGCACCGGCAGTCTTGTCTCAAGCGTACAACCGACGAAAAGACACGCGTTCGGAAAAACACAAAGATCTCATTGGAATTAAACATTGTTACCATATCAAGAATATAGATATTCATACGTTTTTCTTCACACCGTGTATAAAGTTATTTTCGCCTCCACATACACGATCCTCATCCTCGATCTGCAAATCTATTTTGTTGAGACAGCCTGCGCCTCAACATATCCCCTGATCACTTTCGATAAAGCAGTGAGTGGCATGAACTCGGCTCAATGGAAGAAAGCCATCCACGAGGAGATAGAGTCGCACCAGCGAAGTGCCACAAGGGAGTTTGTTCCTCGCACCCTCGGGATGAAACTCATCGATTCTAAATGGGTTTTTAAAATTCTTCGCGACAAAAGCGGAAAAGCATTGCGGTACAAGGCCATGCTTTGCGCTCGAGGTTTTTGTCAAGTTAAAGGCGTGCACTACGAAGAGGTTTATTTGCCTGTCATCAGATATGACTCTTTACGATTTTTTCTCGCCGTCGTCACGCAACAGAACCCGAATTTACTGCAACGGAAGTCATTGGAATGCGGCAAAACGAATCCTAAAGTATATCGCCGGTACGCGTCATTTCATTGTTTACAAGGTAAAGGAGAACAGTCTAATGTTGATCGGTTTTTCGGATTCCGATTATGCAAGCGACATTGACACCCGCCGGTAGAAATCAGGTTTTCTTTTTTTTCTGTGCGGAAGAGCGATCTCGTAGCTTTGTCAACGAAAAAAACGGTCCCGTTAAGCACAACGGAAGCTAAACATGTTGCAATATTCTAATTCTCAAGAGAAGCGATTTGGTTGCGTCAACTTCTACGCGATCTATTCTGGCAACAAATTACGTCTACCCCTTTGCTCATCGATAATTACATCGCGATTCGACTTGGCAAAAATCCGGAATTTCACAACAGATCGAAAAACATCGATGTGAAGTATCATTATATTCGTCAGAAAGTCGAAAATGGTGGGATAAATTGCAAGATTTGTATCATCGGACGAGCAACGCGCGGACATTGTCACAAAAGTTTTTTCGCGGCGCAGATTTTACTATCTACGCGATCTCCTCAGAATCCGAAATAAAAGCGATTTGCGAAAAAGTTGTGGTGATCTGGCCGTAGTTATCACCCCAACGGATTGGTGGCGCTATTTCTCCTTTTCATTGTGTGCACTCTCTGACAGGCAGGGACGCATGCGACTGCGTTGGTGAGTTTGGCTTCGCCTCAACGACCAATCACGAATTGGGGTGATCATGTGTCTGTCTCGTGCCCACTTGGAACGGTTGTGCGTGCTCTCTCACACTCGATCGATAATAGACTAAAAGTGGGGGTTCAGCTGACGCGGTCATGCTGTTTCTCTCGCACTTGCTTGCGATAATAGTGTGTGTTTGTCACGCAACCATGCCTCACACATGACTCACCAGCAGCGCTCTACTCATACATTTTTATATGTGTGGAAGTCGCTGCAGGACCAATCAGGAACTGGGATGATCATGATATCTCTCTTGCAGTCATTCAGAACGATGGTGCGTGCTCTCTCACACTCCATCAATAATAAAACCAAGTGAGAATTCTATATGATTTCTTGACACTTGGATTGATTTTCCAAAATGCGTTTTATACTCGTGGAAATTGACATTTGCTTGTTAGATTTCAAAGTACAGCTAAATACAATAAACAAAATTAAGCGAAGAATTCACCGCATAAGCTGTCAAGCGTTGCTACACCCCAAGTAGGGCAACCACTTAAACGCAACGATTCTATTTTGCAGGACTGAGTTCGATCCTCTGTCCGTGCAATTTTTTTTTTTTGAGTATAGTATATCCTTATTTCATTACTATCCGTACCTATAATTTGTTTGTGTTCTGTCACCCATATAAATAATGATGAAAAAACATTGCATGGCTGCACATATAACTATATTTCTGGGATGGTCGTCGCATCTCTCTCGTACACACTTGATATCATGTGTGGTATCTCTCGCAACACAGGCCTCACACGCACGAAGCCGCGCTTAGGGGCGTTGCTTTGCATGTAACGTGTTTACGTGTAGGTCATATGGTAGTGTTTCTTTCGCACGTGCAGCCATGCAGCAGGAACCCGGAGTGATGAGCTTCTCCAGACCCTTGACCGCCAAGTACTCCCTCTCTTGATCGGCTCACGTGTTTAAAGGTCTCGCTATTCTATTGTCAGTTACGTGCGTACAACTTGTGACAGAAGTGATAGTACTTTTAATCATAGTAATCTCTCATTAGAATAATAGATTAATAGTTAGGTAGTGAATATTCGAGTGTAAAATCCGCGGCAGTTAATTTGTATCATACTCCCCCATTACATTGTAAGCATTCAGTGGTGGCATAGACCTGTATTCTTCGTCCTTTCCGATTTTCCTCGTGAAATAGGTGCTTTGCCTTTAATTATTGGAACGCCTGCGACTAACATGTGTATCTTTGGAGGCTGTCGAAGCGTGAAATGACGGTAGTCGAGTGTCACTTTTCATCGTTTACCGAAGAACGAAGACACGTAAGTTTTTATTTTCAAGGAATTTCTTATCTTTTAAACATAAATTGTTAGTTAAATTTACTTAATCATATGTAATATGAGAAGCCAATATCATAAATAATGTTCGCAAAATCATTTGTTTTGGATTAAAACTTTTTGTTTCAAAATCCTGATATTAATATTTGAATTCAAAACGCTATAAATATAATGAATATGGATTTCACGACATTAAAGTTAATAGGGTGGTCGGTAGCGTTCTGGAGTAGCAACCGTGAGGTCCGTGGACGTACCTCTGTGATCACGAATTTTTTTTTCCCTATCACTTATATTTTAAAGAACGAAATTAGAGTAAATGAAATATGGGCATTAAAATCAAAAGAACTAAATATACGACACTGAACTAAAATCCTGAATACAGCCAATTTTGAATATTAATTGTTTAATTTAGAAACTCGCGTTTTCTCTTCAATTTCAAAAATAAGATAGATATCATTTGTCACATTATTATTATTATTATTGTAACTCGCACGTTACCACCCTAATATTTGATATTTCAAATGTACGTAGAAAAAAAAAGAAGTTGAGGAAGTTAAAAAAATCGTAGCAACGAGGTTTGTGAACCAGCGATCTTACGATTGCTAATACGCTACTGGTTACGTTGCAATCCGTCACAGGAATCTACTAACGTTCGGTCAATTTAAATCTTTTAAAGATGAAGACTTGATAATTGAAAGATGAATTGACCTTGCGCCGAGTATGAAAATATCCAGATCCTTTACCAAAATATCTAGCCGACTTTTAAGCGGAATATTTTGAATTTGTAAATTAAAAAATCGTTCTACCATTTCCAAATTATGACGAATTGTTTTAACCTAGTCCTATATAACCTTTTCTATCTGCATAAATAAACATACATTTGCTAAAATATACAACATCGACAGATGTTTTATATATTTAGCTGGTGGTCTCTCCACAAAAGGTTAAGTACCGCACAAGTATGTATTGCAAAATTCAGCATCGTTTATAACTATCTGTAACGATAAGAAATAAACTTTTCAATGATGCTTGCACTCCACCCTGTCATTTTATTATGACATTAATAACCTTGCAATAATATAATTATAAATAATGTTTTGCACCTTTCTGTTCGAAGTACAAATTGAATAAGTATATAGATTAATGTGGGTTATTGGGCCCTTTGCACTGCACTAATTTCCTAATACTCGCATTCTATTACTTTTTTTCGACAAGCGTGCCTGTTAAAAAAAAGCTGACACCGCTGTGTTAAAACTACTTTGTTGAACAGCAAAATGAATGAGGTTTTTGAAAACCTGAATTTTTTTAGCTTTACAGTAGTGACATGATAGCGAGCACGTTTCCTGACTTGTTCCAATGTTTTTTATATCCATTTACAGACGGCGTACATGGGTTGAGCGGTGTAAGAATAAGAGATTGGAAAGCTTTTCATCTAAGCAGTTGGATCAGCTACGAGTTTGCAGCAATTATTTTCATCTGCATGATTTTATAGAGTACGGTTCTTAAGGTAAGCGAAAATTAAAACCATCTTCACTCCCTATTGCAAACTCCGATGTTAGTCTTCTGTTTTCCGGCATCGCTACTTCGCTGCAGCAATCTTATATCGTTGCACGCTCCCACGCATCTTCTCGTTTCGACTCAGTCATCGACGACTCCGCGATAATAGTAGAACCACCTGCATCGAATGCAGTCATTATTCAGCCTTCAGCTGACTGCGCCCCCCCCCCCCCCCCCATCGAACAGTTCGCTAGGCTCCCTGATTCCACGGTAATTCGCTCGCAAGTGGAGGGTTTCAAAATAGCCTCCCGGAATGGAGTTCGACAAGCCCGTTTAATAAAATCACTAAGACGAGCAATAAAAAAATACAAGTAAAAAGTAGGACGAGCTCAAGCAGCAGCTAAAAAGAATTCAAAGCTCGTAAATATTGCGCAATCCGTAAATTCATTAAATGAAAATCAGCAAGCTTTTTTAAAAATGCAAATCAAGCATGAAAAACTATCGCGCTGGTCATACGAAGAATGAGAATTTGCATTGCCTTTGTTCTATATTTCACCTAAGACATACGTCTATCTCAGGGACAAAAAGCAATTTGCTTCGCCGTGCATCTCTTTAATAAGGCGGTGGATTAACCAACTAAATTTAACTCCCGGCATAAGCCCCGGTATATTTGACAGACTGGGGACAAAGACTGCGACGATGACAACTGACGAACGACAATGCGTTCTCATGTGGGACGAGATGAGCATAAATCGGATCTTAGAGTACAACCCTACAGTCGATCTGGTGGAAAGTTTTGAAAATCTTGGCGACCTTGGCCGAACCAGTAGCGTAGCCAACTATGCTCTAGTGTTTATGCCAAGAGGTCTGAAGTACTCGTGGAAGCAGCCGATTGTATTAGAGTTAAAAAGAAAACGCGAACAGTTACATGCGTGAGTACTATAGGCGAGGGTATTTCCAAGTGAGTGCGAGAGAGATGACAGATCACTCCAGTTTGCGATTGGTTACTGCGGGACCACATACATATGCTTGATGTGCGGTCGGTGAGCGAGCCTTCGGAGCGAGTATGCCGCGATAGGGGAAGCAACGAAATAGGAGAGGAAACGCAACAGTTGCGTTCCCCACCGTGAACGCTTTGTCGACAGCAGTCGAGAGCACGCCGAGAGCACGAGGCTAGTAGGCGGAGCTAATCGATCGCTCGACAGTGCCGCCGTCACGCGGCTATCTACATCGTTGAAAGCCTTACCTCAAAGCCCCTTATATCCGTACGTTTCTATAAGAGTTTATATTCGTTGGTATTAGGTGCTTATTATACTTTGTGTCTTATCTTTTGTTTTCTTGGCCGCACCTTCTCATTCTGTTTATAAATAAGAATTCTGTGTACTCTAGTTTTAGTTTTTTTCGATCTCTCACTGTATAAACGTTGTATTCATAACGACTGAGCTGCGTTATCTTTTCTTGCCCAATCCTATATTTCAACATTACACTATTTGGAATGCTTATTCGACTATACTTTGGTGAGACATTATTTGCGTTCTTGAACTTTTGACTGCGCTCGCTCGACGAATACTGATCAAAAGCCACACAGGGGTCCTCGCTCTCGCAAAGACAGTATAGGAGGCCCTCTTCTTCAATTTTTATTTGTTATTTCAATAAACCCCTCCTTTAGACAAAGAAGGAACACCGCGGACCATCTCTACTTCGTCAAGTGGAAACCCGTTCGACAGACAGAGATGGCCATGCAATTGATAAAAATAACTTTTACGATCACAACGAAGACCAACGATGCGTACGATGAGACCGAGAGGGAGAAAAGCGGGAGAAAAGTATATACAATTTTCGGCTTCGAACTACCATATTGGTTGCCGCCATCTTGAATTGAATTCTTTTTACTATTGGATTTTATACATTAGGGTCCGTGGACGCCAGCCCTTGACCTCGCGGAGGAATCTTCATCGATTTTCTATGCGTAAAGGTCGGTTGGAAAAAATATGGCAGCAAAAAACACGTTTTTTTTTTTTAAATAAACAATTATAACTTTGCGGGTGGCATTTTTCGCAAATTTTAAGGCCGGATTCTGAAAGCTGATGAAATTTTTCATCGGATTCCTAAAAATGTCATGTTAAAAATTAAACTGAAGTTATTGGATCGTCATACTGTCAAGAATCTTAGAACTGCTGGTCATCTTCATGGGTTGGTTCTAGCGCGACAGAAATTTGAAGAGCCTCAAAAAGCACTCAATTGTGAACCTTTGCAATCAGTTCAAATGGTGGTCCCGAGGTGGAACTCGGACTATGAGATGTTAGAAAGGATGCAAAGACTTTAAAAACCTTTGTCTCACGTTCAAGCTGATTCTACCGAAACTGAGTCTATATCTGGTACTGAATGCTCACCGTTATAAAGCCATTATATGATGCCACAAAAATATCATGTGGTGTCAAATATCCGACTGTGTCAATAGTAAAGGCATAATATCTTAAGTGGTCTAGAAGGCAGATTTTGTGAAGTTGATTGCGACCTTATTTTTATGAAAAGCACTTATCTAGATCCCGATACAAAAATTATTTTCACAAACACGAAGTAAGAGAAATAGAAGACGATCTTAGACTCGAAATTGTGAGATTTTTGGTGCCGCTGATGACTCTGAAGAATCTAATGTTTTGACCCGAGACCGTGAGTTTTTTCCATGAGTCATTCACTTCTGTATATTACTTTCTCAATGCAAATTTGTTTGATCATGTTAAATTTGTAATTATAACTAAAAACTTGTCAAAAACCATTACTTTAATGGCGGCAAGACTAAAATAAGTATCCCCGATTATTACTTATGGCGAGAAGATATTCAGGAATCCCTTGTACTTCTGCCGAAAGTGGAAGGTTATTTTTACAGCTGGTTATATTGTATCTAATAAACGAACTTCCTTATCACCAGATTCCGTATCGTTCACATTAGCCTCGCGTGCAAAATTGAAATACAACGGAGAGACTCTACTGCCTGAGTGTTGCACTGTGTTATTGCCAATTGATGTTTTGACTGACTTTGGTCCCACCCGTTGGGGGTTTTTTTTTATTAACGCGACTATCATGGGTTCAATCGTTCTATTGTCGCGTTCGACGGCGTTTGATTGTAGATGTGCTAATTTGGTTCTAAGATGTTTAATTCTGTGAGCTGTCCACAATGCCTTGACCTATTTGTTCACATATTCTGTTCCTGTCACGTCTCGAAGAGACGCAGGCATACAACCACAGATTCCTCTTTTTAGCCTACGCCATGCGCAATAGCTCGGGATGAGGTGAAAAGAAAAAGGGGGTAGAGCCGAAAGATAAGAGATTTGGAGATGGTGGAATGCGGAAGCTTATTTTCATATGCTTCCAAGATTTTATTGCTATGTGATTCCGATAAGGGTGTATAAACAGGAGAAGCTACACACGTGTCGTTTACATTCGCTTTGTCGTTTCTTTAGCTCCTCTCCGTTGGGTGGTGTGTGTATTCGCTCGCTTCAAACGTGGATCGTAGAGTTCGAGGGCCTTCCGGTGTCCGGTTGCGCTAATGGCCGTGATTGTACGCTCGCGACTCACACTCACGCGTACACACGGACTGTTACAGTTTCGCTCGTCTCGGAGTTATTTTTTGTGCACGGAATACAAGACAGAGTGACACGTTGAGACTCGGTTATGATTTAATCGCGAATTGAAAAGCTAGCGAAATTGTCGGGATAACTTCCGTTACGGAAATCGTCGGATGAACTGCCGATTCGGAAGGAAAGGGATTTTTATATGATCTGATTAAAGCGGGATAATTGTTGGAGGTGGAAAAAATGGGACACTGCTTTCGAGTAGCTGGTCAGCAGTTATTCACACGGATCAGTTTTTATGCTTGATAAGTATGATTCGTACGTGACTTGGCTTTATAGAAATTGCTATTAGTTATACGATATCCGCGCAGTTTCGTCGTAGTTAAGACGTTGCTCCGGCTTAGGTACGTGCAGTGGGATTATTTTTCGCAGAGTGCTGACGAGCTGAGCGTGACATCTTTCAGGGTCTACGTGTGCGCGGTTAGATCTCGCGGGGTATATGGGATGGAGATATTCAGCTTAGAAGCACGTGGAGAGGAAGGGTTTCAGTTACATTGGGAGCAGGGGTTTAAAGAACGGAGAATCTCGTTATTGAGAAGTGTTGCGGGACGTGACATTCCGTTGTCAGTGATAATTGACTCGGGATCGTTCCCCATGTGTCGAACACGGTGTGTAATGTTCTGATGACTATTCTCCATCTTTGTACACGAACTGGGAATGGCTCAACAAAGTTCATATAGAGGTCTAATACGACGATTATATACACGTTTTCCGTTTTCGATCAGCAACCTCGTTTGACTTAACACGTTTTTTCCACGGGTACTCATCATTGATTAGCATTCTCTCGTAATCTGGTCTGTGGTAATATAAATGTTCGTTTTCGATTTTCCATCCGGACAATCGGTCAGGTTCTCTGTGAGCGGAAAGCGTTGTTAGCTGTACTATTTCGTCACGATCGAAATGTAATGCTTCGACTTCCGTAGAGTCGAATTCTTCATCGGAAAATTCCGTTTCACTAAGTGTATTCAATATATCCAAACCCAACGAGAAATTTCTGCAATTGGTCTCTTCATTTTGAGAATAGCAAGGTCCGGTGTGTTTTATGCTATCGAGAGATTTTATTTTATCGATTTGAGTTTTCGCGGGTTTTATCTCGCCCATCCACGGCAGTACCGCGAAGTGTCCGTCCCTGGGTATAGGGTCAATGCCTTGACCCGAACCATTCATTTACAGTTCAACCGAGCGAACTCACGATTCGGCGGCCTAAACGTAACATATCCACGGACTGTGCTTCTGCAACAAGGAGTTACTACCGTAATGCCTACTATTATTTTTTTCGTGGTCTCTATTTCGTCGGAATCAGTCTAAGCTTGCTAATGTCTGACCGATGATCGCACTATCATTGTGATCGACAATAATCAACTTTTCTTCAAGCCGCGTTGGATATTGTTGTACGATGTTGTTATTTACCTCATATTTCATTAACTCTTGCCTGAAATACCGTGCCTCTTTTAACCTGACGATAGTAATACGTCTGAAGTGAGTCACTGTGTGCATTAAACCAACGATCTATCAATGCATTCTTAAACTGCACTCTTATCGGTATCGAGCAGCATTGTCCAAGAAAACTTTCTTAAAATTGATCGTCATTTTCAATGGTCTTATGCAACTGAATCTACAAACTCAACCTGCCCTGCAATCCATTTTATACAATAGTAATTATTTTTTCTTCCTTAACGTTTTTAGGTAAAAATAAACCTTTCCATCTCCTGAAGACATTCTATCGGATAGCGCTCTGGTTTCTCTTGAAACGTCGGCATCTTTACCTTTATATACAAATTTTGAACATTGTTGATAATTGTGACAATGTCTTCTGGCTCTACCTGGACTCGTCCTGAGGCTCGTCCTGAACTGGCCTTCATTACAGCCGAGTCGAAGTATCACAGTACATCTTGTTCTTGTTGTCATCGGACGATGGCTTGCTGTGATTCAAGATGGTGGCGTAATTGATTGAGCTCTTCTTGCTCTCTGTCCAGACTCTCTGCATCTGCTTAACGTTATTGGGCTGCCTAGTCTACTGGCCCCTTGTCGTTCGTCATGAGGTCTATTAAGCTAGCACACACACTATATAAAAAAGGGCTCTACTTACAATTCATAGGTTATTCATGGGCTCTCGAATACCACAAAAATAAATTTGCGTTCATCTTCCCTTTTTGGAGAAAATCGAAATTGCAAAGTAGGGGTGCCAGTTTAACATTAAGCCAGCGCCAACTTTTTCCTTATAATATGTAGGAGCATTTTTTTGGTCGCAAAAATATGGGCTCTTTATGGGCTTTTCAGAGATATGACCCCCTATTTTCCGGAATCAACCCCTACAACCACAGGGACCCGTAAACATTTTTGAAATATAAAGAAAAAAAATATCCTGCCAAACCTTTGTGGAATATTTATGGGCTATTTATGGGCTCTATTCCTAGCCATTCTACTACGCACTGGATTTATTTTAGCCAATCCGGACCGTACCATATAGATAAAACCACCCCCAAGGAAGACAAAAAATGCTCATCTCCGTTTAACCATGACTCGGCTACAGTCTCAACATTCATGTGCATATATGGCTTCGCTTTTTCGACACCTTACGATTTTTTGGCTGTGCCCCCATCTCGGAAAAACTACCCTTTTCATGATGGGGATGCACTCCGAAAATCGTGAGGTAGCAAAAAGGCGGCTCTATGAATACGGATAAATACTGAGACTGTATTGCAATCTGTGAGTCATCAGTACTCCGAGATCAGTGTTCTTTCCCTTTCTCAGGGATGATTTCTTCAGTAGCGGATATTTCTGAGCTGCTGAAATAAATCTATTAATTAATGCTTAGGCTCGGAATAGAGCCTATAAAGAGCCCATAAATATTCAACATAGATTAGGTGAAAAATGAATTAAACATTTTTAAGGGGTGATCTTTTCATAGGCATCGATTCGGGGTATGGGACTAGCACAACTAAAGAGCTCATATCAAACTCTCCCCGATGAAAGGAAACAGGCTCTTAATTATTGTCTACAACGCCGATCTATCAGTAACCTTTTGACGTTGATCTTGGTGCACGCTCCATAACGATGAATCAGGAAACTACATATATGAAAAACTTAGTCTAACGAAAAACACTTGCGTAGTTCAATAGAAAAGCAACAGGTCAATTATTATTTGGTTAACTACCATTCAAAAAATTAGTCAATAATACTCTCATTTTAATATATAACTCTCGTTACATTTTTCATTTTTCAACTGATATATCAGCATATACGATTAACACTCCACAGCTTTTCTGGTAACTTTTGGTAAGTTATCTTTCAGCGTGACTTATTTTTTTAAGTATAATAGGATTTCGACCAATGCCTCGTACTTTGAGTTTACTACTTTCTTAGTCCTATGTTTGTCGATGTACAGAATTCACCAGTAGCCACGTTTATGTGAAATAGCCACATAGTGACCAATTTTTTAAAAATCCTCCGAACGTCTTCGGAGTGTGCCTGGTGACATATAATGTATAATGCCAGCTAATTCGTATGCGTTATTGCGAAGATCTTACAGTTGAAGCGTACACCAGTCTCTGAAATCTTCGGTAGCGATTTCGACGATTAAGACAAACCCTGCAAATTAAGACAATTATTAATTAGTAGGAATGTTGACTGGCGCGTCGCAGTGTGTGTTTCTGTGTAAATCCTTGTGAGAATCTCTGAGTATCTGTGAGTATTAGAGTGAGAATCTGTGAATGTTTGTGCGAGTAGCCGGGAAAATGTCTCTGAGTACCGATGAGTAACCGTGCGAGTATTTGTGAGTAGGCGTGTAAGTATCTGTAAGTGTCTATGAGTATCTGTGTTAATTTGACGTTAAATCTATATGAATATTACTTTTCAAAGAATTTTTTTATGATTATTTAGCTATACCTAATTCTATGGCCCCTTTCACTGACTCGCCTGATGTACAATGGGTACTTCCATAGAATCGTTCTTTAAGTACCATTGCACTTTCGACCGCTTTGATGAATTTCGTCGAGTCTCGCAGATACCTATGGTGAACTTGGATTATGGGCAGATTTACTCTTCGTTCTGGGCACCTTGTGGGGTACGTTACAACTTCTGTGAGGCTTGATGCGACCTTGGAAAACTCACAGCATAATCCGCCAACTGTAAACTGACAGTCCATAAAATCAAGCCCACATTCCGTGTCTGCCACTCTGCACATCTGTGATAGAATATCTGCCCGTTTCCGATGAGTACTAGCGTTCGCGCCTTTTGTTGCTACATTATCAACGAGGGACAAAAAATCGTTTCGCGTAGTATGACAGACCTTGAAGAATTGTTCGAAATCCAGTGCGGTTGACACAAATAATTGGAACATGTTGAACGGACAAGTATTCGGCAAAATTACTTTTCGTTTACCGAGTGTAACCGCTCTTAGGCCCATCTGATCTTCACTTCAGAGTATCGGCACGGTTATAAGTTTTTCATGTAAATGTAATTCGTGTTCTTGAAAATTTGGCTGAAGGGATCAGAACTTGTTTTCCTTATTTTTCTTCGGTAATACTCTCCAATTCTCCATTTCATTGGAGGTGAATTTTGCTGCTACACTCTCTGGATGGTGCTTATTGCAAGAAGCGCTAACCCTTCTCTGTCCATACCCCTCTGCTTGACTGCCAGCAGGTACCGAACGTCCTGGCAAAACGTTGACGTGTTTTTGGCAAAATGCATGTATACGTGTCACTTGGAGCATTTACGTTCGAACAAACTATACAAACGGTAGAAAATGTTTCTATGCGAGTGGCCCTTTGGTTCATGAGTCACCAGCATCGAACAGTTCGCAAGTGATGGTCCTTGTACGAACTCGTCGGTTGCATCAACCATCTCTTTCGGATAATCATCGCGAGATGTCGTAATTCTTTATAAACAAGAAACCCTCCGAGCGAGCTGGGAGGTTGACCGTCGTTAGTACTGGAAAATGAGCTTGTGCCCAATTTTGGAACGTAGACTCATCGATGGATTGTAATTCTCCTCACTTCTCACCCGAATTGTGTGCCTCGTGAATGACGTCTTTGAAAACATCATTGATGGTTCCCGATATTGACTCAGGCTCGTAGTAGTCTCTAATGTTTTAGAAAAACGGTTACAACTAATCAGCTCAATTGAGCATGGTCGTATACAAAAAAAAGTCAACAAATGATGATTCTAACCTTAAAGTTATTGGGAAACGTATAGTTGACATTGATGTGTTGGCTGATAATTTAATGTGTAAAGTTTGTGAAATAACTTTATCTATAAAAAACATCAAAAAGGAATCCCGTGGATCTGCATTCAACCTGTAATATTATATGTAACAATTGTGGTTTATTGAGTATAGTGGTAACTGCATATGGAATTTGACTTAAAATTTCGTAATATATTTAATTTTCTTTGTTTGTAAGAAGTCATTAGAATTACTTGAGCGTATGTGTATTCCTTAACAAAGAAAAATTAATGTGATGAAAAGTAATATCAAAAAGTAATTTAATATTTAAATGATTTACTATTAAAATGTTGAGCTTAAATTTCTGATAATTCTGTCTAATTTGATGTTATGTTCTCTTGGTATTTAATAAAGGTAATTATACTGACATTATTTTCTGAATTTATCAAAACTTGAAATATTCTATCTTACGGTCAAAAATATT
This sequence comes from Listrodromus nycthemerus, assembly GCA_963978505.1. Taxonomy (NCBI): domain Eukaryota; kingdom Metazoa; phylum Arthropoda; class Insecta; order Hymenoptera; family Ichneumonidae; genus Listrodromus; species Listrodromus nycthemerus. The sequence goes on from OZ021685.1 coordinate 6,311,883, forward strand.
TTTTTATTTCTTTTTAGAATCGAAACAAATCTATTAATAGACTGTTAGTTTTTTGAAAATATCTGACAGTTAGTTTGTTTTTTATAAATTAATAACCGATGCAAAACTATAAAGAGTGTATACCATACATGTTAAATATGGAATTTTTAATTAAATTTATCTCGGATTCTGGACGGTCAATCATATTCAAGTTTTAAGGGTAATTGTATAATGATGTCTTTAGTAAGTACACGAAAATTTAGAATTTTCTGACGCTACTCAAATATCGCGACAACTACTTTAAGAATGACATTTTCGCAGTCGGCAACGTCATTACGCACTGCAGCCGAGACCGATTCGTCTATCTTGCGCCCCCAGAGATTCCATGAATTTCACAATTCGGATTCATATTCAGTCAATTGCATGTTTGGCAACACAATTTTGTTACCGGTGTCCAGTGTATCGACTGTGGCTTGCTCGATCGCTCCTTCGCCAATATTTGATTTCCCATTGTGATTCTTCGTAGTAGCTTCTTCGTTGTTACCTGGATGGATTTCCACTAAAAAATATAGAGAGAGTGGTGAGTGAGCGAATAAGTGAGTATCTCAGATGGTAGACCGGGTTCTTTATGCAATTCAAGGTCGCCGATATAACTTCGTTGGATTAAATGGGTATTGACTTTTTGAAGGCAGAAACAGTAAATTTTGAGGAAGTGGGCCACGTCGATTCGAACGTAAGACGCGGGTACACTCTTTTGCGTACACGCGTTAGCGTATTCATTGATATTTTTATAACTGGTACAACATATGGAGGCAGAGAGTGATGCAATCGATGAATCGACCACGACTTCTTTACCGCTTCTTTACCAATTTTATAACGCCAAGGTTGCGGCGATGTCCTTTATTTTGCTCTCACGTTACGGTGAGTCTGGTCAGGAGTTGAGATGGGACGGCGGGGAGCTGAGGGAAGAAAATGAATGAAAGTGCTTGCGTCTTTGATGAGAGAGTTTAATACGGATCGCAGTAACAGAAATAATAAGAAAAAAAAAATAAGAAAAGTAACGATAGACTAACGAAATAAGCGCAAGCGATAACCGAAAATACTGTGTCATGAGCGCCGGCTCCTTATCCGGCGTAGCACCGTAACTGAGGGTGGTCGGGACAGGAAGACAACAAAAGTACGAAGGCTACCGAGAGTGTTGATCAACACTCGCGGCACCGGCTAACGACGGCTAGGACGGGTGCAACGAGAATTCTCAGGCTGTACGAGCACTATCCCGGGCTTCCTAGAAAATCACCGCGGCACTCGCGACACTTTACAGAATACACGGAGAGCAAATTCTGAAAAGAATTACCGTGTTGTCACTATAATAATGATGTTAAAGACACCTAACGCAGTATTTATTGATGCACGTTATAAAATTTATGGGTATTTATGAAAAAAATTACCGTCTTGCTTAGAAAAAAAATGTGTTTCGGCAATACAAAATTCAAAATGTTACGACAAATTTTTCGAATACAGCACCGTAAAAATTTGGGCCTAGTAGTTTTTCAACTGTTGCTTCAAAACATTCATTATGCATTTCAGAAAAAAATGTCTCTCGAATCATGGAATTTAATATGTAGTAATGAATTTTTACAATACAGCACAAGTAAAAATTAGAGCTCGCGAATTTTTCATGTGCGACGGCAGAAAAATGTATGGTCTCCCACAAAATAAATCGAAGACTGCAAAGAAATTTTTACCGTGTTCTCTTAGAAAATTCTGAAGCGCCGTATACCGTTCAAGCGCGCGGCCTCTGAGATATAGATTCAGTGAGAGTGACAGAGAAGGTTATAATCTTTGTATACAACGTATCGTCGAGATTCGCGCTTCTGTCGTGTGACTGTAAACGTCGCATATAAGAAAGGCTCACGTCAAGAGGAACAAAGGCGTAATCCATTTGAAACGTGAATTCTCATAGAATCGCAATTCGGCGGTAAACGGTCGCGTTCGGGAAACTGTAAGAAACAGACCATCGGAATCAAGCGAAATAACATGCAATCCGTTAGCATAATTGAACCATTTCCGGTATTCGTAAGAAAAGCATAGCCAAGAATATTTTATTCTTTTTTCAGTAATCTTTCATTATTGTATTGCCATCGGTCAGAGACAATCTCACTTGAGATTAACAAAATGGCTCAAACAAACCAGGTTCTTAGTTTTTCTTTCGTTAATCGCCCGATTCGATTAAATTGGACGTCTTTCTTTCTTGTTCCCGCGATTGTGTAATTAAATAATTGTGACAACTAGTTCATTTATACAGCATTTACGACAGTTTGAAGGCAGCCACCGTTAGAGACAGTGTAAGTTGAAATATTAAATTACATATCTTGTTCTTGGATTATTGAATATTTCTTGTTCGTTGTAAAAGTTTACCGTTTACATTACTTATAATTGGAGTACGGATAGAAAAATTATTCGACAAAATAATATTTAAACAAATCAATTTGTAGCCAGTATATCGAATGCTTATGCGAACTGGAGAGGGGGAAAGCGTGGTCAAATATCACCACCATCATGATCGGCTGAAGAAGAATGTGAGAAACGGGCTGACTCGCTGTATTATATGCGCCGAGAAGGATCGCCAATTGGAGGGTGTTCTGGAAGCTCAGGACAACAAAATTTTGTCGACATTCAAGCAGGTGACAAACATTGTATCAAGAGACGCGGGACCGTCTCGACGGCAAGTTATTGTAAGGAAAAAAAGATATATGAATTTTGTCGATAGACCACGCACTTTATTATACAGGAAAATAGCATAATATCCCCAAGTCTAATTTTTCAAACCTTTATTACGCAAAAACTGAGTAGACTTAGGCGAACTTTAATGACAATCTACCAATGTAATGTTATTTTTTTCTTTCGAGTGGCGGTGGTTTTATTCAAATCGGTTCAGCCGATTTCGAGATCTCTAGATATTCTGAGGATTTTCTCGAGACAAGTTCATCATACTTGGCTCAATTTCTATTGTGAATTCTATTTGTTCTGTGTTTTTTGTAATTTTGTAATTTGTTCTGTTCATTTTTTGTAATGATGGATACTTTGCTAATAACTTGGCGTCCATTTTTTACTTTTTAAAAGTTTTTTGACCTAGTATATATTACGGAGGTACAATATTCGTATTGATTTTTTTTTTTCAAGAGTAAATCAAGGTACTTTCATTGACTCGGCGCAAAATATCGAAGCACTCTTCCCCTGTGGGTGTTGACATTTGTATAATTCGACATGTAAAGGATTGTCTGTTGAGACAGTCTCTGCTAAAGGAAATCTAACCCGACAAAAGCGAAAAGTCAATGCATCTGGTACTTTGTTCGAGCACTATGGATTCGTCCTCGCTAAACTCTGTAATCAAGGTCTGCTCGCAACAAGTGGAGCGAAAAATACCAATGCGACAATTCCGGAAGCGGTTTCAGGTGTGAATCGTTAATACAATAATTATTGTTTTAAAATGATTGGTTATGAATAGAGAATAATTCAATTGATCAAGGTACGTATTTTTCATTTTATTTAGCTATTTCAGAGGAAAGTCGACGCGCGTTTAACTGGTTGGAAAGCAATCTAGGGCCACCAGAGACTGTGATATTGTACTCGGAAAAATTACGTGCAGTGCGAAAAAAGTTGTTGGCTCGAGAGTGTACCGCGGATTCGTATTTCAAGAAGTTTAACGTCTTAAAAAGTTCCCTTCGCGCTCGATTGGAAAGAATTTTTTGTCATAAGCTCATTGATAGATTTGTGATTTATTTCATGATGACAAAAAACACAAAAATTTAATTTTTTATTTGCAGCTTGCATCATATTTTGAGGCTTTCTACGCAAATGGAGAAATATCATATAATCGGTGGGATACACCGAGAGACGTGTTCATTGAGAACATCAAAGACTGCAGAAAGTTAACAGGTAACGACGCAAGGTTTTTCCCATCCCGGCCATCCCACATACAGCGCAAGATGCGAAAGACGTGATCTTATTGTATTTATTACCATACGTTATTTCGGAGCTCCGGACTCGTGTCAAAACAGAGAAACTCAGAATCAGGGAAAAAAAGGAAGCGTTTTTCATCCTCATCGACGCACTGAGCGACATGGAAAACTCTCTTACACGGTATCGCGAACTTTGCGCGACAAACAAAACAACGCTTCAACCCATTCCGGTCGCGGTCAGCTCCTTAAACAGCTTTGAAGCGTACTACACTTTTATCAACGACGATATTGAAAACCCCACCATCTATTAACATTTTCTATGCTGGATTGTATTTTTACAACGATAAATATACTTTTTGCGCTCAACTGCGCTTACCCCGTCAACGCAGACGCCATGCGAAATTCATACAGAAAACGATTTTTAACATCGATCTGCCGGCAGATAAATGTAATAAGATAACCAAAGCGATAATCGCGGGAATTTCTCATTTAGCAAATGCCGTAGATGAAAATATCACCTCCAGAGTATAAAACAATTTGAGAAAATATTTTCAAGCAAATCTTGTAGATTTATGAATCGGAAAATATGTCTTCTTGCAGTGAAAAAACATGTCTACGAATTTTCAAAACCTCATCATTAATGCGTTGTCACATCATCAACGTGGCTCTTGAATTGGCAACAAGGCACCACAGGAAAAAATTAATCTCATAGACAAAAATATTATAAACGAGAATCCAATGTTAGATTCTAAAACTGAAACTTCTCAATTCAATAGCGCAACCATAACGACTTAAAATGAATTCTGGGCTGAAAATATTCCCGCAGACTTTAATACGAGCGAACGAAAAATAGCAGACGTTCCTCCGATTAAAAATTTTGTCAATTTCTCGGCAAAAATGTTCGATACTCCGATATAAGTAGAAATCGTTCAATAAAAATAATTAACGAAGCCCACCAGCTTGCAAATAACTTTTAAAAGGAACCATCCAAAGTGCCAGTACCAGTTTCGATCCAGAAAATTATGCTAATAGCTCGCAAGCCAACAAAGACTTCGTGATCCACCTCAATAACACAGCAATAAACGTGTGCAATGATCTTGATTCAATAAAAACAGAATATCAATTTTTTTTCCGAATTTCAAAAAGGAAGAACTTTTATTCCGCCAGAATCTTGTTTCTTAGGTGAGTGAGGACATTTTTGGCGTAGCAATGAGATATTACAATTTACAACGATTCCGATAATTGCGTAATTTGTTCCCTTGAGCGCCGTTTTACAAAAGTTTTTTTAACTGTCCAACATTTGTACTGAAATCTTAAAATATATTAAAACACTACGTGCTGAAAACATTGTAATTTCGAAGTTTATGCAAGGAGACCGTTGGGTTGACCTCAGTTCCAACGATAGCGATAAAATCTTCTTGCCAATATTTTTGTACTTAGATTATGAAAATAACAATCCACTAGGGAGTCATCGCAGAATATCAAAATGTGGAGCTGTATATGCTTCAATTCGGTGCGTACCACTGAGATTGCGATCGAAACTGGAGAGCATTTTTTTGTTCGGCTTATTTAACATTCTTGATCGCAGGCATGTTAAAAACAACGTAATATTTTCCAAAATTGAAGATGAACTTGAATTTTTACAAAACACAGGCATATCGATAAATGTCCAAGGTAATTCAGTTAAAATGTATTTTGAATTATTCCTGTCACTGCAAGATAATTTGGGCCTTCATTATCTGTTGGGATTGACAGAAAGTTTCAATGAGAAAAAATTCTCTCACTTTTGTTTCACTGATCGACAAAATATTCAAACTATTTTCTCAGAAGACCGATGTGAGTTACGATATCAAGCCAATTATGAAATTGATTTATTAAAAAATAATCCAAACGTAACCGTAATCAAAGAAAAAGACGTACTCGAAGGAATCGGAAATTTCCATCCCCTGATGAATTTAAGTGCCGACGTAGTTCATGATCTTCTAGAGCAAGTTTGCAGATAACTTATAGCAGTCATCTTACATTATTATGTAAAAGATAAATTTTTTACATTGCAGGAACTGAATAATCAATAAGAGGCTTCAAATACGGTTCAGCTAAAAACAAACCGACAGAAATTTTATCATCTTATATCAAGGAATAAGAATAGTAATGTCCGCCTCCGAAATATTTACTGTAATAGCACATCTGCCAATTATAATCGGTCATTTAATACCCCACGAGGATACAATTTGGCAATTGCTGTTAAGCATTCAAGAAATTATCACAGTCACGATCAGTGACTGCGTTGAAAAACACACGCACTTGGTAATGCAGATCTAAATGACGGAATATTTAGAATCATCTTTGGAAGTGTTTCCCAATTTGCTCAAACAAAAGAACCCTTTTTTAATTCACTACGCAAGAGTGATGCGTTTTTGGGGTCCTCTACCCAAAATATCGGCGATGAGATTCTGCAAAACATTGAGAGGCCAAAATCTCATCGCAATCAGCGATAAGCCGAGTGAATGTTTGCAAGAGTGTAGCCGTAAAACATCAATTGCGTCAAAACTACCGTTTTGTTAAGAAGAAAACGGCTGAAAAAAATACTTCCGATTTAAAATCCGTTAAAACCATTAATTTGACCAATTTATAAGGATATGTTCATCTCCCGGTATCATTACCCCCAACACTCAAGAAAATTATAAACATTTATACTGTAAAGAACGTTTTGTATGAAGAAGAATTAATTAAAATCGGAAGAATTATAATGAGTCCGACCGAAGAAAAGCCCATGCCAAATTGTTATACAGCACACGAAACAATAATTGAAAGCGTACATAATGTGTACATAGTTGTTAAGAAATTAGAATGCTTATTACCGGTTGAGCATACAGAAAGTTATTCCTTGTATAGAAACATTAATACATGGGAAATTTTAAGCGTGTGTGATTTCTGTGATTTTACCGTAACTAATCTCGTCCGCACAGCCACCGGCGCTAAATACATCATAAATAATTCTTATTAGCTCTAGTTATTTTGGAATAAAAGTAGTTTTATAATAATTATTACAAGAATTCTAATAAAAAAGATATATATATATATATATATACTTATTGCGACGGGAAATTTCACCCTTCCGCACACTTCGGCCCTCACTCTCCAACATGCCGCTCACCGTGCTCGATACCGGTTCTGCGGACTCGAACCCACGACCTGATTACCTGGTTCCTCACGCACCGACCGAGCACAACCCCTGCCGCCGGGCAAGCCGGAAGCCACGTTTACACCTGCGTCTGGGCGCCGGGTACCTAAGTATCGCCGCTCCACGAACGGCAATTTTTTATTTTTTTCTGTCGCGGTGAATCACGACCGAGGTTAGGGGTAGATCGGGGCAAAAGGCAAGGCTGGTGAGGCTTCCACTAACTCAGCCCACCTGGGAGACAATGGTAGAGGGGGTGGACGGGCGAGTGACAATACACACAGTAATACTATCAATCATTTTATTCATGCCTCATTAACACTTTCCATCGACAAAATTCGATGCGCGCACACCCCTACAACATAGGTCACTTATTAATGCCAAAACGAAATTCAACCAAGGATAATAACTGCTGCTGATAGTGAGGGGTCGCTGGTAGTAGTTTACTATTGCGGAAAATTAGAGGTAGCCAATGAAGAATTAACTATTGCAAAAATGAGAGGTACCCAAGGAGACACAAACTATTGACGAAAGTGAGAGGTAGACAGTAAGAATTTTACTATGGACGAAATTGAGAGGTAGCCAGCAAAATTGAACTGTTGACTAAAATTCAGCGCCGTCGGGGGGAGCGATCGAAGAACAAGGAAATACGAGAATACGGTTGAAATAGAAAAACAAATACTAGTTACGATCGCCACTAATATTATGTAGCTAGTTCACTGATACACGGCCCGCGATGTAGCTGAGGAGATCGTACGCGTTAGAAAAAGAAGCAGCAACCAGTTGCCAGATAGCCTAGGAACAAAGCTCGGCGCGAGGCGACCTAAGTAAACAAGGCGTTGCCGGGACCTCAAGCGCATAATATAGCCAACGGCCACTGCTCGGCCTAACCAAACGGATCCAGCGCGCACGAGATCCCTTTGTTTCGCTGGATGGAATGTTGAGCCCAAATAAGCCGTAAACTTTTTAACGAAATTACGAAATCAGACTACACGGGATAGAGCCGAATGGATCATCTAATGAGGAGCTAATAGTCCCGCGACGGAATAAAAAAAACATCAGGCGGATTTGCAAAGAAAAGAAAAGAAAAGGAAAGAAGGCGAAACGACAATAGCTGAATACATAATAACTTAACCAGAGAGAAGCTCCAGCCGGGCATACCTTGCCGATTCCATAATGTTGCCCAGGGTGACTGAAACGCAAAGGAAGACGATAAAAATAGCAAAAGTTAAAGACGATCTGAAAACTAGTAGGCAATTAATATCAATTTTTCTTCCTTGTACCTCCCTTTGTTTTCTCCATCTTTTCTCTACTCTAGTAGTTCCCTCTTTAGCCTCTCCTTCCTTTCCCTGCATACTTCGTCTCACCAATACTTACTCTGCCCCCTCTCCCGTCTCCCGTTTCCTCTATCGCTTTTCTTATTCTCGCCTCAAACTCCTTCCAACCATCCTCAACCCCTCCTTCTCCCCACTCCCAATTGCCAAACCCTTCCCTGAATTTGCACGCCTTCACCCATATCACTTCTGGCATATGGTCCCAGTCCACCTTTACTTTCACCTCGAGCCTTTCAACATAACTGCACTCTTTTTCTCCCAACAGCACATAATCTATTACCGAACTTCCTCTACCCCCTATATACGTCCATTCCTCTTCCTCATCCCTTTTACCACCACCATTTACGATCCCCCACCCTCTCTCCTTCATGAACGTACATCACTTACTCCCCTCCTTCGTGACCACACAGTTTTTCGAATTCCTCCCTCCCTTTTCCTGCGCATGTTTCTCCAAACTCCACACCCCTCCGGCCTTCCTTGTTCGCATGTTGAAGTCCTACCCTATCACCAACCTCTTTTCCCTGCCTTCCTCTTCCATCCACTTTGCCATCAGTTCCATTTTCTTGTCAAGATCCTCATTCACATATACTTGTATCACCCACCACCAGTACCTCCCCAACTTCACTTTCCGCTCCATCCACCCTTCCTCTCCTTTCTTCGCCTTCCCCACTTCTAACCCTTCTTTTACCCCCATTATCATATCGTCTTTTGCTCTACCTCTTCCTCTGCTTTTAACTGCTTCTTGTATATCCCATCTGAAAACTCTTTTCCATTGCTCTTTTATCCCTCCCGCCCTTTCTTGTCGACTCATGTGTCAATCAGTATCACTACATCCCATCTTCTCAGCCCCGCCCAGAACTCCTTGTCTTTGTTTTTCAACCCCGCAACGCTCCAAAATCCAATCTTTTTCACGTACTCTTTAGGTGTCCCCCCCTTTTCTGCCTCTGTTGCATGGTTCTTTCCTCACTTTTTCTTTCCTTATCCCCTTAACCACTCTTCCTACTCGTTCCCTGCCGCTTCCCTCCGACGTTCAGCAGCCTCGTCCGATACTTTTAGCTTTCCCTCCACCCGGATCGTCAAGTACCCCACCCTCACTCTCTTCCCTCTTCTTCTCTCCATTTCCGCTTCTCTCTCTACTAGCCACTTCCTTTCCATCGGTGTCAAATCGTCTTCCACCCTTTCGTTCTCTCCTCTTACCTTGGCCGTCATTACTCGTCTCTTTTCTTCCATTCCATTCAACTCAAGCAATACCATCCCTCTTTCCTCCCTATTCGCTCCCCCTACTCTCTTCATTTCCTTTATTCCTCCTTCCACCTCCATCTTACTCCATATTCTTTTTATTTCGCCTTTCCCACTGACCCCCTCGCCCATTTTCACAGCCTTCGCTATGACGTTCGTCTTTTTTCTTTCCCTCTCTTTCTTATCCAACCTAACTTTTCACTTACTCTCTTTCTGATCCCCTCTATATCTTCGCTGGGAGTGCTTCTCTGCCTTCCTTAACTCTCTCTCTTCCATCCCCTTCAGCCACTGTTCCAGCCCTTTAATTCACTTCACCATTAAACCTTTCTTTTCCTCGCATCGTCTTATCATCTCTTCCCTCTCTGTCCTCGCTACCCTTACCATCTCCTCTACCTTCTTATCGAATCCTTTTGCTATATCCTCTACTCTTTTTTCTACCTTTCCCATTTCCCTCCCTACCACGTCACCTATTCTTTGTGTCAAAACCCTTATCACCTTCTCCATCCCCTGGTCATTCTTCGGAGAGTGTGCTACCACCTTGCTCTTCTTGAAAGCTTCCCTTCCCTTCTCTTCCTGCTCTGCAGCTCCCCCCTCCTCCTTGCTTATCATCTTCCTTTTCCATCCCCACAGCTCCATTATATTTCCATCGCTCCCTGCTTGATCCCTCGTCAGCCTCCACACGTTCGGTGGCCTTCCCTTCCTTTTTTCCTCGTTTTCCCCGAACTGTCTTCCTACATCTCCCATCCTTACTTTCTTCCTTATCTCCCTCTTCCTTCCTTATCCTGTACCGATCCGCCCACCTCTACCTTACCCACTCGCTCTTTTCTACGAACCTCTTGTCATTGCCTCTAGAGGTTCTGACCTCTCTATCTCACCTCCCACTCGTCCCAAACTTGCTTACCTTCCTAACCTTCGAGATTTTTTCTCCGCTTAGTGCCCCTCGCCCTTGCTTTTCCTTTTACTGCCTGTCTCAATCCCTTCACTCCCCGTCGCTTCCACAACTTCTCCTTTCTCGCCACACTCTTCTACACCTCCCCGGTATCTCCGACCCCACTGTTTTTACACTTTTTTCACGCCCCGACACAATTGCTCTCCCCACACCGGAAACGGAAACGGAAGTCAATAAAAAAAAGGTATAATCTTGGAATTTTTTCTGCTTTTTTTTTTCTACACCCAATCCGTTACATTTCACCGTCGGCTGCTACTCTCGCTCTCGCTCCATATATATATATATATATATTGTGACTGTATCTTTCCTGAGTCCTCTCACGTGGCCGTGGTCTGGGACGGGAAGAAAAGGGAGAAAAGAAGAATAAACGGGAAATTCAACAAATGATTCAATGGAGATTAAAAAACAAATAAACTGGGTACAGGAAGAAAGAATTCCCAGATAACGATCGGAACGAAGATAACATATTATTTGCGGCCGGAGAAAGATGGGGGGGGGGGGGGGTAGCTGACCGTCGTCAGCTGTACGCTCGCGAAAGCACGGGAAAGTTTCGAGGTGGGCGCCAACTACATATACAAATTTTATAATGCCATCGAAGAATAATTTTATCTTGCTGGCGGGATAAATTTTACCGTGCCGTCGAAGAATTTTTCTTATGCTGGCAGCTTTCATCACGATTACTAGAAAACCCGGTCATTTTTCCCCGAAGTCACTACAAAAATTCAAAGTTTTTCGCTCCGTTTACGCCCCTCCACACGTCCAAACTTTACGCGTTTGAATAAATCTCGTGAACCCTCACGCACAGAAGCGATTCACGCCAAAGCTACATACGCTATCCCCGAACTGATTTACACATGTTATTCTAGAACCCGTCACTTGCCGCCGGAATGCTTTCGTCTAAGCCACTGCAGTTCGAAGGGCCAACGGAATCCCAATGCTTTTGAGATGAAAGCGTGCCACCCGAATGCACTATGCATGCACTATGCTTACTTTCCTATTTCATTCCCCAAGTAATATTTCGGTGGTAATAATTAGTAGACTATACGCGACATTCGTCGAATCTGTACCAAACCGTTTCGCCGCATTTTTCCTGATTGGAGGACTTTTTTTTAGAGTCCGCTCCTTTCAATGACAATATTATTTGTTGAGAATCTTATTAATTATATTTTTTAAAAGCCTGTAGAATAAATACATGTGCGTGTGTGTGTGCGCATTTTCAGCTGGGACCTGCCACATTCGAGCAGAACAAAATGGCGTATTTTTTACATCACGAATCGCCGCGCGCAATAATATGCTTTGTACAATGACAGAAAATGTGAATATTGAATATATTGCATCGGAATATAAATGCAACCAAGTTGTTATTCAATTCGATAACCGACATCCATGCTTTCTTCGATAGCTGATAAAAATATCGATTACTTTTTTATAACAAAATTATGCGAGAACTGGGGGAAAAATGTGCAAAACGAGACGGTTGTTATCTTTTATTTATCAAATATCAACAAATAAAAATGGCGTTAAACTTATATTTGTTTGATCTCTATTAAATGTTTCTGTATTCTTACATCTTTTCGACAAGGAATGGTCCTTGGATACTTTTGGGTAGCCAAACTTTTGGGTAGTTGGAAACTTTTACGCCAGTACACGCACAAGGTTATTATGCATTTTGATAGCAGATTTTGTACGCGCAGTAAATAAATATAATTTTAAAGGTTGTAACATGGTACGTTACGATTCGCCCCCAGCCTAGCTCAAGTTCCGCCGCTCGCCACGGAGAATCCGCAAGAGATAACTGATAACAGAGAATTAAGTAGAGAAATAAGAATTTAGTTTTAAGGATAGTAATTTAGCAATAAGGATCCCCCCCGGCACGCGTAAGTACCCTGCATCCATTCTTTACCCCCCCCCCCCGGGCCGCTTTGGAGTCATTCACCCGACTAGGGTATTCGAGAATATTCTCGAATATCGTGCCGAGGCAATAATCATAAGAAGCCCTGGACGGTGTATGCCACGGCCTAGCTAGAGTCTCACCGGTATCTCTCCCCCCGGCCTCCCCGCGATCCGTTCCCGTCCACCGGAGCTGCCGCTAGTGTTTATCAACACTCTCGGCAGTCTCCACAGTCGGCTGGTGCCTCCCGTCCCACCTCCCTTCCCCCTCGACGGGGTGCTACGCCGTAAAAGTAGCTGGCGCCCACTCTATTATTCTAATCTCTGCTTTTCTTCTCGTATCTTTATTTTTAATTCGCCGTTTATAATGCTTCTATTATTCTAACTCTTAGCCATAGTTACTTCTCCGTACTCTTTCGTTTATTTCTTGTTTCTTTTTTTTTCTCTCTGTTTTGTATTACCGATTATTAAACTAAATGATTTATTTTCTTTTTCCGTAACTTCTTTAATTTATTCCCCCCCCCCCCCCCCCCCCCCTCCCCACCCTGAACCGCCCAGTGACTCGCCCGAGAGAAGCGAGAGGTAAGAGAAACCGTCACAAGGTATTTGGGGTTGTTGCCAAATTAAGAATGAAAACTCAAGTTTGTTAATACGAACCGAATAACAAGAGGTTGGTATTAAAAAATGATGTAATAGATGATCAGGGGACTCGAATTTTTTCTTTATTATACGACATAAATTTTTTTTCGATTAAGATTCGTATCCTTATTGGAATGTTGTAGATCGCAGTAGCTATGGATTGACTGCAACCTTAATTGTATTTCACTCCTCGCTGGTACAAAGCTTAAGGGTTCAACGCATAAATATTTCCAACCAAAAGTTCAATTTGATCATAGTTTCAGTAGATTGCGACATGCCAAAAATAGGCTGTATTAATTGTATCAAGACATTTGATGTTTCATGATAAAAGTAACGTCGAAAAATTAGAAATGCACAGAAAGATAATTAGTCGATAAAATCTTACAAATTTTCATTTTCTTGTGAATTAATTTCTTCATTTTTCAAAATTCATATAATTTTTTTCAGAATTTTTCGTTATTTCAAAACTTTTTTTTCCAAACCTTGAAAAACCGATGGAGAGGCATGAATTTGAATATGTTTCAATATCATGATTCATTCTACAATACACACAAAATTTTCGAGACCATCGTGCCAAACATTCCGTATCAGTGGCCTGAAAAAAAATGTTAGTTATAGAACCTTTTTGAAAATCATATAACTTCTAGAAACTCCATGTATTTCTTTTACAAGAGATAAAACAGGTTTATCCATTATTTATTGTACATCATTTTTTTAGCAATTCGTCAATATTTTTCAACATTATTGTAATGCAAAATCAATGTCGTCAGATCTTCAATACTATTGACTTTTACAGATTTTCATACCATTAGGAAATATTCTATTTATGGATATATTTTAAATTTACATATCAATGTTGCTCAATACTGTTTTCCCTCTCCCTCTAGCGCTGTCGCTTATCACGTGGTGTATAACACAAGTCGCTATTAAACAATTTCTTCAGTCTTCAAAGAAATTGTCAAATAAACAATTTGAGAAAATCAATAGTTTATCATACTATTTGTTCGTATTTTATCAATTGCAATAATTTTATTTCCGAATCAGTGATACAAGATCACGAAAATAGGGTCTTATTATAATCCACTCTTGTTTGCAGTAATTTAATATATAAAAGTTTCAGCTTACCCTCCGTGTTTCCTGGACCACAAGGTTCTGTGCTTCGTTTCTACATGATAAAGCATTGTCGCTCGACTATGCACCGGTTTTATATTGTGTACAGCAATGATTACAAGCTGTCTGGCCATTGTGAAGTAATCGAAAATGTTTCCATCATTTACTTGGTTGACGTATCACGTAATACTTGTCGGCCGGGACTACAAAGTCCTACTAGCGCCGCTAGTATTTCTAACTCCAATTTTGAGATAGCATTGGTCAGTATATAGTATATACGACTTAAGCGTTACTAATTTGGCTACCAGGACTTTTTGGTCCCGGTCAGGATCGTACTGCACTCACGTAACACAATAATTATGCCTAAATTTAGATGCCGCGGAAATTTAGCAACAATGGTTTAAACGATGTAATACCTATATTTTATTCACGCGTTCTTCGATGTGAGAACTTCAATCACGAGAAAAATCATATATTACACGATCACCGTCGTATCGCCGTAGCAACTGAAGGTAGAGTACAAGGTCTACTGATTCATATTGTACTTTAAAAAATAATAATCGCAGACAGTAGTTAGTGGGCATAAAATCTATCGAAATGCAAAACTGAGTGATGCAAACTGAGTGACGCGAGAATGGTCGCAGTGCTGTGATTAACGTACTTGAGTAAAAGGGAACAGCAGGTACTTTTTTTCAGAAAGCCTGTTCAGCCGGAGCTATTTTTGGCTGACCGAACTATCTCGGCCCGTTAAAATAGTTTGAGTGGGAAAAACGGATTGGTTGGCCAATATATTTTAGCCGGCTAAGATGACCCAGCCGATCAAAATATAAAATCCATTAACCGGATTTCCATTGATTGTTGTGGTTTGTTTCACTTTTTAGACATTGTTTCGAACAGAAACGGCCCGTAAAAAAAAGTCATTCAAGAAGAAAGATACACACATAATAATATTCGATACGTAAGTGATTCAAAAATTTATGTCGAAAAAAAAAAAACACTTTAAAAATTGTACGGTATTATCAAAGAATTGTATAGCGATAGAATTCAACAGGCATGAAATTAATTTTTTTAAATGTATCCCATTCTGCAAATGTTCCGTTATTATTTTTTAAATATTCGTAAAAATAGTACATAAAGATGATTAGCTAGAAGTGTATTTCAAAAGGATGAAGTAATTCATGTGTGCAACCATAATTAACATTATCACTAAAGATTAACAGTAACAATTAAGTATGAAGAATAATTGTAAGAATAATGAAACGTCATTATATCGATTCAATCATAATCTTCGCTACGGTCGAGGGACGGATTCCGAATACAGTGGCTACTTTCAGCGATGACTTACTATTTATTGGAAAGTAAGTTCGAAGCAAACGGATATAAGCACGTAAGACGTTGACCGATCACATCGAAAGGGTGTAGATGATTAAATTATTAAGGATAAAAGATAGTTTTCATCATAGTTAATTAACGAAACAGTAAACAAACAGCAAACTGCCCATTTCACCATTCGTGGCCACGAACATACTATTTGTGATCAGTCCTAGTATTGTTTGTGGTCACTCCAGAAGTGAATAATTTTCACAACGTTTATTAACCAAACATGCAATTGTATCGAAGTGATTTTTTCTTCGAATAATAAAAGCATTTGACGCAACAGCAAGTATATTTCACGGATCAATGAATCACTTGATGATACAATATTAAATATATTCCAATAAAGGACCGTATAACGTCCATGACGAGGCCCGTATACATTCTCTTCTTATCACCTTTTTTCTGAGATTTCTGCTTTTTTCGTTGTTTTTTCTCTAATTTCTTCGCTTTAATTTTCTCATTTGATTCTATCCTTGCGACTCAATATTTCTATATTGAGGGTCCAAGCAATCAGCGTCCAAGCATAGCTTCTCTCTCAACTTGTCCCGATATTTTAGTGTTTCTCCAGACCGTTTGGTGCGCAATGTAATCTGAGGCATTTTATATATTTTGCTCGCCGTGGCAATCGTTATTGTGTTTCGGATAGTCATCAGAGCCATTCTGATATCTTTATCCATGTATAGATGAAAATATTTGTTTCCAGCCTTTTTGTTTCTCTGCGATCAATTCTTTAGGGTCTAATGCAAGGGTCTCAGCTTCATCTTGTGATTGCTTCTGAAGTCAAACTTAAGATCGAATCTTGGCCTCAACTTCATTGCGTACTAAGATTTATCTCAAATTCGAACTGCACGTGATATATGGTTCCGCTACATGGTGTGACGTATGTTTCGAGAGCTGAACACAAAACGGTGGCGAGAAATAAATGTGAAGAAAAAAAAATCCGAAATAGAAAACTAAAAAAAACGTCACCTGCCACCACCTCCGCGAATGTATCGTCACCCCGGTGGCCGCCAGTGGATTTTTATTTTGCCAATATTAACAACCAAACTAACCTGGAAGTGAGTTGAGCGGGCTTACTCCAACAACCAATTTTTGTTTGGCCGGAAGTTGATAAACCGGATTATACCGGACGTCAATTGAACAAGTCGATTGAACGGTCGCGCAGATGTTACGAGAGCGAAAATCCATGCCTTGTCGATAAAACTCACCAAAACAGCATGATTCAATTCGGTAATGGGCGGGAACTGCATCAAGCATGCTTCGAGAACCCTAACACAATCACTACACCGCAAGAGCGGTATTCGAGACGCATCTCCATTACAGAAAATCGGTATAGAATTTGCACAGAACTTGCACGAGGCACTCCACATGAGGAAGCAGCGAACGCGCGATGTGACAGGTAGCGAACGAGACTCACGAACCCGAGCGAGAGTGATAACAGGAGTCTATCTGTAGCGCGAGCGAGAACAACTACTCCACTGTGAGACAATACCCGAAAAGCTGTGAACGTCGGGAGCGCGAAAGGTCCAATTTGCCTTGAGGACGATTCTCTGTAAGATGATTAACCTACGAAATTACTTCCAACAAGTTGAAGTAATTTAAATTTCATCTTGCGATGGAAGATAACTATTGCTCCTTCAACTATTACAAAACATCAATTTACTCTCTATTCACGGCGCGAAAACAAGACTCCCTTTTACTAAAAACCACCATAAGCGGCTTGAACCTTGTTTAGATAAAATCGTAATTCTGCCTTTTCTCCGACGTCGTAAATTATCACCTGTCGAAGTGCCAGGTTTGCTCTGGACTTTGCCGTATTTGCGACGAAATCGTGTCAGGCTCTCCTCCATTCATGTTGTCCATGATATCGAGATTCCCTCCAGCAAATGGATTCGAAATCCTGACCTCCACCAAATCGTTAAACGAATCTTATCTTTTAGCCCGTCTTCGTACACTACTTCACAGGATTGTGAAACTCACGAACCATATCGAAACAGGTGCTGGACGGTAGCGTGAACAGCGAAGGGATAGTGAATCGAGAATTGTAACATTTTGAATCAGTACATGTTAGAAAAAAATGGTAATTATTCGTATTTTTGTGACGGTAATTGAATAATGGCGTCAAATTTGTTATATTTTATCCTACAATGGCATTGAAAGATTTTCGATATAAAAAATAACGCTCTGAACAGGCGTGGCCACAAATGAAAATTGCGAGGACTATATGTTGCTACGAGGTGGCCAACTTTCGTCGTCCCATTTTTTGCGATATCGTATTTGCAGCACAGGTTAGGTTAATTTTATGAATTGCCATAGCTATCTAGCAATAAGCTATATTTTACCATCTACATATGATTGTTTTCAGAATTATCCAAAATACGCAAATATCAAACCGTTACTCATGACCCGTTTTCTAGCAATTTCTTGGAAGATTTAGTCAGAATCTTCGAAGTCTTAGATATTTTATTCTGTAATATATTACATCGGTCAAATACGTCTGAAGCAGCCAAACGTGCTGCTAATGAAATTGTTATTGTACTACAGTGCCCGCGCAGTATCATCTGAAGACGGTAAATATTAATATTTGGCGTTTAAAGAAAGGGTGGCCACAAACGGTAAATTTAATGTGTAAGACTTCGGGTACGAAACCGTTGTCTTTTGCTCAACCCGGTGGTCTCGCGCCCTTTAAGAGCATATGCGCCAAGAACATCCTACCCGCCACTAGCAGTTCCCCCTGGCAGTTGAAGAACGTAGAACCCCCCCCCCCCCCCCCGTACATTTCCAAAGAATTTCAAAGGATCTCAAATCAGGGAGTATTGGAGCTCTCCTATACGGGAAGCAACTTCTCTTGATCCGGCGTCCAAGACGGCCAGAGCGAGCCCCAGCAGCCCAGGAAACGTCATCGGGTCATACCTCGTGATGTAGGTAACTGGTTGGATAGGAAAATTTGCTTGCTGAGGCAATACAAAGAACCCGGTCCCCCTAACGGGTCCCTATAAAACCCGATAGGTTCGTCCAAAAATCCATCTGGCATTGCTAACCATACCGCCCAAGACGCTGGTTTGCTTTCTCCGCAGAGATTAACAGTGCGCAGGTCAAATTTACTGTGGTCTCCAGGCCATGGACTTGGTGTGCAGAGGCGATGTATTTCGCGTACTCTCCCTATTTATCGATAAAGAAGTTCTATGGGCACACTGAGGTAACGTTCTGTCTACGCTTCCTAGAGTTTGAGAATTCATCCACAGCAGGTGATCCTTATTGCCTTCCATTTATCTACGCACCCCACAATCGGTACAGTGGCCACAAATCACACGTCTACCTTATCCATACAAATATACTTAATAGCAGAATGTTATACATTATATAAATTTGTGGTTCGGACGCCGTCTCCCGACAGCGGCGCAAATTATAAATAATTTGATAAAATTACGATCAATTTATTTCACAATTAGGCTTTGTCATGAATTATTATTACTATCATTGTTTAGTGTCAATTGTAAATATTGTTATATACATGAATTATTCCATCCATTTTTGTTAACCATCTTTTTGTACTATTATCGTGAATATTTTTGAAAGCATGATGACTTACTTGCAATCAGCAGTTGGTTTAATTTCCATTTATTTTTTTATTTCGTCCTTTTTTTATAGCGCTACGTGCGATCTTACCATGTGTGAATGTGTGTATGTAATTATTTTCATGCAACGATCAGACAACATGGATTTAGCTTCGGCGTTTACATACGAGATTTACCTACGATGTTCAAGTAAGGCTGACATTATTCGCATGATGTAGGGGTAATGGTGAATCGATACCTCGGATAAAGTTAGAAACTGCGGGGGCGACATGAACCATATGAGATGTAACGGCAAATTGGCCCTAGGCTAATATTAGGCCGCTTTTATCCATCTTTTTTCTGTTATCACAGTCAATGAAATATCAAAGACAATTTCGATCGAGGTTTCAGCGAGGCATGCGTATCACTGCTTTCTATTAATTAATCGAATCGGGACAGTTACAATGAACTTACTACGCAATATTTTAAGGTTTCGTCGAGTGTTTAATTTTTTTGCGCACTTAGTCTCAGTTTTTACATTAATTTGAAATTGTACTAAAATTACTAATTGTGCGAAATACATGATAATGATTTTTTAAATACCTGTGGATCAATACCTATAATGCTCATATGATTCTATAATATTGGTTGTTAACCGATGGTATGTAGCATCGATAGATAAGCCATAGCCGTTTTCAGTATCTAAAATAAAATCAAACCATTTTTTAGTAGTATATCTATCGAAAAACCACAAAACCTACGCTACTGAATCTGCTTAGCGAGAAGACGTAAAATCGTCCAGCCGTCAGTTGTAAGGGGTTTTGTAAGCGAACCATACAAATAATGATGTAATTTCGATAAGTTGACGGCATTTCGTACCACCGACATTTGTAATATGCATTTTGCATGTTTGAGCTCTGAAAACGTTACACTGATGATTTATATTTATGTGAAGAATTTTTTTTTATTTTCCTCTCACTTTTTCGAGATATGGAATTTCACAGAAAATTTAATTTGACAAAAGGCAGTACCTGGGTAGAAATCTTAAGAAGTGCCAAATTCGATATCTGTACCCAAAAAGTATGTCAACCTTTAAATGTCATTGTCAACGATTGCCTTTCAAGATATGCAAGATAGATTTTTTTTAGACTATGCTTTTGTAGGGTGGAACAATTTTTTTTTACAATTCCATTGTACTCGACGTTTTTCAGTTTGTGTATACGAATTAACAAACCGGAATCTTTCGTACTCAATACAAAAAATTCTAAAAAGTTGATCTCCCATTCCGTAGAACTACATACTTTGATAAAAAAATTTCAGTGTAAAGCGGTCGCTAACAATTGACTTTAACAGGTATCAGATTTTTGGGCACAAACGTCGAATACAGCACTTTTTAAGATTTTGCTTGATACGATCTTTCGTAAGGTTTAATTTGAAATTGAAATCTGTCGTTTAAATTGATGGGAAGAAATTTTTTTAAATTAATTCTTTGAGATATCTTTATATATATATATATATTTCTATATTAACTTTTTACCTCTTGTTTAAGATATTCACCGATAATACAATAAACAAGAATCAGTACGAGAAGAGCCATGATGTAATTCATTATGAAAAAATATTCGAATATAGATTCCATAAAAGTTTTCTGTGTAATAAAGATGTTTTTCGTTAGTTTCATAAATAATGCAAAGTCCCCTGAGTTTCTATAGAATATGTTATACCGAGAGTAGGCTATAAGAAGTAAGACCAAGAAGAATTGTCGTAATTACGAGTTCTTCTAATAAAACAACATTGAAAATATCGTCGATCGCCTTGGCAGTCCTTTTCATAATGGTTTTTAAAGGTTTTTTAAGTTTTTACTAATTATACCCTTATGGCTGTAATACTTACCAGATTATTTTATAGTGCTGTTTTATTACCTCGCGAAAGACGTTAGAGTGACAATCCGTCGAGAGGTCCGAGGATTTGATGTTCCGTATTCTGTGGGCCAGCACACACATTTCACCAGCAACGTGTATTATTAAGGTGCAGAGGAAACAAATCGACATTGTATGGAAATAGTGATAATAAAACATCGGTGTCTGAAGAAGATATAAAAGCGTGTAAGTACGCAGGTCCGTGATGTTGAAGAACAAACGCGTTCGATATGGCAAGATTAGTGGGATTGTCTCGTTGCAGAATACTGTCAAAGAGTAATAACTTTCCGAAATTATTTCTGTTATTGGCACATGTGATTGCACGATGATAACATGCTTTTTACCGGCGTTTAGTATATCTTCCAAAGGCTTCATATGATAAAAACTACACGTGCCGAGACACAAGAAGCTCGCTATTTTGAAGAAACTTTTCCCTATTCTATTATAAGCTAGATAAAGGTTTAGCTCCTTTTTATTTTGGTAATTATTACCACTAGCGCCTAATACCACTTCGTTCAGTACTATTTTAAGCAAATTGGAGTGCCTGAGTACCAGCATCTTCACGCCAATCATAGCTTCAACAGCGGTTACGAGTAGATTTTCGATCATTTGTGACATATCCCCCAGAACACTGACCAAATCACCAATTGCAAAAATGCCGTGAATGACGAAAAATACGTAGCTTATATAAAACTTCAGATAACTTGGTTCCAATGGCCACATACCGCCGATCGAAAGAAAACGTTTGTTCCATGCGTAAAGCTCTCCAGCACTTTTTATCTCTTCAGATAACACTGATGCTTTGCGTCGCATAGCGTAACGGAAAAAACGAGAGCTGTATGCAAAGGAAAGATGTATCCAACTATATAACGTGTAGATAAACTAGCAGCGAACAATGGCGATAATTTTTTGCTAACTTCGAAACAAATTATATGCATGAATCACTGATATACGTGAATCTGTACAGCTCGAACACGTATTTAGCAATCGATCAAAGCATCAGACATGCAACGTCGAATGGACTATAGACTAATATAGGCCTATTATTTTTTTATTGGTTTCCGCTATCATCATTACCCCTCCCCTGTATCATAGCATTATGATATTCGAACATGCGCATGTCTCTTTTCATTGGACTACTTCATTGGGAACGCCGTAGTCGATACTGCTTATAGTGTGGCTGCTGCACTTCCTTTTTTCAACGTTTGAACAAACGGAGTGTTACGCGTTTGACGTCGAGAGAGTTACAAATTTTTCACCCATGTCCTCCCAGCATGTAAACCATTAAAAATGTTGCAATATTGCCTCAGGAGAAATGTTTTGAACTTTTTACCGCGAGTTCATAGCCGAATAAATTAAATGTGGATAATACTGCTTTCGCAACGGAAATTGGGTTGAATACGAGTGTTTAAGTGAAATTTGATAATGCATGAAGTTTCTTCCAACCACCGTATTGAAATCACCAGCAGTTAATCAAGACAAGTTTCACCGATAACTGATGTCAAGAATTTTTCCAAATATATTAACAAGTTCCACAAGGAACAGATTATAATATACATAAATAAACTCTAGGATGAATATGCTTAGTTATTCAAGCAAGCATCAAACTTGCAACGGAATATGGTTGGATGACAAATGTCGCGTTCCTATTATTATTATAATCATCATTATTGTTGATTTCCTATATCAGCATGTTTTTTATCGTGGTTTTTGGTGATTGAGGTACAAAACGTTTTTAATATTGGACAAGACATGATCATACCGAGCCAACTCATAACAAGTTTACACACAGATTATTGGTTTTTGAACATTTATGCAAAGTTTCTGAGAAGAGAGACATAGCCCATTGCCGTCCGTAATACCTGTAGATTGTTGAAAAAAATTCATAAAAATCTAATTTGGTAACAATTATGTGTAAGATAAATTGAAACAGTGTACATACGTCTGTAAAACCATTTAGACAAAATATGTATGCTTTGCCGGCCGTCAGGTAAAGCGGGTCTTGAGTTGAGACGATGCAAATCGAAAGACACTTTCGAAAATTGGCAGATGATTCATACCAATTACACAGGTAATATGCTTCGTGAACTTTGGTACTCTGGACAATAGTAACAGATTCTTTTAACCTGGCATCATAATAATCGAAACCCTCCTGAGTATATATACCTCGTCTATAAGAAATTCGCCAACTATGCAATAAGCGTAGAGCAAAAAGAGCGTTGTCATGGAGCACACGATGGCCAGGCAAAATACTAAGATATCTGTTTGCGTTGTCTAAAAGAAAAGTCCATCATTTATCACCTTAGATTAAATTATTTTTTACGGTAGATAGAAAAAATCCTCTACCACAAGGGCGAGGTATGAAGTAAGACCAAGAAGAAGTGTGCTTCCTACGAGGTCCTGCAAGAGGATTAGGTTGAAGGCATCGTCCATAGATTTCGCCATCCTACCATCGAAGGAAATCATAAAATATTATTTGTGTATTTTATTCATAAAGACGTACTGCATCCCAAGTGGGCAACATTTTTTTTTCTTTATCATGGTTGAATTTTTGTCAATGATGTATTTTGTATATAACACCGTACACAAAATAAAGTAGTTAGTGTATTTGACCGGACCGACCTAAGGCTACGTATTTTAGCCCACTGAATCCGAAGTCGAAGTCAATTTGACCTGTACACCTTTGAAATTTCGAGATCAATTTAAAAAACCGAAAAATGACGGAAATTTGCCCTTTTAGTAATATAAAAAATTTTGTTGATTCAAATTGAGCACAATTTTTATGTTTTTCGATCCACTGAATGCTCATGCAAATATTATTTAAACTAAAGCCGTTTTAAATGTAAGAAAATTGCATAAAACCTAGAATATTACGGAATGAATGCCGTTTTTATGACCAAAAAATATAGTGATTCAAGTCAAGTACGATTTTGATGTATTCCCATATCTTGACATCACATCTTAATTGCTTTAGTTCGTCAACCATTTAAAACTTGAAAGAATGAAAAAATTGTTATTATAAATAGAAAAAAAAATTGACAAAATATGATTTAATAACTAAAATAAAACTTCTTCAATCTAGAAATGTCAAACATTTTTAAATCTGTTGCAAACAAAATCTATAAAAACATAGTAGGATATGAAATCCACGAATTCTACACTTTTCTCCGTTTGTATCGAACGCCATTATCCTCAAATGATCTACGTAGCGAATTCCTCTTTTGTTTCAGACTTTCTTCAAGTACTTCTCTTTTCAACGTCCATAAAAAATCAGCCATTATATCAACATTCCAATTTACTTGGTATCTACTCTCCATCTCACTTATGACTTGGAGACATCGTTCTCTCTCTTTTTTACTATAATCTCCACAATTGTCAGGGAAGTGGTTGAGATGGAAATCCAGAAAGTGCAATTTCAGATTCATTAAACAACCCAAATTTTGGTAGTTTTGCAGTAATTCGTAAACTAAAGCGCTGTAATCCTCACTTTTGTTATTTCCGAGAAAGTTTTGTGAAACATTTTTGAAACTTACACAAGCTGCTTTCTCTGTGTCATTGATTGTGCTTTCTAAAATTTACATCCTGAAATAAAGTTCAAATTTGGGGTCCATCAAAAATCCCCTCTTTTAGTTTTGCATCACTTATTGTAGGGAACTGTCCTCTCAAATACTCGAAACAATCAACATCTTGGTTCAGAGCTCTTACGTACGATTTCATAAGACCCAACTTGATATGTAGTGGTGGTAGCAAATATTTGGAAGGCTCAATCAAGGGTGGACGAATAACTTTATGGGATCCAAATATAAATAACGAGGATATTTTGTGAATCCCGATTGCTGACCTAAAAGAAGTGTTGCAGTTTTGAACTCTTCACAAATTTTCCCGTTATGCTCTGAATATTTCATTTTCTCCAATAGAATCTGTCAATTTTCGTAAATTCCTTTTAGCTTGGATCTAATAATTAGCTCCATTTTTAGATAATTCCAAGTCTCGTAGTAGATCATTAATTTCTTCTCGGTTGAATGGTTCAGGTCCAGTTGTCTTCCCACCTGGTAATTACTCGACATCCGCCGAATATTCGTCGTCCGAACATTCGTCAATTAGGGTTTCGTCTACTTCCACATCCATTTCTTCAACAGTTTCAATTTCCGTTATAACCTCTATACTGTATGGCTTAACAGCCGATGAACCATTGGCATATACAATTTCGTTCTTTGTACTCGGGGTAAAGGCGGTAGTATCGCTCATACAAAAATAGTAATTTTGTAGACTTGTTGGTGAAAACCATATCATTGGTATTGTGAATTTCAAGTTTTCCTGCTTCTTGTTTTTTCCCACCGGGTTAACATCATGTTACATCGACTACAAGCCGTATATGGAGCCCATGCCGAATCCAAATTAGTAATTTGGATACCAAAACTTTCTTCATTAATTTTTTCTTATCTTAACAGACAACCATCTTCGATTCCTTTCCAAATTACATTCTTCACAAACGTAACGAAACGAATCGGGATTTTTATGGCACAGATGAGAATTACTCCTTGTAATAGTATATCCTTTAGTAGCTAAGATCTCCACTATTGAAAAGCTGCAGTAGCTTGATGACGACGCCTGCGGGCTTGCTTTCTCACCCTGACCAGACGCCGATACTGGGACTCCGGATCCCTGCATCGTACAGTTCTTATCATTTGTACTTGCCATGTGGCCACCACGCCGTTAACCCAGGGACTCTACCAGGTGGTTCTGTTGCCCACAGTCACCACGTGGAGGTTCTCTTGTTACAGGCATAAGCAATCAAGTCTTTCAAGGTCAAAAACGGGAGTGGAAAAACAAAAAATGCAGGTTGAAGATGAGCCCGAAGACGAAATTGTCAAGGATCGAAAATACTTGCCTACTAGCAAACAAAAATCTATATGAAAAATCTAGATCTACAAAAATTCGTGACGATATCTGCTCTTGTTTTCTCTCACGTGGCCGTGAGACAGGGGCGGGGAACAAGAAAATTAAATGTAAAATAACTCCAACAATAAAATTATTTAATGACAAAAGTAAAATCAATGTAATAAAGAACGAAAACTTGGTTCGAAATAATAATACGTTATCCACGGTGAAGGGCGATGCGGGGGGGGTCTCCTCAGGCCGTAGGAACACTGTCCAGGGCTAATTACAATATTACCTCGGCACTTGCGACAAATGATAAAATACATACCGCGGAAAATGCTGCCACTCACGCGCACTTACGATCCGTACTACAGTAGTCGGCAATTGAAGTGGAACAAGGTTGTTTTCGTCGATTTTTTTTTTAATTGGACCCATTTCGGAAAACCAAAAAAGTACGTTCGACTAAATTTAATTACCTATCAAATGGCGTTGGTTTCATCTGAATTGGTCAGTAATTGCCTTTTTGCGAGGAGATGGAGTGGAAGCGTGCAAAAATCGAGATTACGCTGACGTCGGAAAGTCACATACGCCCAAAAAAATTTGCACCACAGCCGATGGGAATCGAAAGAGCAGCTCCCGGCGTGCAAAAACCAGGGCCGACTCGTCTCAATCGAATAATCCCAGGGGAAGTTATGCCCCCAGAAAGTCAAAACACTTTTGTAGAATTACTCGAGAACTCTACGACCGATCTGGTAGAAATTTCTCGTGGAATCATTGTTTGTGTCTCGCTACAAAGACATTTTTTTGTGGCGGACACGTTCCTCGTAGACGACATTCAGGTGCACGACCGATGCGTCACGGTCGCACGTTTATAAACAGCCTGAAAACAATGAACTCGCCATGACCTCGGCGTTTTGATCGGGTCTCAAAGCTGAAATTAATACAGCAGATTTGTGCAGATCGCTCAGAGGTATTGAAAAATTGGAAATTTTTGTACCACCCCTGTACGCTTTTTACCACCCCTACAATGCGGAATTTGAGGGGTCCTTGAGGCTGACGTGGGATCTCGATACTCGAATCGATTCAGCAAACTCGTGCTGTTCGGTCAGAGGTGTGAAAACGTTTGGACATTTTTTACCACTCCCGCACGCTTTTTTAGACTCTCAAAATAAAGAAGTTTGAGTATCCTCGGGGCTGTGATCAAATTTCAGAAACTCACAAAGTCGATACGGTAGTCTCATGGTCGACATTTGAAGTGTAAAAAAATTGGTAAGTCTTTTTGCGGTTTTAAAGCAAAAGTCTTTTTGCCCTTTTAAAGCATGGAGAACCATGCCTTCAAACAAGGATTCCGAGGTACCCTCGTCACTGCAATTCAATTCCAAGTCTTTCATAGACCCAGCAGATTAGTTTACAAAACGGTAAATTTACTAAGAAATAATACTATTATTATCTATGTTGCTCGCTTGGAAACGGCCTTAAAACGCAGATAACCGGTTAATATCGGGGGTGTGGGCGTTATCCGCAGATCCGACCGACACGCCGGGGGCCCGTTAATATCTGAAAAACTAAAATTTTACACTGACGGTCATAAGTCTCCAGCATGTACCATTTGGGCCTGAAGACGTACATTTTTTGGTAAATTTGCAACGATCGTTCCACTAGAAAGTGAAATAAGAATTATTTATTAATTTTTTCTCTCATTACGCACATTGTTTACATCTACACTGTTGGTGGCCCTGAAAAGAGCCGTTTTGTTTCCCGATGCAGCGTCTCTCGTTGAATACTTGATGGCACACCCTCGAGCACTAATAACATCTCGACGATGAGGACTCATGCTTGTCACCATTGCTGCGATTTGCTTTCCGAGCAGCCCGGTACTACACACTAAATGTCGGTTTACTTACTGGACGCCAGCACTGCAATGCATGCTCGACATTGATGGGATCATTGCGAAAATTTCGGTTGTCGTCAAACCAGGTATTTAGTCGATACCGCGGATTGGTGATTTCCTTTTTTCGAACAAGCAATTGGTTCATTACTAAAACGCTCGTCCCGATCGTGCTTGTGACGTCGCGTTGTTTCCAGCTCTCTGCTGACGTTTCCAGGACTCTACAATGTCCATGATCCGACAATCTCGCCATCACACGAACACCTTTGTGTAAACGTTCCTTAATTTTGCAATGAGGATAAAAAGTTAATCGACGCTTCTAATGCTCTGTCCATCGAAACTCCCGATGTTCATTTTTTAAATCGATAAAACGAGCATCTAGACGCGATGTTCAATTCTTTATCGTTGCTGTTTATCGTCTCTTTGACATTTAGAAACGTTCAGACAGAAGCTACGGTGCAATAGCAAGATTGACAGATATTAGTATGTGAAGAGTCGTTGGAATGGTGACAGAAGACGAGCGTAAATCCCAACGGGATCGATCGAGATATCGCAAATCAAGTGAGAACGAGTATCTCGGTGATCGACCGACTGATTGCCCGTGTAGATTTAACCGGCAACCCGTGATATCGACACAGTGGTGGCAGGCACCGCGTCACAACAGCTCGAGAGGACCGACCAATTGTTCAGCAAGCGCGGCAAACACCGACAGTTGGGCGACGATTGGCAGAACATGGTGTACGTTCCCGGCGTCCAGTGATCAAGCCGACTCTCAGCGTCCAGCATCGGGCTGCCCGGAGAAATTTCGTCGATAGGCACGAAGAGTGGAAACCGGCCCTAAGAAACTTAGATGAGCTCGAGATCGCAGATCAAGAGGAAAGGTTTGCCGTTCCTCAAGGCCACATCGCAGCAACGGTCTCGAGTATGGGTCGTCGTTGCCGGGATGTAATCCGTGCTCGAGGGGGTGCGATTAAGTACTGAGGAGAAGAAACTGTATAAAAAAAAAACCCTTTTCAGGGCCACAAAAATTCGAACGTGAACAATTCGTTCAACAACAATTAGCCGAATGACTAAATAATCCTTCTTTAACTTTCTGGTGTAACGATCAATTTGCTTTTACCTTAAAACATTACGGTTTAAGGTTCAAATCATACACGGAGGAAACTCATCACAGTTAGGGTAAAATTTGAGTTTTTCAGGTATCAACACGAGTCTGGCGTATCGATCAGATTTACGGATAAGGCCCACGCCTCCGAGATTGACCAATTAAGTGCATTTTAAGGCTGTTTCCAAGCGATCAACGGAGTCAATTTTAGCCTCAAGATCCGATCAAAGCCCCGAAGTCATGGAGAGTTCATCGTTTTCAGGCTGTTTCAAAACATGCGACCGTGACACAAAGAATGTCAATGTTTTTTTCACTTTTCTGATTCGATAGCGAATTTATGTTACCGATGCGTTCATTTTTTATCAGTCAATCCGATTTACTAGAGTTCAAAAGTTTCCATCTTTAATACAGAATGTCAAACATCCAAAACAAAGGAGGACAGGCATAAGCGAAACCTTAAAATCGCGCGTGAGCCCAGACCTGTTTCAGATCATATGATGGCCGGCTGGCGGCTCTAAACGGTTATCATCTTTTCGGACACGTTTTTCACGGACGTAATTGAGATTACCGAGACACCTTCCAATAATGAACCAGGGCTCATTTTTATCGTTGAAACCTCCCCTTCAATGTTCCGGTGCTTTCAACGCGGTCCTCACAGCGCGTCGATGTAAAAAATGTCGATAAACGATAAGGCGCATCGTTTGTGCACCTGGATCTCGTCTACGAGGAACGTCTCTGCCCCAAAACAATTTTGTCTTTGTAGCGAGTCACAAACAATGACTCCACGAGAAATTTCTGCCAGATCGGTCGTGTCTTTGTCGAGCAACCCGAAAAAAGGTGTTTTGACTTCCTAAGTGCATAACTTTCCCTGGGAATATCCAATTGAGACGAGTCGCCCATGTTTTTTGCACGCCGAGAGCTGCTCTTTCGATTGGCATCGGCTGTGGTGCAATTTTCGCCAAAATCGACAAAAAACCTTGTGCCTCTTTAAGTGCCGGCTACTGTATATCGACTTTCGCGGCACCATATTAGATCGCACTGAATGAAATAAAGAAAAGCCAGAATACAAGGAAACAACAACAAATACAATTGGAATAATCCTTTTGCTCCTCTCTTTCTCTCTCTTTCACACACACACACACACACACGCACATACACACACACCGTATTGCTCGCAGGCCGTAGCACGAAGTGACGAGCAGTCCTTCGCGATTTCTTCACCGCTCGTCATGTCTGTCCTCATCGGGCCATTATCGGTTAGTGGTCCGGACGGCGATTAGCATAAGGATTGGCTACATATCCTGCTCCATTTTCCTCGCGCTGGATCGGCTTCTCGTGCGTTCACGTTACATCTTCTATCACCACGACGGACGATATGATGCCGACGGAGCAGGGGAGGGGGGTACGGTGAGGGATTGCAGCTGGTGTCTCCGTGCGAGGGTCCCGCGAGAAGTGGGAGTCCAGGCTTCTTCGCTCGGTACGCAGCGAGAAGTGCTCGCGTACCGAGGTTCGTCGGGCTCTCCCATGGCTTCTCCTCGAGGCTGTCCGTCGGTTTTCGGGTCTTCTGCGCTGCAGCTCTTCGGGTTATCGGGGTGGCAGGTCTACGGGTCTTCTCTCTTCATGGCGGCGCTGAGTAAGGGGTTGTCGGAAAGGGGTAATGGAACAAATTCTCGGAGGAAAAAGGTTAACATTAATCAATACTTACTCGCTAGGGCCTTCAAATTATCTTATTTCAACCGTTCCCGTGAACGGCGGGACTTCGAGCTGGGCCGGGGGGCAAGCTGTATCGTACCACGTTTCAATACCGTATCAATTTTTTACATTATTCTTGACTTTTTCATGTTTTACATGATAAATGAACTACAAAAAATTAAGATACGATGTCAAGATATCAAACTACATCAAAATTATACTTGATTTGGATCAGGATATTTTTTTGTCATAAACATTGCAATTTTTCCGCAATATTTAAGGTTTTATGCAATTTTCGTACATTTAAAACGGCTTATTGTTTGAATAATATTTGTATGAGCATTCAGCGGATCGAAAAACATAAAAATCGTGCTTAATTTAGATCAACATAAGTTTTTATATAACTCAAAACGCAAATTTTCGTCATTTTTTGGTTTTTTTTTTTTAAGTTTTCTTGAAATTTCAAGAGTATATAGGTCAATTGACCTCGGATTTGGGTGCAGTGTCACGACGAGGCAGCACCACATGGACACTCTCGCTTCAGCGCAGGGCCCATGCCCAGCTCGGTCCTCGTGCGGGCCGGCGAGCGAGAGCGCCCATGTTTTTCTCAGTTCGATTGTGATTGTTGCAAGCATACCATCGCTGCCGACCACGTGCAACATTTTTCCGTATTAATTTAGAAGTAAAACCGCGTATAACTCTCAAAATCATTCCTCTCAAGTAAAGAGCGCTCACCGCACTCATCCAAAAGGATTGGCGCATCGGGCGCAATCTTCGCTCTGTTACACCGCGTCAATTATATCACTTTCTCACCTCGTGGCTCGGCGAACCACGTGCGTTGCAAATTTCCACACCTCCATTTTTTGTAATCCGCGTCCGATATCAAGTGTGCGAGATCAATAAAATCAGTGCCATAATTAGGACAATCTTTCTGTATACACCCGCTCTGTGCGCTCAAGGAAACCGCTATTTGTACAACTTTGATCATCAATGTTTCAATAAATCGACAAACGAATCGACGCGCAAATATCTCGCGCAATTGACAATTTATTGCCCAACACCTTTTGCACGATCCTCAACATCCCGGCAAGATTCAATTTTCAAGACACACCCTTTGGTCGGTCCGGTCAAATGCACTTTCCACTTTTTTTGTGTGCCGGTGTAATCAAACTTAGAAATGAATAATCAATTTTTGTTGCCATTTGAGATGTACCAACAAGATGATTTTACCATATAGATCTTAAATGTCGCTCCGCTAGTCGTCGAAAAGTGTCGTTTGTGCGGGACTCATTCCCGATCAACGAGGCTTTGATATTTTTAATTCTATATCGTAACACGGCTAGCTGACCGCATATATGAAGAATCATAGTTGTCAGAAGACAGAACCACGCACTGTGACAGACGAGAATGTAGACCATAGGCGACTGATATGCGTAGACGAGTAGATAAGTTTGCGCATCGTTTATATTGAAGTAGAGACGCGTACGAAATGGAAGAACGAAAGGATTTGTGCCGTTCCTGTACACTAATTATATATATATATATACATATGTAGATAAGTATATAAATCGGGAGACAGTTAATTAAAGTTAAAACGAATTTTTCTCAAGCCGCTCTGTAAATCGATTGAAAATGAGTACGAGGTAATCTTGTAATTTGTTCACTTGAATAACATAGCCCTTCATCACGAGAATTAACGTTTTTCATTTCATTATACAGAGTTTTCCCCTCATTGTAAATGTCATTTTATTGTTAGGCTAAATGTGCAATAATAAGTAGTGTGTCCCACACACTACTTATTATTGCATTATATATTTTATATTGTTTTTAGGGGATAGCGGGGGAAAAAGGAAAAAATCGAAATGATTCGTTGGGCAAAATAGGGTAGAAGAGAATACGAGGGCCACATGTTACGTCTGTCATGCTGTCTAACACTCTAAATTTCGGTCGTCCTGTCTTCGGGACAGAAAAACATTAGAAAAGTTACTTCTGATTAGCTATTGCGTTTTTCTACCATGTGATCACATCCGGCAATTTCTCTGTAACAGCAATAATCATGTTCGTTCCTGAAAAACTCCCTGCACTCGAGAATTAAATTTTGTCGACGAGTACTGCTTTGATTCACGAGATCCACGACTTCGGGATTCGGACATGGACGCAAGCTCGCATGCGTGTATGTAAAGATGCACACACCCAAAGAACCACCCAAATGAACCTAAAACCAGACCCAGACGTCTTTTTCTGAATATATTTTCCGATAATTTTGTATATTATAAAAACGTAACTATTAAAATACCAAATATTTCGTAAAAATAAAGTTTTCTCTCAAAGAAAACAATATAAGAGACTTTACGTTCAGAATGTTTTTTTTTCCTGTGAGTGCCTAACGTAGCTCTACTAGAAAGACGGAATCACAAGAAAACAGACGATCGGATAAGCAAAGATTCAGACAAATCTGTCCGCCTGGGTGTATACAAAATTTCAAGAATAGAAGTTAGTAATTTTCAGTAATATAACAAATTTAAGATTATATGACCTTTACTTGAAAAGTTATGACAACAGTGACGGTATCGTGAGAAAAACCATGTCAATTTTAATTGTCTGGAAATAACGATTTTTTCCACGTAGTAGCATACTGACGAACCAATTCGTCAGATTAAAAATTTTTCGTATCGATACTTTGCCTGACAATCAAATACTAACTGCGAAGATCGGGAAACACCGTGCATTTTAAACCGGAAATTTCAACCCCCGTGGTCCTAGAGTAGGTATATCTAGTCCGAAAAATTACAGCACTACTTTTTAAAAATTCAACTCGATTTGGAGAGTGACACGAGCAAAATTTTATCCCATCTAAGTGACATATACATATATACATAAATCTCTTCAATATTTTTCTACTATCCAACATACAAAGGTGACTGCCTTCAATCCGTTTAAATTTCATTGCTCTTTAGTAGTATTTGATGAACTAACATCAAAATGTAATTTGATGTTGTTTTCGATTGAAACTTGTTTTTCTTTAATATATGACCGTATATTATGCAATCAAATTTGTTCTTTTTAATAAAATCTTCGAAAACTAAAGAGATTTTCTTGTTACAAAAGTATTATGCGTACAACTTTGCTTCCGTCGCTCTTTTGCCGAAATTCGAAGTCTTATTTTAAAAAACTGGTGAATCATTTATGATTTAAAGTATTGTGCATTGCTGGCTCGTACTTTTTCGCATCTTTCGGGCAGCGTACGAATCCCGCGTGAAAAAAGCTGGTCATCTTTTGAAGCGATCCACGAATCGATCCAATTTTTTAGTTCTTCAAAAGACCGGAAGTGCTGGTTAGCCAGGCCGTCTGCCATTGATCGAAATAATTGATGGTCCGAGGGAACAATATATGGAAAATACGCCGGGCGGGATAGGACTTCCCATTTCAACGTTTCCAAGTATGTTGTGACCACTTTCGTAACATAGGGTTCATCCTATGTTACTTGTTATGCTGTAAAGTTAGTTTACCATGTCTCTCGTTGTATTGCAGCCGTTTGTTTTTCAAAACTCGGCTCAAACACATTAATTGCGTTCGATAACAATCGCCTGTAATTGTTTCAATCGGTTTTTACAACTCATAATACACTACGCCGAGCTGCCCCATCAAATATTGAGTATGACCTTGAAACCGTAAATATTCGGTTCGGCCTTCAACGTGGAGACATGACTAGGATATCCCCATGAGTTTCTAAGCTTGGGATTATCGTAATGAACCCATTTTTTGTCTCGAGTCACAATGCTATTCAGAAATTCCTAACCTTTTTGCCTTGCAAGTAGCCTTTCACAAGCAAGCAAATGTCGTTCAACACCTCTCAGCTTCAACTCGTATGGTACCCAATTTTCTTATTTTGAATCATTCCTGTGACTTTCAGACATTTTTAAATGGCTTGTGGCGCCATTCCCAATAATCCTATCAATTCTTGTTACGTTTGACACGAGTTTCGACCAAGTAATGCCTCCAATTCTGCATCTTCGAAAACCTTCTTCTTCCACAGCCATGCTGGTTTTCCACGTCAAAATCACTGTTCTTGAAGTTTTGAAACCACTCTTGGCATGTTCTTTCACTAATAGCATTCTCACCATAGGTATTTAAAAGCATTCGATGAGCTTCAGCTGTAGATTTCTTCACATTAAAGCAGAAAATTAAAACCTTCCGCAAATTACGAGAATTTGACTCGTAAGCTTAGATGTTTAATCGAGGATAACAATATGATGCAGACACAAATCCACTAAGATTTCGATGGCGTTATGTTCACAAATACCTAAGCTATTGTACGACATGTTCGATCTAGCTATTTTGAACACCATTTACCGCTACAGCTATTTATTGCAAAACGGCGGAAGCAAAGTTGTACACATAATATTATCTGTATTTGCGTCGAGGAGTTTAAGGAAACTTTTTTTTTTTGATAAACAAATTAATTGGCTTTGTACTCACTTGTTCTAATGAAATGTTCCAGAGGCACAAGATAATACAATATTGAACCCGCACCCATCATCGGTATGGTAAATTTGAAGAAAAGTTGAGCCAAAAAATTGTACTCCTGGTAGATCAACTTTTCCTCGATATTGTTATAATTGCCGACCGCCAAATCTTCCTGAATCGCCATAATGAGACTGCGAAGAGTCTTACTATGGCGTATGACGATGAGCTTTGCAATAACCATCGACTGAAATACTGTCTCAACAACGTTATTTACCAAGTGCTCAAGTACACCGAGATTTGCGTACAGTTCGGCATACTGCATGCTTAAATGAATCGCTAGATACACAATCCAGATAGCAGATCTTATAGAAGTCGCTTCAAGAGGCCACACACCTCCGATACTGAAAAACCTTCGGTTCCATTTTAACACATCACCCACTCGCTGGAAGTTGTCCTATAAATAAAGACACTTGATTTTTTCCAGCTACTGGTGAAAAACGAAGTATATTTGGTTTTTAACTGGATTGATTTAATCATTTTCAGCAAAGAAAGAATTTTCATCGATTTAAAAAATGGTGTTATAGACACGTCGATCACAGTGAGATATAAATATAAGAAATTGTTAGGCATCTGTTTCAGCACAATAGAAAATATTAAAATAATAATCGCGGAAAATAATGAAAATCCTAACAATTTTTTATATTTAGTCCTGGATGTGTTTTATGATCTTCGTAACACCATTATATAATATACGTTGATTAACCGCATAGTATTTTTGGCAAGATTCTTTTTCTTGCTAATAAATTAAAGAAAGAATTAAAGATAAAGAAATAAATCCCGATCTTTTCAGCCGAAATCGGCGGACTCCACGAACTTAACAGCTTCGACCTTCCGTACAGTCATGTCCTTCGCTATTATTTGTTGTCGATTGTTGCTAAAGAACTTGCTGCCACGTCGATGTGATAGAACCGATGAAAGCTATAAATCCCACGCTCCTAAAACGCCATGTGCTGATTGATAAATTCATGACCACATCACAGAAGGCCTTTCGGCGATCTATACTTATAGGTAATTGAAAGTTCCTGAGTATAGACTATTATGTTGATAATGGAGTATTACTTCGAAAAAGTAATAACAGGTTCTTATTTATTGAATGTGACGAGAATCTATCACGAATACTTCTCGTTCGAATTTCTCGTACTTCGTATTCTTGCGTCTCTCGGCAACTACGAAAGTTTGTATCTTTACCATCTTTTCCACCAACCTTTGTATAAAAAAATCACGTAGGAAAGTATTAGGTTGTCAAATATCTCCCTTCCGGTTTTTCAATCCATTTTATTCAATGTATGCAATGCAATGCATTGAATAAAAAGCAAAAAAGCGGAAAAAAGATATTTGACAACCTAATATAATAAATTGGATACGGGTGGAATGTGAAATAATATGGGCAAAAGTGTTGCTTTCAAATTTATCCCATACACTTTTCTAAGGTCTTTGCCAACCAGTGCATACGATGTCAACTCTTATCGTGTAATCAGTCCCATATTCTTTTCTAGTCTTTTCCGTAGCCGTCACGTGTAATCACAAAAATGCTCCTATGCATTTGATAGGCAAAAAGTCCGAAAACCACATGGGATAGATTACAGGAACATTGTGAAGAATATATGTGATGACTAGAACAGCGTCTCGAAAAGTTTATAGGTACATACGAGAACTGAGAAAATCAAATTCAAATTATACTTCGCCAGATATTTTTACCAGTACTATTCGAATATCCTATCCATATTCAATTTATCAAACTTTCTTATACAGCATTTTTCTAGGTAAGAATAGTTCCCGTTTCATAGTTAATGCGAATGTTTTATCGCTTCAGGTTATATTGTACATGGTAAGTAGGTATATACCTTATTTATTCGTTAGCTTTTTGGCAAGTTCATCGTACAATAGGTCACATTTACAAAAGCTGCAGTTATCTACGAGAAGAGTATTCTATAATGTGTATTTCTCCTGCTTCCTCCTACATCCTTTGAATTGACTAATTCGCTATCCGATGGACTGCACGTTACTCCTCACTATTCGATCAGCTCGTTCGTGTTGAAATTTACTCCGGTGGGTTAGGGGTCAAAATTTTGAGTGGCCAGAATGTACCACACCAATATTTTAAAGTTGCATTATTACGAGTATCAAAATATTTAAAAATTCGTCGTTCGAAAAATGCATTTTCCTGAACCGGGTAGCTGTTCGAATCGAATCTATCGAAGTCATTTTCAGCGAAGCCCAATGGGGAGCCGGAGTAGTAAAGTCAATGCTCAGTCCATTAACAGGATATTCGAAAAATATCCGGATAATTATTTGGCGTTAAAAAATCATGTACATATCTTGAACAAGTCATAAACCAGAAAAACCCTGCAGAGTTCAAGTGCAGCTGCAAGGTGCTTTTAGGAAGATAAAGTTAATCAGTATCGATTTGCCTGCTTGTCTAAGGGCCGTCTAAGCTAATGAGTGTTTCGCAAAAATTACTTACTCGCTTGGGTATCTCCCACGGGTCCAACAAACCGCAGGCCAAATAATACGATGTGCCATACGTAATAAATATTAATTATTCATTCCTTGTAAAAATAGGTGAGGATAGAGAACTCCTCGCCCACGGTATTAAATGGCGCGCCGCGTCTGGAGAATCTCCGTCCCTGTTGAATTCCAGCAGGTCGAACGACTCTCTGCAGGTCGAAGATGGACCATTCGGTGAGGAAGTGCCGGGTCATGTCTTCGAAACCACACTCGAGCCCCTTTGCCGAGGGAATTCGATTCCGAATTTTATCAAAGAAGGCGAATATAGTAGAGCCTTTGTTTGAAGGAACCCACTGGGACTGCCACATGTTGATTGACTAATCCGTCATACACGCGTCCCCGGGTCAACTCCCCATTTTTTCGAACATTGCACTTGCGCAATAACCGCGGCACGGTAAGAGCGCGCAATGCATCGTGGCAAAATACGGAAACAATGACGAGAACGCATTCAATAATTTAGTCGAACAATCCAATCGACTTACCTATAAGGAAACAGGAAACTGGACAGGCATCCCGGAAGCGCTATTTGTTTAAACAATTATGGAACAGCCGAGGCTGTCAAAATTAAGCTGAGAAGCTTGCTCATGCCCCCATATAAAGGACCACGCACAGACACTCGGCTGAGTTGTTTTCGTTCAAACAACGTTGTGGTCGGTTAGTGGCAACACAAGATATATACTGTCTTCGGAATAATATAATAAATAATATAATAAATTCCCGCAGTACGCAGAGTAACTGAGCTTCTGCGGACATATAATCTTCGTCCACACCCGTCCTGACAAAATATCTCCACCTGTATCGTCGAAGGTCCTTCAAATGCGAGGTTGCCTCGTAGTTTTAGTTTAAATTTCTGGGATGCGGAAAGATTAAGGATGAAATTATATGGATCTTCTTCTTCTTAATCGTACACTCTTGACAGAGTGGTCGTGGTCATGGTGAGGTCGGTGTTCTTGGAAATGGTACCTCTCGCGATCCGTCGCCATGCATCTCTATTTCTGGTGGAGTGGGAACAATCATTTATACTGCTCCCCGTGGAAGATTTAACTAGGTCCGTCCAACGTGTTGGGGATCGGCCACGAGATCTTTTACCCTCAACCTTCCTTTGCACTACCAGACGTTCTATAGAGTTTTCGTTGCGAGTGACGTGTCCGAAAAATTTGAGGGTTCGTACTTGTACAGTCGACGATAATCTCTCTTTGATGTTTAATTCCTTTAGGATGGAAATGTTGGTACGGTGAGCAGTCCATGGGATTCTGAGCATGCGCCTCCAGCACCACATTTCCAGAACGTCGATCTTACGACGGTCTTGAATCCTCAGTGTCCACGTCTCAGCTCCGTATAGAAAGATTGGAAATACCAGACATGTCATTAGTCGAACCTTTGTGTTTCTAGTTATTCTCCGGTCTTTCCAAATCTTTGT
Organism: Listrodromus nycthemerus; assembly: GCA_963978505.1. Classification (NCBI taxonomy): domain Eukaryota; kingdom Metazoa; phylum Arthropoda; class Insecta; order Hymenoptera; family Ichneumonidae; genus Listrodromus; species Listrodromus nycthemerus. The sequence continues at coordinate 6,351,040 of OZ021685.1, forward strand.
GAGTTTTTCCACTGAGGATCTAGTTACAGCGCAGCGTCTCCGAATCTCATCTGTACAGCTTCCAGTGTTGGTGATTATAGAGCCAAGATACACGTAGCTGCTAACGACCTCGCATCCTGCTATATTTTGAACGTCTGGTTGGTTGTTATTAGCGCGATCTATGATCAGCATTTTGGTTTTTTCGCGATTGATTGCCAGTCCAAAATCTAATGCTGTTGTCTCCAGAAGACGAAGTAGTGTCTCGATTTCACACTCGGTTGACGCTAGGAGGGTCATATCATCAGCATATCTTAAGTTCGATATTTTTCGGCCTCCCACGGATATTCCCTCGTCCCAATCTTCGAGAACTATCCGCATAATATATTCCGTGTATATATTGAACAGCAACGGAGACAATATACAACCCTGTCTAACGCCAGCCTGCGTTTTGAAGCGTTCAGAATCGATACCATCAACTCGGACTGTTGCCGTTCCATCTTCATACAGACGTTTGATGAGGTGCACAAGGTGATGTGATACACCCATCTCTGTCAGGACCAGCCATAGTTTTCGCCATATGACAGTGTCAAACGCTTTCCTGAAGTCGACAAAGCACGCGTAGAGCGGGATATTAAATTCTCTAGCCTTCTATACAATCTGTCGCATAATGAGTATTCGCTCTCGTGTGCTTCGACCCCTAACAAAACCAGCTTGTTCTGGTGCGATTTCCCTGGACAGGTAAGCCTGAAGCCTAGAGTTGATGACGTGTAACATTATTTTGCTGGCGTGGGAGATGAGGGATGTGAGTCTATAGTTGCTACATTTTTTGGTCGACCCCTTTTTATGTAGTGGAATGAATACGGAGTGTGCCCAATCGCTCGGCCAGATTCCAGTAATCCATATTTGGTGATAGATGGTGTGTAGTATGTCTACTCCAATCTCTCCCATGGCCTTAATTGTTTCGATCGGGATTGCATTTAAACCAACTGCCTTGTTCCTCTTGAGGTGTTTTATAGCTGCCCTTATTTCATCTTTCAGTATTGGAGGTTCATGTGTTAAGATACCGTCGTAGGTTACTTCGATGTTAGGTGACCCATCTACGAACAGAGAATTACAGTATTCTTTCCAGACGCCAACAATTTCTCTTATCTCTGTGACGACGTTTCCTGAAGCGTCCTCAATTGCATAGGTCTTTGGTTTAAACTGGCGAGTTATAAGCCTGATTTTCGTATGTAGGTCTTTAGTTTCAGACTTTTGAGAATGGCGTTCAACCTCTTCACATACTGTTTGTAGCGCGGTATTGCGATCTCGGCGGCAAGCGGTTTGTATAGCGGCATTTATGGTGTTGAGTTGTTGTATTGTGGCGCCGCTAGCTTTCAAGTCCCTACGTTTCTTTATCAAATCCCAGGTATCGGTCGACATCCAATGTTGCCTTTTTTTGGGTCCGTGGTCGGGTTGTGATTCCCGAATAGCCTCTTTGATTAGCTGTGCAGTAGACTTCCAAAGGTGGTCGATGCTTCCTTCTATACCACAGTTATCGCGCTATCGCTGTTCCTTTCTCTGTATGGATTGGATAAATGAGCTTTCGTCAAGCACTGCAAGACGTTGGGTCGTTGTCTTTTTTATGGGTCTGCGTAATCGAATCCTCATGTTACAAATAAGTAGCTGATGGTCAGACATAACGTCAGCCCCTGGTAGTGTGTGTACGTTGGTTATTGAGCTTCTCCATCTTGTTCTGATCAGTATGTAGTCGATCTGGTTTCGGTGTTCTCCGTTTGGGGAGGTCCAGGTGTAGTCTTCTTGGGTGGTGTTTGAAAACTGTATTCATAATGGTAAAGTTATTACCTGCGGGGAACCGGATGAGGCGCTCTCCTCTATTGTTCCTGCAGCCTAGACCATAGCGACCAACGATATTTCGTAGACCGTGATCCAGAAGAGTTGTTCCTACCTTCGCGTTAAAATCACCGATAATCATTAATATCTCTCTTTTTGGGATGTTGTCGATACAGAGTTCAAGCTGGTTATAAAAGTTCTCGATTTCTTCCTCAGTAGCGGTACTTGTAGGGGCATATACCTGAATGATGTTCAGTGCGCATGGTGTAGCACTGAGTTTGATGTTGATTATCCTCTCGTTGACAGGGTTGTAACCCAAGACAGATCCTTCCCACGATCGGGGTATCGCAATAGCCACTCCCGCAAAGCTAGCTAATTGGTTTCCTGAGAAGAAGATTGTGTGTCTCTCTAGGTTTCTATGACCACTCTCTTTCCAATGCGTTTCGCTTAGTCCAGTTATCAGGGTATTGCATCGCTCGAGTTCGCGATCTAATACGTGAAGTTTACCTTCTTCATTAAGGCCTCTACATTCTCTTCATTAAGGACATTCCATGTCCCAATGCGGATGTCATGACGTAGTTGGAGTTTGTTCCTTCCAGTAGCATTATTTCCATGGGGCGCCTGGTCACTCGCGACCCCAAGACCGGTAGCCAATTTCACACCCCGGTTTCCGGACAACACAGAGCGCCGGTCGTTACGCGGATCGATCGCTACATGGATCTTGGTAGGGTATAAATGAATTAAGAAGAACACTCGCGTTTTGAGCCAATGAGTATGTTTCGTTTATTGGTTCGTGTGGGAAAAGCCTTGCCGGCATAAAAACCCATGTTGTTGTTGTGTACATTTGTTACGTGTATGATTGTGAGGCCCCTAAATCTTCTCGTTCCGTGTTTGCTGATCCCTCCACCGCGGTGATGGGTATAAGGATGTGTCGGCTCTAGTGAGCGCTTGTGTCGGCTCTAGTGAGCGCTTGCATCGGCTCCAGGTGAGCGCTTGTGTCGGCTCTAGTGAGCGCTTGTAGCGGCTCCAGGTGAGCGCTTGTGTCAAGAGCTCAGGGTCCTCGTATATGTTGGCGCTGATGAGCGCTTGTGAGTGTGAGGACTCGAGGTCCTCGCGTCTTGCGCGAGCTATTCGGTCGTCACTCGCCGGATGACCGCACTGCACTGCACTCTTTCGAAAACAGCTCGCTGCCCCTCTCGACGGTGAGAGACGAGATCTCTGTTGACGCGAGCGGGCCCGAGCGCTAAAGTGCCGACCACTGTCGGGCAGTGAACATCCTCCCCCCGTTGGGAGTGCTAACGAACAAGATCATTCGATACATTGTCGTATAGCCTCGAACTTATCATAATGATTTCTACAATCGTTTCCTTATATTGACGTTTGTAATTTTGAAGGTAATATTGAGAATTATCAGATATGTTAATTGCATTTTCAAATGAGTAAGAATTGAAATTTTTATTTGAGAAATTTATCGAATGATAATCGTAATTCTGAATGATCAATTATGAAGTTAAGCGCTTGTGGGTAATGCGCAAATCGATTTCGTATTGCGTTTGTATAGACCTTGTGTTTTTACGGTGACGACTCTGACCACGCCGTCGTCTCCGGGATGTACCTCGACCACTCGTTCCAGTCGCCACTGCATACATGGTTGATTTTCGTCCATTGGAAGGACCACAGTGTCCTCCTTGATGTTATCTGTCGGATTTATCTACCTTTGCCGCCATTGCAGCTCACTTAGATATTCGAGCTGACATCTGCGCCAGAATTCTTGTCGAGTCTCGGTGATTAATTGCCACGACGACAATCGGTTGTCTGAAACAAGCGCAAAATTATTTTTGGGAGCATTGTGAGAGGTCGACCGACAAGAAAGTGTGCAGGCGTTAAAGCTATAGGATCGTTTGAATCTGTCGAGATTGTATTAATTGTATTAATATTGAATTAAGTATAGCTTCGAATTCGATTGCGAGAGTTGTCAATTTTTCGTAAGTAAACAAGACATCGCGCATGACGCGCTTCAGATGGTGTTTACACGATTTTACTGTCGCCTCTCAGATACCCCCAAAATGAGGTGAGAGGGACGGGTTGAAATGCGATTCCATTTTTCTGGTTGACGTGAACGCGTAGAGTTGTGAACGAAATTCTTCTGATTCTCTCAATGCATAAAATTCACGAAGCTGACCTCTCTCCAACGCGTCCGCCGGGTTTTGATTGGTTCGAATGTACCGCCACTCTGTGTTTTTTGTGAGTTCTTGTATTTCTGCGACGCGATTGGCTTCGAATACCTTTAAAACGCTCAGATGTTTGTTCAGCCATTGCAAAACTATTGTCGAATCGGTCCAAAAAATTATTTTGCAAACGCGAAGGGTTATTACCTCGCGGACTTGGTGATATAGATGAGCGAGTATCAATGCGCCGCCGAGTTCGAGTCGAGGGACGGTTGAATCCTCAAGCGGCGCGATACGTCCCTTTGAACACAACAGTCGCACGCGTATTTCGCCCCTTTGGTCGCATGAGCGCACGTATATATAAGCCCCGTAACCTGATTTGCTCGCGTCGCAAAATCCGTGAATTTAAATATCGATTGGGTTGTTTACTGAAACGAACCGATCAATTTTTAGCTCATCGATTAACGAGAGTTGTTCCGCGAACGATGACCACGCGGAATTTAACGCACTGGGCCCGGTTTCATCCCAGATAGTTTTTGCCTTCCAGCACCGTTGTATTCGCTGAGACCGAAGTCATGGGAGGGATGGGGTAAATCGACATTAGCGCTCGTAGTGGTTAATATCCACAATAAAGGACTCTGTTTTTTAAAGTCTCTCAGTTAAAAGCACATGTTTATATTAAATTTCTTATAATTAAAAATAGTTTTTTCTAATGAGTCACCAGCAGAAAAAGTGATTGTAAATTTTATAAATTTCCAACATCGAAATGGAAATTAAATCAAAAACAAAAGTGGATAGCTGCTGTGAGAAGGCAAAAGTAAGTAGCATCATAACCTTAATTTGAGTCACAATAATAACATAGGAAAATAGGGCTTTGTAAATAGGTAAATTGTTTCTAGTCAATAATATATTAATATTATTAAAATTCCTAATATAAGTATGAGATTTTTAAATTTGTAATACTTTTGTAACTCGATAAACTCCAAACATTTTTTTGGTTTATTTCATAAAAAACTGTTATTATATGATAACGAAAAATTTCTTGAAATTAATTCAACTTTATTTTTCGTCTGCATTCGATATTGAAATATTTATTAACAGTATTTAATAAATTTTGTAGTGTCCACGGATCACCATGGGTTCCTAGACCCTATGATTATATTTGCAGCGAACATTTTATTGGAGGAAAAAAATCTGAAACGGAGTCAAGTCCGAGTTACGTTCCAACTATATTTCCTTCTATCTACAAGTCTCGAAAAATTCATGAATCCTCAGCTATGCAAAGGTAAAAAATTGTGTATAAATAATAAATATTAATTTATTGAGATTTAATAAAAAAAACTGTATTGTGGTTTTAAATTTTCAGGTTCCAACGTGTAATGAATCGTCGATTGAAAAAAAAATCGTCGTCTGTAATAAATCCTGTACCTGTTATTAGTGAATCTATTGAAGAAATTACTGAAAATTCCGTAGCTATGGTTACTGAATTAACGAAGGATCAAGAGTGTCAAGTCGACTTTTATTCAGAGTCGGACGTTAATTCGCAAACATTTATTTGTAATCGATTCATGGAAGATGAAATTTGTCACGCAGAAACTCAAACAGAAATCATCGAAGATACCAGAAGGACGAAAGTTAATATTAGCGCCGAAAAGTTTGTGGATAAAGGATGCGGTACTCCACAATCAGAAGTTGCAGATCAAGAAACTCAAGTTGACAACAAATCGTTTTCAGGATTCGTATCTATTACAAAAAATAAAGAAATAATTGATCTGGCAGGTGTAACATTTGAAAACTTTGAATTTTTATTGAAAATAATCTCAATACCTCAAAAGTACATAGTATCCAAAAAAGATAGACTCCTTATATTTTTAATGAAAATGAAAACAGATTTAACATTTTCAGCTCTTGGTGTATTGTTCAGCGTTCACAGAACAACAATATCCAGAATTTTTTATGAAATTTTGCAATATTTGGGTGATGCAACACGAAATTTAGTATTTTGGTCAGATATAGACGCTGTGCAGGAAACTATGCCTGACTGTTTTCGTCCTGAATACAGTAATACCAGAGTGATAATTGATTGCACAGAATTCAGAATAGAAATTCCTGCAAGTGTTGATAATCGTGTATTTACATACTCTCAATATAAAAAAAACTTTACCGCCAAAGTTCTTGTAGGAATTACTCCTGGAGGCTTTATTTGTTTAAAATCAAAAGTAGCTGGAGGACGAAAGTCCGATTCACAATTAACAATAGAGTCAGGATTGTTGGATTTATTAGAAGATGGTGACATTGTTTTAGCAGACAAAGGCTTTCCAGAAATAAAAACAGTTATGGATACCAGCGGGAAGAAAGTGCAAATGATTATGCCACCGTTTTTAGAGCAAATAACAGGATCTACAAAAGAAGAAACACAACAAACTTACAGTGTAGCTAGAGTTAGAATCCATGTAGAAAGAATTATGCAGCGATTAAGAACTTATCAGATATTAAATAAAATTCCAGAAAATTTACTGAACTGCATTGATGACATTGTGCACATTTGTTGTGTATTTATTGAATTTACAACCTCCAATAATTGCAGATAAGAAAGATATTGCTGATGGAGAATAAAATGAATTAAATTTTATAAAATTGTATATACAGTAGGGGGCAAATGAAGTGGAACAAAGTGTTTTTTCGCGATCTCGGCGACAATTTGACCGATTCCGAAAAACCAAAAATATACTTTCTTGCAAATTTAATAACTTTTCGAATGCGACAAGTCCCATCCCAATCGGTTTAGAATTGAGCGATTTAAAGGGGGTGTACCGAATCGATGCAAATCGGCGTTTTGCGGACACGCCGTAATTTGCTATTCGCGCTTATCGAGTACCCTCAAAACCGATAGCAATCGAAAGAGCATCTCTTGGCGTGCAGAAAACACACCAAGCAAGTCCCAATCGGATGACTCCAGGAGGAAATATGGGCCCCGGAAGTCAAAAGGGTTCTTGAGACTTCTCTCGGAAAGTTCTTGACGGATCCTTTTAAAATTTGTCATGCGGTCGTTTTTTAACATGCTCTCGAACCTCACTTAAGTACCGACACGAAAATTGCTCTCGAAGATGATTTTCCGGGCCTTGCGTGCGCGCGCTTTCTCGTTCATGCGAATTTTTATCATGAAAGGAAAAAATTTTTCGAGATTGAGAGTGTGTTCACCTTAAAGAGCATGTTTCAACGATCAAAATGCGTCGTCGATCATTGTCGGGAACACCTTACACGAAAAATGGGAAAGTTTTGAAAAATGAGGACGAAATCTTGAAATTTCGCGATCTTTTTGTTTTTATAAGAAGGATAGGTTGAGGTTTTTTTTTTAAATAAAATAAAACTCGCGAGTTTGAGCCATCGATTATTCACGTTTATTGGCTCTCTGTGGGAAAAGCCTTTCGGCATAAAAACCCACGACGTTATATTATTAATGTAAGCGTGTACAAAGCGTGTAAGACACGCGTGAGAATGTCGATTATGGACATATAAACGTATAGCCTGTGAGGCTCGTGCCCCGCGATCCTGCGCGCGTTGTATTATTGCATGGAATATGCCTCTCGTGTATTTTAGCACGAATGCTATTTAGAATGAGAAGACACTCGGGAACTTCTCATCTATGTCGTGTTGTAGAGAGCAGCCTCTTTATCTATATTTGCATGTAATATGCCTTACTCCGTAGAGCGCCGTATGTGAGAGTATATTTGGGCCTCTCACGTATTTAGCACGAATGCTATGTATTACAGAGAGCAGCCTCTGTATGTATATTTGCATGTAATATGCCTTACTCCGTAGAGCGCCGTATGTGAGAGTATATTTGGGCCTCTCACGTATTTAGCACGAATGCTATGTATTACAGAGAGCAGCCTCTGTATGTATATTTGCATGTAATATGCCTTACTCCGTAGAGCGCCGTATGTGAGAGTATATTTGGGCCTCTCACGTATTTAGCACGAATGCTATGTATTACAGAGAGCAGCCTCTGTATGTACATGGGCACTCGGTCCCGTGTGTGTGAGAACGTACGCGAGAGCGCAGAGGGTCTCGAGAGGACGCAACGTCCGTCTCTACGCGTTCCCGGCGATCGTCACTCGACGGACGACCGTGATCAACTGTTTTTTAAATATATATAATGCATGCTCGAGCCCTTGTCCACGCGAGATTTGGCATCCCTGTGAACACGAGTCGTTCGAGCGCGTCTCGCGCGCGAGATCGCAGTGGCACAACCCTAGAAAACGCTCAGGCACTAAACATATACAACACGTGAAAATTGTATTTTACTTTATTATTGATACATCAAAAACAGTATTATTGTAATAATAATCTTAACATAGAAACTAAAATGTTTTTAACATTAAAAAACAGAGGAACATAAAATTTAGGTATCATAATAGTTTCCATTAAATACTTAATGCACATTTTTGTAACAAACATTAAAGCTTTTTTTATATGTAATTAATAAACATTTAAATAATAAATAAAGGTTTTATATTTATGCTATATTATTGATATCTTTCCCCGTAAAAATCCTTTTTGGAGACAGCATACCATGTACATCAGTCTCGTCTTTATTAACATCAACATCTGATTCATCCTCAAGATCGTCTCCACTCAGACTAGTATTTTCAGCAATCCACTTGGAATACATAGCAGGCAAGTAGCTTTTAAAATAAAAATTTTCACTTTTTAAAATAACGATTTTTAAAAAATCTTCATCCCGGTCAACTTCAATCAAACAGCTACCATTTTCCACAGGCGAATATATGAATAAATCACATACTGTCATTCCAGTTACATACATTTGGACTTGTATTTGTGTGTAATAACAATCACTTTTTTTTAGTTTTAAATTACCACTAACAAATTCTAAATACTTGACGTTGCACGAACGATCAATTAAATTAATAATAGGTTTTTTTTGGCAAGAGCTCGGGCATTTAAATTCCACTATTTTTGTAATACCCCCGTCTTCTATGACAACACCATCGGGACTAGCACATAGCCACGGCTGAAATGCACAGACAATAACACCAACAGATTTTACGGTACAATTTTTCAGCTCCTCATACTTTTTTTTCGCATTACGTTCCCCTCTTAATCCGTATTTTGTAGAAGCACAATCAATCTTATATGGATACAACATTTCACCAACTAATTTTTCCACTGGCTTACGAGATAAAGTTTTTATATTATGAACATTAGTACTGGCTGAAATCCTCAATTTTCTTGCGTTGTACCATTCAAGACTTGATGATTGATTTATAGTTTCACAGCATAATTTTATTATTTCGTCATTAGACAGTTGTTCATTTTGATTGAAAAAATTGTTGACATCTAAATCAAGTTGTAATTTATTCTTATAAATTGTATGTTCTTTAGCAAAAATTAAAAAATTATTAACACATTCTGCGCAGGACTCTCTTTCAATGTTACTTTCGACTTGTGTTAATAATGACTCTACAACATTTCTCACTGTATGAATATTCGATTTGGATGACTGAGCAATTAAAATTCTCCTCAACGGAGAGTCGGAGGCTAATTCAGAAATTTCAACTTTCTGGGGTTGGTGTAACTCAGGATATTTATGGGGAACCATAGCTTCAAAATATGCCCCCTTCGAGTATTTCTTCTTAGCGAACTGCCGAGGACTTGGTTTTCCCCACAGTTGTTCTTTGCTAGTTTTCGAAGCACTCTCTTCGTGATTTATGTAATATATCAGTGCTGCGATATGTGTGCAGTTTGTACTTTTGTTATAAACGCAATTGCAACGTGTTTCAGTGACATACCGAGCAGCATTAATCTAAAAAATAAACTTTTGTTAATTTATTATTGTCAATTAATATCGCACAAACATTTAAAACGCGTTACTTACAACAACTGAAGTTTCATAAGGAGGCTTATGAACAGAGGTCTGTCTCATAACTCGGGATTTGACAAGATAACTCACATTATTTTTACGATGTTCCTCTACATCTCTTACATGCTTAGCTTTAACTAAACTTTTACCCTTTGATTCGTCTCAGGTTGATACTTGAGTTCGTGAGTTACTGCTTGAAACCCAGTTTTAATTATGACATCCATTTTTTGTCTTAAAATCAAGTTAAAAATCAATTTACTTATTTATTTATTTATTTATTTACTTATTAATATATTTACTTCAATTAATAAAAAAAATAGTTAAGAATATTTTTAATAATGAAATAAATATTTGACATTATCTTCCAACTAAAGCAATCTATTTATGTTTACATTTTTGTTTTGGTCTTATGTTTTACATTCACTTAACCTAACATGTCCATAGTAAATCATTTGTTTATTAATTATACTTACATTTTTCAAAGAGTTCAAATAATTATAAATAAACATTTATCGTTACTGTCATTCACGATCTTTTTTTTACTGTATTTCTTTATTTTGTTTTCATAAAAATTTGTAATTGTTAAATCCCATATGTATTATGTTTTGAAATAGTGTCTCTTAGTTCATACTTCTGGTGGCGCTGTCGTCACGCACTTAGCGAATAAGCACCTTCGAGATAAGAGTGACAGGACCGAATAGACTGAAAGGGTCGAGAATTTTAGCAATTTGTGATAAAATATGTCGCTTGGTCACTCTTTCCGCGGGCTCGATGCGTTTTACCGTATATGGCAAGCTGTCGTTTCGCGCATGCCACGAAACACCGAGTGTATTATCCACCGGACTTCCGTCGGTAAAAAATTCGATATTTTCAGTTTTTTCGATCAAATTATTTAGGGCTCGAGGATGAATTAACGCCCATTGTCGAATATCGAATTCGCTGTGCTTCAATATTTCAACTACTTCATCTCGAATTTGTATGATCCCATCGTAAGTGTCTGCTCCCGATAATAAATCGTCGACGTATAAGTGGCGCGCCAGAGCCTCGGCGCCCGTTGGATAGTCTGCGATCCTGAGTCTCTAAAATACACGAATGTTTAAGTGATGGAGCCAAAAAACTCGTTGTTAGCGACGATCGCTGGGGTGAATCAAGATTTATCGATACATTTTCGCGATATCGGCGGTGATAACGTATTTGTGGTTACGAAATCGCAAATGATGCCCGAAAAGTTTCAATTGAAGAGTCGGCCCGACCATTAACGTATTGTTAAGAGATATTCCCTTACTCGTTTTGGCGGATGCATCGAAGACAACACGAGTCCTCGTCGTCGCGCTTGACGATTTTACAACCGCGTGGTGGGGGAGATAATACCCGGGTTGCGATTCGTCGACCGCGAACGACATGTGGCCGAGTTCGATGGATTCGTTCATAACGCGATGACATTCTTGTTTAAAGATCGGATCCGCGTTGAGTCTCTTTTGTACGCTAACGAATCTTCGCAATACTGTCGAACGTGAATCCCTGAGGCCTCGATCGGTGCTCCGAAATGGCAAGCGAACGACGTATCGTCCTGATGAATCGCGCGTCACTTTTTAATTGACGTGAGTTTCGCGATTCGTGTTTTCCGATAGTTTTATTTGGCTTGCGTTTGCATCGTCGAGCAACCAAAATTTTTCGATTTGATCTCTTAACTCGGGTAGTTGACACGATACTCGTTTCCCGACCGTTGTATTTGTTTTCCGCCAGCGACGGCCCAACCGAGTTAAGTTTTTTGAAGAAACAGATCGCAACCGTCGCGAGATAGATCGCACTGCCCGAACGACAGTAATAATAATGTTGCTCCTGACCCGACTAGAAGATCGATTTTTTGGGGCAGATGAAATTGTGGATCGGCCAATTTTATATTCCGCGGAATATCTATTAATTCGCGAGGAAAAACTTCATTCGGTACATTGTCGGCGATTTTCGGAATAATCAGAAATGTGAGAGTTTTATTGAAACTATTATGTAACGAATAAAATGTACACTCAACCGTGCCCTTGAAAATGGTGGAGGCGTCATCGATCATTCCCACCGAGACCGTGCACGCGCGTATCAGTAATTTCAATCCTCTCACGAGATGTTCTGTAATAAAATGCGCCGTCGCACACGTGTCTAATAAAGCACGGCATGTTACAAATTTACGGCGTGAGTTCTTGCCGCGTATTTGAGCGCTCAGCATCAGCTGTGACTGCAGAGCTCGCGATATAAAACTGTATGCGATTATTGCGCAAAATTTAAAATTTACGCTTGACGCCGAAGCGGTTGTAGGGCTCGAAATCTCCGCGCCCTGGGCCGTGTGGGCGGCCCCAGCGTACGATTCGTGCAACAGAGTGTGATGATATCTCGGGCAGTTCTTGCAGCGCATCGCTTCGCATCTGCCACTGTGCATGCGCAGACAATTTTTGCACAGGCGTACATTTTTTACGCAATCCCATCGCCCTTTAATCGACATTTCTTGAAATTAGCGGCACTGATGCACGGGATGTTTTTCTCTTGCATATTACGCACCTTGTCGACGAGCTGGTCGCGAACGATAGCACACTATTTTCTTCAGGACGAGAGCGGACGTTTTTTTATTGGTTTCCGAGTTCGATCGCGATGCCTCTTGTTCGAGGAAGCATAAATGAAACGCGGTCTCGGAGACAAATTTGTAAATTTGATCGAGGGTCGGCGAGATGTCGAGATGAAGCATTTCTTCCCATTTGTCCCGAATGTCCTTTGGCAGTGTTCGTTCGATAATTCGGACTAATAAATGTTCGTCCGGTACTGCGTTCATCGACGCGAGGATATTCACGTGCTGACGCACGTCGTCGATCAGTCGCGTCAATCCCTTATGCGTCGCCTTTGTTAACATCGGTAACTCCAGGATCGCGTCGAGATGTTTCACGATAAGAATAATTGCCACGGCAACGCGTAATTGTCCTCACTCACGGTGTAAACGAGGATATTGTTTTGCGTGTGTGTCGGTGTGTGTGTGTGAGTGTGAGGACTCGAAGTCCTGGCGTCTTGCGCGAGCTATTCGCTCTCGGTCGTGAGAGACGAGGTTTCTGTTGACGCGAGCGGCCCCGAGGGCTGAAGTGCCGACCACTGTCGAGCAGTGAACACTGCCTAATCTGCTCCAAGAGAATCAAAATAGAAAGGGCGTTAACGCACCACGCGCAGGGTACCTAGTAACGCCGTTCGATAGACCATTTATTGTGCTGGAGGCACGGTCGCAAACCGTGTTCCAATGATCAGTCCGAAGACTTCTCGCCGTTAAGAGGATACGCAACTAAACCACCCATGACCCTACCTTCCTTTGAAAAACACTGACGAGAATGGACAATGCTTGGAAAAAATCCGCTCTACCTGTTAGGGATCATGGAGCGGGCTGGACCTCCCCTGCCCTACGACGGGTAGCGACTCTCCTGGTTGGTCTTCCAGCGATCCGACCGAGGTCGAATCCCTCGGAGTCATTTCCAGTGGGGGCTACGTGGGGGCTACCCGGAAAATATCCAGGTAACTGTCGGGGACATGGAACCCCACGTAGCTGCCTTGAACAAGTTGTAAATCTGAACGATCCCTACGCAGTGCATGTGCAGTTGCAAAACCCTGTAAAAGAAAAGAATGATTAATGATACCTTACCTATTTAAGTACCGCCTAGGTTAGCGGGTGATCCGCGAAGATTACGGACCCGCCAACGTATCTCTCTCGGTTCCTACAAACCTCCGGCCAGGCGGTACAGTTCGCGACCCTACGTATTAATTATTATATTATATTATATTAAACAAAGATTTTATTTTCATAAAATTGAATAAAATAGAAATGATATTGCAAGAATAGCGAATGGCGCGCCGCTTTTGGCCAATCTCCGTCCCCGATGACGCTTCGCAGAGCGATTTCCTGCGGATCGAAGTTCGGAAACTCTGTGAGGGAGTGCCGGGCTGTATCCTCGCGACCACGCTCGCAGTCCCCCCGGCCACGAGCCCCATGGTCGCGAGAAGCGTTCTGAAGTCTCCGTGCGTGGTGAGCATCTGCGTCGTGTAATAGTCCGGTGAGAACCCCTTTGCTGGGGCAACTCGATCCCGAACGTTGTAGAAGAAGCGAACGTCGTACGCTACTTGTCCGAAGAAACCCATTGGGCCTACCACAATTTGGTCAAGTGATACGCGCGGACGCGTCTTCTCTACAGTGGGGTATATCCGCCCGGTTTATCTCGCCGTCCACACCCACCCTGACAAAGTAACGCTACTTAGCCTGCTCTAAGAGAATTATAATCGGGATTGCGCCAGCGACCATGCACAGGGACTCCAGCGACGCTGTCCTATAGACCGCCGTGACCCTTATGTGTTCGAGACGCTGCAGCGACTGAAGAACCCTACGGTCGCGGCTAGTGCACAGGTCGGCCCAACCTGCAGAGGCGTACTCCACTACGGGTATGAAAACTCCTCCGTACACAGTATTTCGCGCGCGATAGCGAAGACCCCAGCAAGACCCTGCAATTCCACTAACTTTTTGAAAAGCAACCCAACTTTCAATAAATGACCTACAACCTTGAATAAAAGACATGTACAAGTTAGGAATAGGCTAGTCGTTAGCGTCTTAAATTTTTAGATAGGCTACAGATCAATTTCCTGTGATTAGATTTTTTTCTTCGATATTTTTATTTTAATTTTTTTTGTTGTAATTTTGATAGTATCATGTATGTATAATAAGTTCATCATTTTATATTTGGAAATGATTCAATTATGAAAGATACAACACAATCAATGTGAGGGAATTAACGTACTGGTTAATTATTTTCACAGATGTGTGACTTATTATTTCATATTATATTAAAGCATATTTATTAGCACATACAAATATGCCAATTTATACACAGTTATTTTCTACGTATGTTAATTCCAGCGATTCTTTGCCAAACGGCTCTCTCTACGCAACTCGAAATATACAGTAGGGGGCAATTGAAGTGGAACAAAGTGTTTTTTCGCGATCTCGGCGACAATTTGACCGATTTCGAAAAACCAAAAATATACTTTCTTGCAAATTTAATAACTTTTCGAATGCGAGAAGTCCCATCCCGATCGGTTGAGAATTGGGCGATTTAAAGGGGGTGTACCGAATCGATGCAAATCGGTGTTTCGCGGAAACGCCGATTTTGCTATGTAATTTGCTATTCGCGGTTATCGAGCACCCTCAAAACCAGTAGCAATCGAAAGAGCATCTCTTGGCGTGCAGAAAACACACCAAGCCAGTCCCAATCGGATGACTCCAGGAGGAGATATGGGCCCCGGAAGTCAAAAGGGTTTTTGAGACTGTGCTCGCAAAGTTCTTGACGGATCCTTTTGAAATTTGTCATGGGGTCGTTTTTTAACATGCTCTCGAACCTCACTTAAGTACCGACACGAAAATTGCTCTCGAAGATGATTTTCCGGGCCTTGCGTGCGCGCGCCTTCACGTTCATGCGAACTTTTATCATGAAAGGAAAAAAATTTCGAGATTGAGAGTGTGTTCACCTTAAAGAGGATGTTTCAACGATCAAAATGCGTCGCCGATCATTATCGGGAACACCTTACACGAAAAATGGGAAAGTTTTGAAAAACGAGGACGAAATCTTGAAATTTCGCGATCTTGGCTCTACGCGTTCCACGGAGCGATTCAACTGTTTATTCCAGGGCCGAATCGGGTGGAGCCGGTAGTGGCGAAAAATCCTCTCTCCACGAGATCTCAGTATTATCGCAGTATTGACAATCGTCAACTATACACAATTTATCGTTAATAATAATGTTTATAAACACTTGTTGATTATTGTTTATTGCCAAAAAAAAAATTATTACAACATGAGAACAATGAAAAAAAAATTGTAGAAAAAATCTTTGCACTAGCCAATCGCTCGAATAAGCAATTGTTGTTTACGATGAATGCCTAAACAATTTCTTTACAGAAAAAATGCTCTCCTGTGTCGGGCAGCTCGTGAAAAAAACGAGTTACACGAATCGAGCGTATCGGATTATCCGGATACGGAATTTTAACTAATTAACAATTGTTTACAATTTTTTTTTTCGTTATCATGTTGTAATAATTTTTTTTGCATTAAAACTGAAAAACAAATTTTGATGAACATTATTGTTAACAATAAATTTTCGATTGTTAGAGAATGCTCGAATTTCGTGAAAACGGTAGGATTGCAGAGAGAAAAAAATCCGGATAATCCGATACGGTCGATTCGTGTAACTCGTTTTTTTCATGAGATGCACGACACAGAGAGAATTTTTTCTGTAAAAAAATGGTTTAGGCATTCATCGTAAACAACAATTGCTTATTCGAGCGATTGGCTAGTGCAAAGATTTTTTCTACAATTTTTTTTTTCGTTGTTCTCATGTTGTAATAATTTTTTTTGGCAATAAACAATAATCAACAAATGTTTATAAACATTATTGTTAACGATAAATTGTGTATCGTTGACGATTGTCAATACTGCGATAATACTGAGATCTCGTGGAGAGAGGATTTTTCGCCACTACCGGCTCCACCCGATTCGGCCCTGGAATAAGCAGTTGAATCGCTCCGTGGAACGCCTAGAGCCAAGATTGCGAAATTTTAAGATTTCGTCCTCATTTTTCAAAACTTTCCCATTTTTCGTGTAAGGTGTTCCCGATAATGATCGGCGACGAATTTTGATCGTTGAAACATCCTCTTTAAGGTGAACACACTCTCAATCTCGAAATTTTCTTCCTTTCATGATAAAAGTTCGCATGAACGAGAAGGCCCGCGCACGCAAGGCCCGGAAAATCATCTTCGAGAGCAATTTTCGTGTCGGTACTTGAGTGAGGTTCGAGAGCATGTTAAAAAACGACCCCATGACAAATTTCAAAAGGATCCGTCAAGAACTTTGCGAGCACAGTCTCAAAAACCCTTTTGACTTCCGGGGCCCATATCTCCTCCTGGAGTCATCCGATTGGGACTGGCTTGGTGTGTTTTCTGCACGCCAAGAGATGCTCTTTCGATTGCTACTGGTTTTGAGGGTGCTCGATAACCGCGAATAGCAAATTACATAGCAAAATCGGCGTTTCCGCGAAACACCGATTTGCATCGATTCGGTACACCCCCTTTAAATCGCCCAATTCTCAACCGATCGGGATGGGACTTCTCGCATTCGAAAAGTTATTAAATTTGCAAGAAAGTTTATTTTTGGTTTTTCGAAATCGGTCAAATTGTCGCCGAGATCGCGAAAAAACACTTTGTTCCACTTCAATTGCCCCTACTGTATATGATTATATTGTGACGATAAGCCTTTCCTTCTACGTCCCTCATGTGCTGTGAGTTCTGGCGCGAGAGGTCCGCGGGACGTTGGGGAGCAAAAAAAAAACGAAAAATAAATGTAAAATAATTAAGAAAATAATTTAACGCGGACAATTCAAAGAAAAGAGAAAAAAAAAATTACAAGCTAGCGCTTAAATAATCCGGGAGAAACGAAAGTAGTACAATATTCGCGGCAGGAGCGTGATGCCGGGGGGGGGGGGGGGGGTACTAGTATCTCCGTATAAGGAGTTGGGCGGGAATGTAGGTCCAGGCTTCTTCCTTCGGTACACAGCGATGTGCTCGCGTACCGAGGCCCTCCGAGCGCTTCTAATGCCTGAACTTGGGGCTATCCTTGCGTATTCGGGTCTTCGTTCTTCGGTCTTCAGTCTTCTTCCTTCGCTCTTGTTTTTTCGAAGGTGACGGCTGAGTGAGAGGCTGACGGGCTAGGGGCAATGAGAAAGCACGAAGAAAGGGGTTAACATCGAGTTAAATTAAAAAATTCATCCTTAAAATTACGCTTTTTTAAATGTCTCCCGTGAGTCGCGGGACCCCGAGCTAGGCCGGGGGGAAATCGTAACGTACCACGTTAGGATGTATATAATATATTATAAGAGGAACCTCTTGATAAGCGAAAATTCGCAGTGATACTTTGGGCGTATAGCATAGGCATAGAGTTTTTATCTTTTTTTTTTTTTTTTTTTTTACAAATTCTCGGCATTATCATTGCATACACTTCATTTAATGCATAGTGTTTCAATGAGTTGGATGTTGCGGATAATGCCGATCATCAATCATGGTAGGCCAGATAAAGGTCTTAATGTTTGCTTGCTATGCCTTATTAGTATGCGCAGTTTCGCAGTCACACTTAATTTCAACGGACACGCTGTTTGACGTGGGGGAAGAAAGAACTGTACATTTTAAGTTATCGTCAGGTAACGGAGGGTATAAACATTGATTTGGCGTCGGAATAGCCACTTTCATGGCATTCACTTCTACATGTTGCGGCAGTGATGATTCGGGTGATCTTTCGCACTAACTTCGATTATTAGCAATGTGTATCACACAATGTGTGATCGAAGCCTATAGTACGCTTACTATATGGACAGTCCACCCATAAAGTCCGCGTAACGTGTAGGCATGACTCATAATGTCCAACAGGTATTTAATTATCATTCAAATTGAACAAAATCAGACGAGCGTTGTCATGTCGTTGGAAAATCGAACTAACCAACTTGACATTTTTTCCCAGTACGATCTAACCGCATGTTCAGTCATGTTTTCTTCGACGCAATTTGAGATGTAGATCCCGTTACAATTAGTTTCGCGACCTATTACAGTTCGCGCGATAGTATTTAAAATGCTCGGTCGTTCAATAGGAAACATGAGGGGATCGTGAAATTTTGACAACTTATTCATCGAGTATATACCACCGGTCATGAGCCATTAGGACTTATGGATCTTCACGTCGCAATTTTAGATGCTTTTACAGCCATAGGAGATTATGATTCAGTGAACTGACCAATAACGGTGTACCACTGTCCATCGATGGCATACATAGGTCGAATAATGTTATCGCAGTCTAATTGTAATCCTTTTGTTTTTTTTACAGGGAGCTGTTGATAATAGTCCTTTCTTGGGCGCATTTCGACATCGACAGAAATACATTTCATTATGTAAACTAATGCATATTACACTTCATTATGTAAACTTCGCCCACTTTTTCAGCCATGTATCCAGGCCCTTTTTGTAACATTATACGCAAATTCATCTGGTGCGATGGAAGCAAGACACAACAAATTTTTAATAACGGATTGTTCTAAAATGCATTTTTGGGTCATAATGTCTGCGTAAAGTGAAGTAATTTCAGCTCTTATGTGTCTTTCAGAGTACACCAATTTCGAATTCACGTAGCTTAAAAAATCCATGTTTTGGGTTAGCACTTCGTGGTTGGTCGTGAAAGTCTGTCCGGGTTTCGATTCTAAAATATATAATTGCGGATGCTCAGTCTTGATTAAATCGTACGAACATAACTGTTATTGTCCTTCATTGGCGTATGCGAAGGTAATTTCCGATGTTGATATGGAATACACTTTCTTTTTGTCGTCGGAAGCATTGTCCCGTATTTTTTTCGCCTTCCAACTCCACGGAATCTCATAATTATTAAACCCACAAAAATGTTCATCTATCAGTTTTTAAAATGTCCATCCTCCAGAATAATCCATGCAGGTCCCTGCTGTATACGAACAGATCAACCCAGAAAGCAATTTTATTTTATTGGATTATAATCGAACAGATTCATAAGAGTCTTGGAATGTTTCTGTAGCGATTGCCTGGACAAGCACATTACTCCACGATCCGACAGGGTTCGAATATTTAACACCTTGGCACTGACCATCAGTGGTTACTTTTCACCCCAGTGTTAAGGACTATAATGTTGATTGATTTGCTTTTAATCCAGTTATGTAACTATTGACTCCTAGCGATATACTTTTTGTTTCGTGTAATCTCGCACACTGATCATGTGATATATCCATTACATATTTCATACGGCCGGCTTGTACAGCGGATACATGTGAATGCACAGTGATGAACTATGCGGTCGATATCAATTTTGCTTTCAAGTAAAAGGAAAAGCAAGGGTGAGGGTAAGTGGAGAAAAATTCTCAAAAGTTAGGAAGGCAAGGAAGGTTCGGAACAGTTGGAGGCGATACAGAGAGGTCAGAGCCTCTAGAGGCGGTGACGAGAGGTTAGTGGAAAAGAGCGAGTAGGTAAAGTAGAGGTGGGCGGTCCGGTAAAGGATAAGAAAAGAAGAGAGAGATAAGAATGAAGGTAAGAATGGGGGATGAAGGAAGACAGTTCGGGGAAAACGAGGAGAAAAAGAAGGGAAGGCCACCGCACTTGTGGAGGCTGACGAGAGAACGGGCAGGGACCGATGGAAATATAATGGAGCGGAGGGGGGCTAAGCGACCCGGAAGGGGAAGGTGCAGAGCAGGAAGAGGACTGAAGAGAGGCCTTTAAGAAGAACAAGGTCGTGATACACTCCCCAAAGAACGACCAGGGAATGGAGGAAGTGGTGAGGGTTTTGACGGATGGAATAGGTAAGGTGGTGGGAAGGGAAATGGGAAAGGTAGAAAAAAAGAGTAGAGAATATGGCACAAGGATTTTAAAAGAAGGTAGAGGAAATGGTAAGGGAGGCAAGGACAGAAAGGGAAGAGATGATGAGAAGTTGGGAGGAGCAAAAAGATTTAATGGTGAAGAGAATTGAGGGGCTGAAAGAGAAGGTGAAGGGGATGGAAGACAGAGTTAAGGAAGGAAAAGGAGCACTGGGCAGCGAAGACAGAGGAGGGGATCGGAAAGAGAGTAAGTGAAATAAAAGTTAGGTTGGATAAGAAAGAGAGGTAAAGGGAAAGGAAGAATATCATAGTGAAGGCGGTGAAAATGGGAGAGGGGGACAGTTGGAAGGGGAAAATAAAAAGAATATGGAGTAAGATGGACGTGGAAGGACGAATAAAGGGAATGGAGAGAGTAGGGAGAGTGAACAGGGAGGTAAGAGGGATGCTGTTGGTTCAGTTGGAAAGAATCGAAGAAAAGAGACGATTAATAAAGACCAAGGTAAGGTTAAGAGGAGAGAAAGAGTGGGTGGAGGACGATTTGACACCGACGGAAGGGAGGGTGAAGTGGCGAGTTGAGAGAGAAGCGGAGATGGAGAGAAGACGAAAGCAGATAGTGAGGATGAGGGACATGAAGATGTGGGTGGTGGGAAAGCTAAAACTATGGGACGAGGCTGCTGAAAGTTGGCGGGAAGGGTCGGGGAACGAATATGAAGAATGGTTTAGGAAATAAGACTATAAAAATTGAGGAAAGAACAGAGATACAGAAGATTGTGCTAGGAAAAGAAAAAAGAGGCGGCGGTAACGTGGAAGATGGTGTTAAATGGGATGAGAACAGAGAGCAGGCGTGGTTAATGATAAACAAGGGGATAAAAAGAAGGAAAGGTGGAAATAAAGATATAATGATTGGGGAATGGGACCACTATTTCAAGGGGGTGTTGGGGGATGGGGTGAAAGAGAGATGGGTTGTGAGTTCGGAAAGGGGGCGGCGGGGAAGAAGTTCTGAAGAGGCATAAGGCGTGGAAAATAGCAAGAGAGCTGAAGCATGGGAAGGCAGCGGGGGAGGATGGAGTATCTCGGGACGTGTGGAAGTATGAGAAAGAAAGTGTCGAGGAATATATGGAGGATGTGCTGGAAGGTATCGAGAGGGGAAGGGTAGACGCAGGGGATTGTGGTGCCTGTGGTGAACAAAGGGAATGAGGATCAAGTAGAGGAATAGAGGAGTGACGCTAACGCAAACGGCGTACAAGGTATACGCGGAGGGACTTAGGAATAGGTTAAAGAACGAGGTAGAAGAAAAAAGGTTGTTACCTCCGAGTCAAGCGGGGTTTAGGGGAGGGAAGCGGGACATAGGACAACATATATGTCTTCAAACACATTGTGAACAGGGAAGCAAGGAGGAAGAAAGAAAAACTGATTCTGCTGTTTGTAGACCTGAAGGCCGCGTTTGACTTGGCGGTCAGGGGGAAGCTGGGGGAGAGTTTCAGGAACAGATGCGTGGGGGAGGGCTTAGTGCAGAGGTGTGAGGACGTATTCAAGGAATCAGTAAGAAGGGTAAGAGTAGGGGAGGAATGAGGTGAAGAGTTTTGGACGGAAAAAGGGGTCAGGCAGGGGTGCCCGCTACGCCCACTGCTGTTTGTTGTGATGATGGCTGATTTAGATGATGAGCTGGCGAAGAGATGTTAGGGCGGGATTGAGTTAGAAGGGGGGGGGGGGGGGGGGGGATTTACTCGTTTGCATATGCGGACGATCTAATGTTGTTTGCAAAGGGAGAGAAAGAATTGAAAGGGTTGATCGAAAAAATCGAATAGTATATAGAGAAGAAAGGGCTGAAGGTTGAAACAGGGAAAACGAAAGTTATGAGATGCAGAGTAGGAGGAAGAGGCAGGAAGAGTAAGGCGAAGTGGTGGGGGAAAGGAAAGGAAAAAGAGGAGGTGTCGAGGTACAAATATCTGGGATATTTGGTGAAGGCGAATGGAGACCAGAGAGACCAGGTGGAGGACAAGGTAGAACAAGCGGCGGCAGCAATTGGATAGGTGTCGGGGATTAGAAAGAGGAAGTTCGGGAACGACTGTGGGAAAAGGCAATGGTTGTTCGAGAAACTGGTGTGGCCGGTCTTAAATTATAGGGTGTAGATATGGGGGTGGAAGAAGAGGGAGGTGGTAGAACGTATACACGAGGGATACTTGAGGTGAGTGCTGGGGGTGTCGAGGAGGGTCCCGGGGTACATGGTAACAGAGGAACTGCAGAGTAATGCACTGAAAGGAAGAGCTGGGCTGAGGGCATGGGGTTTCGAAAAGAAGTTGGAGGGAAGAGAGGGAGAACTGGCCAGAAGGTGCAGGGCAGTGACAAAAAAGAGGCTGCAGGCAGGCAGATAAAGTGAAGAATGGTACGAGGAGAGGAAGATGTATGAGAAAAGAGGTTGGATCGAGGAAGAAGTGGCGACAAGGTTGGTAGAGGGGGAAATGAGAGGAGAGGAATTAGTGAGAATAGAAGAGACTATGCAGGACGAAGAAAGGTGGAGAAAAGTAGTGGAAGCGAAAAGGAACAGGGAATATAAGTTTATCGAAGGGAGAGGGGTGCCAGGGTACTTAAAGAAAGGGTGGAAAGAGAAGAGGTGGCAGAGGATGGCGACGTTCAGATCGGGGGAGGAAATGAGAGGGACATGCTATTGGGAAACGAAAGAGAATATGCTGTATACGATTTGCGGAGTAGCGACAGAAGCGTGCGAAGGTGTGTGGGAAATTCGCACTGGGCGTGGAAGAGAAAGGGGTTGGCGAGGGATGAGAGTGAGCTAGTGGAGTTGGAAAGTTGGAGAGGACGTGGGAGTCAATAGGGTGTAAGGTATGAATAGGTGATAGAGAAGGGAATGAGTGAGAAGTAAGCCGGAAGCGGAAGTCGGTATGTGAGAAGTTGGATGAATGATTGAAAGAAAGGATGAACGAGCGTATATCTCTCTCTCGCTGTAGATTTAAGGTAGGATAAGTAATGTAATGATAAGGAAATGAAACATTGTAAGCGGGGCGGGAGTCCGCGCTGTATCGCATTTAGGGAATAAACAGCTCTATATACATAAGGGCGCTTCAAAATTTTTTTTTTTTCCTTGGAATCAAGCTCTAAAGTTTTGTTTAGATGCCAAAATAAGGTCTCTGAAAATACGTGCCCTTAATATAAATATTAAGAATGTGCGCATCGCACTTTTCGGTTTCCAATAAGAATAACACAGGGAAGAAGTTTTTTTTTACTTCTCATTGTTATGTCTAATGAATGGGGACTCATACTATCATGCCAATCAATCATTTTTGTAGAGAATTGAAGGCTCTACAAAAAATGTCTTAAGTCATTTTTTCAGTACTTATCTCAGTTAAAAGTTATTTGAAGTTAAAGTTAAAGCCACTCAAAATTTAGCCATTTTTTAAAATACTTTGGTATAAATATTAATTATTTTTAATAAAATTGCTCAGAATACTTAAAAATCTATGAATGTAAGTTTTCAGAATTTAAAGCTAATATTATTGATTACATAATAAAAATGAGTGAAATACTTGAAACAATTTATCGATGATACTTAATTTTTATTTTGCACTGTCCAGGGCTGCTTTACAATATTGTCTCGTCACTCGTGACTTTATAAAATATTTCAAAATACAAGGGGTCTCGGGGAAAGACACGGGGTTAGATCTCGCACGCTGTAAAGCTTACCGCGGAAAATACCGGCGCTGACGCGCACTAATTACTCGCGACAAGGTATTAGCCTAGACTACAATAAATAAAAGAAAACCAGAATGCCATGCGAAAAACGAGAAAAGACTTAGAGGCTACGAGGAAAGGGGGCACGGGTGAATCTTCGGGCGAGATCGCGGGAGCGGGGCAAAACCGATTGCAGCCGGGTGAAAGGGAAATAATTGACAAGGGTATTCACTCAAACGTCCACTCTTAAAAATTCCTTTCGAAAAGTCCGGTTGGCGGCTCGGTCTGTTTCGCAATCGGGGGCACAATTTTGTATCCGGGGTTTCGTTGGTGTCGACGTATAAACCATACAAAAACAGATACGTCTGGGAAGAAATTGTCCAGAATCGTGAAACCAAGTCGTGGTAAATAATCCGATAATTTTCCTGCGTTTCGCCACTCCCTCGCTCTTACTCACGCGCATGCTGTAACGTTCGCAGCCCGTAGCTCGAAGTGTGTATTTGCCTCACGGGTCACTGTCTTCTACAGGAGAAATTGACGTCAGCTGTTACTCTTGGTTTTCTTTATGGCTTTGTTAACTCTCAGCCGAATTCCCTTGTGCGCCAATTTGTGCATAACATACTTGAGCATTTGTATGGACCACCAGTTGCTATATGGCGATGATATTGGATGAGCTTGCAGACCTTTGGCTGCCGATGCTCAGGTATCTTTCCGATATTTCATTTCGCACCAACCCTCTGAATCTTCGAAGTTTCGAGAGGGCCCTCCCCTATCCGCCACCTAGGGACGCGCCGTGTAGAAGTTTATCTATCTACCAACGGTGCATGTGTGTGCACATCGTAGATCAGGAACTGTGGGGCGTCACTTCAACATTTGTAACACATCAAAACCATTCTCCGCTGTGTGCGCGCGCGCGTCAGCGTGTGTGCGTGTGTGTGTGACTTGTCACGCTGGCCCTTTTCAACGATGATCAAATATTCCACCTTTCATATTCAAACATGCCTCAACACTTCTCTAGAAGCCATCAACTGTTCGTAAGAGAAAATCTCTTGAGATCGCTCCAGAGGCAGCTCTTATCCTCTCCTTCACATTTTCTCGTGTTGTTGGCACCTGGCGGTGGACCACATCCTTGAGATAGCCCCACAAGAGAAAATCAGGAGGTGTAAGGTCAAGATTTTCTAGCAAGATCGGCGAATAATTTTGCAGAAAATCATAGTAACGGACAGCTGTTACAGATCCCTCGAAGAAGTAAGGATTACTATTATTTGTCCGTTGATGATGCCGCACCAAAAATTTGAACTCCACCGATGCTGATGGTCGATCTGTTTCACATAATATTGATTCCAATCCGACCAATACCGAAAATTCCATCGATTTACCTCATCTCGATTGATGAATGTAGATTCATCAGTAAACACAACGAACCAGAAAAAATCTCTGAATTGAGCGATTTTTCGCAATGCCCAACGACAAAATTCCTTCCTTTGTAACGGTCAGGATTAGGCGTGTCCTGATGAGATTGAAGCCGATAGGGGTGGAGTTTCGCACGCTTCAATACCCTGTGCACCGTGGATGTAGGAAATCCCAGTCGTTCTGAGATCACTCGACACTGACATGACGATCAATCGCCACCATGGCTAGGATTGTCATGGTTCGAGCCTTTCGCGGCCCATGAAAATCTTTCATGACGTTCGGACGACGTTAATCCGACTTGCGATAACGTTCAATCCGACTTGCTCTCGCTCTCCGTTCGAGTGAACGGATTGTTTGCTGGGATAGGTGACGTCGTTTGGAAAACTCACGGCGATACAAACTTTTGACTTGCGAATGATTACACATACATCTCCCTAAAATAACAAGCACGTCAACAATCTTGTTTGTACTAAAGTCAACGAAGTTTCGTTAGCTGGTGCGTGTGTCGAGCGAAATAGGAGTAAATAAGATTTTCAGTGAAGTCATTTTCTAGACGAGCTATAAAGCTGCCCATAAAAGTGGTTATGTAGAAACTAGCGCACAAAAGAATTTGGCTGAGACTTAATAAAAAATCTTAAAAGGCAAAATTATTCGAAAACCAATGGTACGATGATCACCCAGAGTGGATAACGTTTTTAAAAGAATGTTCGTCAGATTCAGGGAAATTTGTATGTTTTATTTGTAATGAAAAATTAGCTTGTGGTCGTTTTGAAATTGATAGACATTCCAATACCAAAAAACATTTGGAAAACTTGCACCTGAAGAGTGTTGAAAACTCTGGTGCTACAAATACCGTGCTTCCTGAAACTTCTTCATCAGTTTGCTCTTTCACCTGATTCCAGTTCATGTTTGTCTTCAACTGAACTGGAGTTTAATGATCGGGTGAAAGCAGCTGAAATTCGATTTGCGACCTTGCTCGCTCAAAATAATATTCCTGTCTCGACTGCACCTCAAATTTTGGAGTTATTCAAGTCAAAGCTGGTTTAACCAAAGCTGGTATTCACAGTTGGTAAAGAACCAGCTGTTATCCAAAAGATGACAGTGGGCAAAACCAAAGCTACTAGAATTATTTCAAATGTTGTCAGTTCTCATGAATCGTCTCGGATCAGTGAAATTTTTCAAAAGACGAAATTTTCTGTTTTTGTTGACGAGACTACTGACATTACGAAAGATAAATGGATGACTTTGATGGTCCGATACGTGGATCGAAATACATTAATAGTTAACACAGAATTATTGAAACTTATACATTTAGATGCGACTGACAGTTCTACAAAAGGTCTCTTTAAACAATTTTGCGATGCGTTAGTTCATCGGGAAATTCCTCTGGAACAATTCATTGGTCTTGCCTATGACAATGCTTCAGTTACGGTTGGAATACATAACTCTTTTAAAACTCTAATGACTAGGAATATTCCAAATCTTCAGACATTGTCATGTATTTGTCATTCTCTTGCGCTAGCATCTAAAGAAGCATGTTCTAAGATTCCAATCGAAGTTCATGACTTTGTTGTCAATATTTCTTCTTTTATTAATAATAGCCCGAAACGCAGCTCCCCATTAGCTGAATTTCAAGAGTGTTATAATGAAACCCCTACCAAGATTGTCCGATTCGGTTCCACAAGATGGTTGTCTCGTCAAACTGCTATTACGCGGATTTTAGGTAATTGACAGGTGATAGGTAGTTTTTTAATTGACTAGTCGTCTGATAAAAATGGCACTGCAGATGATTTATTGGCAATCCTGCAGAAACCATCGACGAAAGTGTATTTACTCTTTTTGCAATGCGCGCTTCAATCTTTTAACAAGATCAACGCTCATTTTTAAGGGAGTAATACTCTGGTCCCCCGGTTGCAACCATCTTCGAAAGAGTTGCTCATAACTCGTCATTTGGACGCCTAAGCCTACAGCTCCCGTCGCTTTTGACATCTTTATCAGGGTAATAATTCATTATTTAAACCCAGCAGCATTGAAGAGACTCGTAAATCTGTCAACGACGCATCCACACGTCAAGAACGCTGTTGGCCGAAAAACCCATAAATCTGTTTCCTAATGTGGGCATACATCGATACATCCTATAGAGAAATAAGCATCAACTGTAACAAAGTACGTCACGAAGACACCCGAATTTTAGTACAAAAGGGCCGCGATTTCGAGTTGTTTCATTTACCTCACTGGCACCGAACCTCCGACTACGAACTCCGCTGCACAGAGCGAGTAAGGCTCTGCTACGACGAAACCTTGACCCTGCGAGGCAGGGACTTTGTGAATAAAGTAGTAACGAGCAGGTAGTAACGAGCAAGTTAGCTCAAATTGCAACATCTGTGTACCATCGAACCAAACTCTAACGAAAAATACATACTGTGACTACTGCGTAGAAATTTCGGTGTTGAAACATTTATTTCCCCATGCACCCTGTGACCTATATATTTCACACGGAGTTCTACAGAGGCTGACAAATTCTGTTCATCATCATACTTCCTAAATCCACGACAGTACGGCGAGGTCTCCGTCCCCGACTAACGGGTTAACGCTTTGACTCGAAAGACAGACCACTCCTTTATGTTCGTCACCGCTCGAATTTACACTTCGTCGGTTAGAACCTAACAGTAGCATTTAATATTACCAAAAGAAGCTTGACTCTTCAGCTCTGCTTTTTTCTAGTCAACTTAATTGTATTTTTTATAGATTAATTAAAGATCGAACCTTAAAAAAAAGCCGTAGTTTTCAACTTTACTTCTTTGTAGTCAATTTTGATTTCTTTTTTTTCATTTTTGTCAATTAAATAACTTAATGAAGAAGCAAGAGACCTTAAATTTACTTCTTACTAGTCAATAATGATCTCATCTTTCTATTTTTGCCAGCAAAATAAGTCGACAAAGAAGCTATAGCTTTTAGCTTTGCTTCTTTCTCGTCAATTTTAAGTTTTAAGCATTATATTTATTTCTCAGCATAGATTCCGAGAAAGCTAAAGCCTTCAGCTCAGCTTCTCTCTAGTCAAAATTGAGCTTTTGCAATATTTTTGTTCTAGTTTAAGACTGACAAAAAAGCAAAAGCCTTAAGCGCTGCTTTTTTAAATCATGGTATAGGCCTACTGTGGATCCCACCATGTAAAAAAATGGGAACGCATTCCATTATACACTATCTCCAGGATGATGCGGAAAGCTGTGATCGCAACAAAAGCGATCATGCGTAAAGGAAAGGTGTTATAGAAGAGTCTATAGAAGGATGGAGAAAAAATTATTTTCGTCAAGGAAAAACAAAATAAGCGGTTCGTCGCAGTCTTGAACTCGGGACTCCACGCGCTTAAAGCCAAAAGACTAATAGTAATAACTATTGTTATTATTGTTGTTGTTATTGATATCCCTATTTTTACCTGCTATTGAAAGCATAAAAATATTCTGGAAAAAAAAATTTTGGGTTTTTTTCCTAAAAAAATATTGAGAATATTTCTTTACAATTATTTTATTTATTAATTATTATTTTTCTAACAATAATAGTAATATCATTATTACTATTTTAAAATTATTTTCCAAGTTATCTTTACATATTTTAAATTATAATACTATTTGCTGTATTATTTTTTCCTGCCGTACAACTTGGTGACGAACGGACTCCAAGAATTTCACACAGACGGAGGGTAACTGTTGTGTGCGTTACCTTTCCGATTCGCGCGGAAGGGACTTATTCCCCCCAGCTTGTCGGTCGTTCTCGGTTTCCCTCGACTCTGGTCGCCTTTCCGACTCACCGACACACTTTATTTACATGTGTGCCATGTGCGCGAGGCGCTAGAAAGATGATAAAAAAATTGCACGATCTGGCCACACTGTGTCAGAGGATGGAATACAAGGCGATATCGCGAATGAAGTGAGAACGACATCATTTGAGTATAAAGGTAGTTTTCTAATGTTTAAGGGCTAGTTCTGCTTGGGGTGTAGCTACGCTTGACAGCTTATGCGGTGAGTTTATCGCTTAATTTTGTTTATTGTATTTAGCTGTACTTTGAAATCTAACAAGCAAATGTCAATTTCCACGAGTATAAGACGCATTTTGGAAAATCAATCCAAGTGTCAAGAAATAATATTGAATTCTCACTTGGTTTTATTATTCATGGAGTGTGAGAGAGCACGCACCATCGTTCTAAATGAGTGCAAGAGAGATTTCATAATCACCCTAGTTCCTAATTGGTCCTGCAGCGACGTCTATACATATAAAAATGTATGATCAGAGCGCTGCTAGTGAGTCATGTATGAGGCATGCTTGCGTAACAGAACACACTATTAACGCAAGCAAGTGCGAGAAAAATAACATGACCCCGTGAGCTGAACCCCCACTTTCGGTCTATTACACGAGTCTGCAAAAAAATGTTCGTTCTTTGTCCTAAAGTTTATACTATTATTTTCCAGTTAGTTATGCACAAAAACGAAAAGAAAATACCTTTTTTCGGTATAAAGTTTACTTTTGTTATCGCAGAAAAGTAGCTCATCTTTTAGTTCTTATAAAAGTAATTCCGATAAGGAGTTTTTGCCTACACCTGAACAACCAAAACACTATCTCATTACTTCAGAAGATTTTAACGATCTAATTAGAGATTTAAATTTGCCAAAAAATAAAGCAGAGCTTCTAGGCTCTCGGTTAAAACAGTGGAATTTGCTTGATGATGTTAAGATCACGGATCAGCGGACTAGGCATGAAACGTTTTTCACGAAGGAAGATGGACTTTGTTTTTGTAATGACATTAAAGGTATGTTTGAAGCAATTGGCATACCCTGTCCCTAGCGAATGGCGTTTATTCATTGACAGCTCTACAAAAAGTTTAAAAGCAGTTCTATTGCACAACGGAAATAAATTTCCGTCTCTTCCAATTGCTCACTCAGTACATCTTAAAGAAAATTATGAAAGTGTCAAAATTTTGCTTGAATCTGTAAAGTATCGTGAGTATAACTGGGAGCTGATTGGAGATTTTAAAATGGTGGGATGTTTAATGGGGCTACAGGGTGGATATACAAAGTATCCGTGTTATTTGTGCTTGTGGGATAGCAGAGCGGATTCTAAACACTATATTCAACGGTCATGGCCTGGAACTGGAATCAGGTGAAAGAGCAAACTGATGAAGAAGTTTCAGGAAGCACGGTATTTGTAGCACCAGAGTTTTCCACACTCTTCAGGTGCAAGTTTTCCAAATGTTTTCTGGTATTGGAATGTCTGTCAATTTCAAAACGACCACAAGCTAATTTTTCATTACAAATAAAACATAAAAATTTCCCTGAATCTGACAAACATTCTTATAAACGTTTTCCACTCTGGGTGGTCATCGTACCATTGGTTTTTGAATAATTTTGCCTTTTAAAATTTTTTAGCTGAAGGCTCTAATGAGTCCATGATTAAATAATAATTTGGGAATACCAATGATACGATTCTACAATAATTTAAACGACACTATGGACACTACGATAAAAACGACGCCTAAATTGGCACGAAAAACTACACTTGCAAAATGACTCCTACAACTATCAGAAAATAGCACTGAAAATACCACGTAACGAAAGTAGGAAATTAAAAGAAACGCTGCGAGACCCTGAAATGAAAACGAAAAATTTTTCTGCGAAATAAAACCGTTAAATATTATTTAATACTTATTACTAAAAAAAAAAAAATAATGATCGAAATACCTATTCAAAATACCTTCGATTATTCTGGAACACAGCAACAAAACTCAAAATACTTTTAAGACACTGTTATCGCTCTATATTGCAGTAATATCTGTGTACGACTATTTGGGTATTTTCGATTGAAAAGAAAAATTTTTAAAAGTGTAGCGTGGTACGTTACAATTCGCCCCCAGCCTAGCTCAAGTCCCGCCGCTCGCTACTGAATACGCGATAGAGAAAATAGAATTAAGTAAAGAGATAAGAATTTAGTATTAAGAATAGTAATTTAGCATTAAGGACATTCACTTAGCGATAAGAAACCCTTCCCCGAAGGGTTTCTCCCCCCCCCCCCCCCCGCCCCCCGCCAGCGCAGAAGAAAGAAGACCGAAGACAGCTGGAGCGAAGAACACCGAGCAGACCGAAGTCCCCACGGAGACACGCACGAAAAGACCGCAACAGCCCGGAAAGTCTCGGTACACGTGCACCCATCCCGCGTGCACCGAGCGAAGCTATGTGACAGCTATGGCTGACAGCCAGACCGGCCGTCCTCACCGTACTCCCCCCGGTCAGCACCCCCCCGTCTGGTCCAACAAGGGAACTGCGACAACACGCGGGGAGACGCAAGAGGAGCGGCAAAGCGCGAGGGAAGTCAGTCGGGAGGTTCAGCCAATAAATAGGCTAATCGCTGTCACCCGAGGACCTCCCGCCAATCGCTGACCCGGAAGCAGCCCCCCGAAGACAGCCCCGACGAGCCGTGAAGGAGCTGCGAGGAAGCTCTTCACTTGAGCTACGGCGAGCGATAAAGGCAATTGTATATCGAACTCTTCGAATATTGTGTGCGGCCTACGGGCAAATTATTGCGTGCGACGAGATCGTGTGTGGCCTGCGGGCATTTCCCGAAAAGGATAGTGAGACTCACGGCGGACTGTGCGTGAGGTGAGTGTGCGCGTGTGGGTGAATAGTGGCCCACGGATAATATTAAGGATCCCCCCCCCGCGACCCGTGCCCATCAGCCGAGCTGCCGCAAGTGTTGATGAACACTTTCGGCGGTCTCCACAGCCGACTTCGTGCCTCCCGTCCCACCTCCCTTCCCCCTCGTCACGGTGCTACGCCGAACAAGTAGCTGGCGCCCATTCCGTATTATCTAGAATTTTTATTTGTATTTGGTTTACTGTACGCGTTTCGTTCCCCTTATTAATTTCTGCCACTTCAAATATTACCCCTTTATTTTTCATTATTTATTAGTATCATAATTCTGCTTTTTTTTCTTTGTTTGTGTCGATTTAAATTAATTAAACGGAATTATTCACTGCTCTAATTTTTTAAATTATTTCCTCCTTTTTTTCTTTGTTGCCTGCCCTCCCTTCCTCGCCCCGACTCACCGTAGGTGAGAGTAGAATAAAAAGAATAAAGAATCCCCGTTACAAAAGTTATTATAAAAAAAAATAAGTTATTCTTGTGTTCGTCGCAGTCCTGAACACGGGACTCCACGCGTTTGAAGCTGAAAGACTGATAGTAATCGCTATAATTATTGTTGTTGTTGTTGTTGTCGTTGATATTATTATTATTACCTGTAATTGAAAGCATATAAATATTCTGGAAAAAAAATGTTAGGGCTTTTTTCCTGAAAAATATTGAGAATATTTCTTTAAAATAGTTTTATTTATTTAAATTAGGTATTGTTTATTTTCCAGGTGATCTCCACATATTTTTAATTATAATACTATTCGCGTCCATTATTTTCTCCCGCCGTACAATTCGGTAACGTCGGATTCCGAGAATTTCACACAGACGGAAGCTAACAGTTGTGGGCGTTACCTCTCCGTTTCGCGTGGAAGGGGGCTTTATTCCCCTCAGCTCGTCGGTCGTTCTCGGGTTCCCTCAACTCTGCTCGGCTTTCCGACTCACGGACACACTGTATTACATGTGTGCCGGGCGCGCGACGCGCTAGAGAGGGTTTTAAAAAATCGCACGATCTGGCTACACTACCTGAACGCCGTGGCTACTCCGAGGAAAATTTGAGGAAGAACTACTGCCGATTGTGGAGCAACTTTTTTTTACAGTGCTTCAAAAAATGTGATTTGGAAAATTGAAGTAAATTTTTTTACAAACTTAACACAGTAATAAACGATGCGTAAGCATTTTTTTAATCAATTTCTATTTGTATCCCTCCTAAAAACAGTTTCTCTCTTGGTACGTTTTCGGTACCGCTGGACGCATGTAAGGCCATAATTTCGAAGGCCGTTGGGTATGGTCGCGCGCTCAATAACCGTGTGATTTTCCCCAGTCTATTGTAGATGCGTAACTAAGACATATCGTGATAACTCGTACGATTGCAGTGCTTTAATTAGTAGTTCAAATGAAATCTTGAACCATTCGACAAAAAATTTTCTTTGTCCGTAAAATATAAAAATTGTTAATAATAATTTTTTTTGGTAAATTTTTCAAAGACAAAAATCGAAACGTGTAACCGAAAAACGAAGACATTTTAATGCTCCTCTTCAAGGATTACTTTTTCCTCTAGCAATGAGAATTAACCACTCTTATTTCTGTTTTTTACAAAACCCTTTTTTTTCTCAAATATATGTAATGTTTTAGAATCTTTCAACGAAGTACAAACAAAAATAGCATCATTCGTATCTAGTGAAAAGGATTATGTTCACTCCACGGATAATGAAGATCATACAAAGAGTTGATCTGCACAAGCTACAAAGAATTTTAAAGACAAGGTATACAATCGAAGTAAAAACGTTCTCGTCTTTCTCGTCTTTCGAACAAGGTAAAACTATGAATTACACGGTTTACAAACAAAATATGCAGATAAAATGATGTTTAAAAATAAGTAAGTTGTCTTATACAAATTGCACAATTACCGTATATTTTCTTTATTCCCTGCCTGAAAATGTATGCAACTTTCTTTTTATCTATCGTCTTGGTGGTCTCTTAGCCAAAAGTTGCAAGATTAATTTTCCTTTGATTAATTTTACTTTGTCGCCTTTACTTTTCTACATCCAACATCCTTTTTTCTTATTTTTTGCCATGATCTATTGTCATTTTTTATATGAATAATTCTCCAGATGATGCTGAAAAAAGAAGCTGCGCAATTTCTAAATCATCGGGGAACACGGGGAACCCGAAAAATGCACAACAAGCAAACTCCGATACTAACTCTGTTTAAAACAAATTCATAAGAAGTCCACCGACTATTAAACCGATTTCCGACCTTGAAAACGAGGTGGTGTATGCAAAAGGTAAATATTACAATTAAATAATTATTATTTCTCTTTATCTGTTTGTCTATAAAATGTGCTTTGTTGTCTTCACTTCGCCGTAGCTATCATCGTTTTTTATGATGAACTGTAATTTTTTGTGTGATCTATTTTGCAGATGATGCCGGCAAACGAAGCTGTGCAATTTCCAAAACATTGGAGAGAATGGAAACCCGAAAATTGCACAATAAACAACCTCTAACTCTGTTTCTAAAAAGTTGATAAGACATCCACCAACTATCGAACCGGTTCTCGACATTGATACAGAAAACGAGATGGTATATTCTAAACGTAAATATAATAACTAAATTTAATATTGTTTCTACTTATCGGTTTCCGAATTAAATTGTTTCGTTTTGGAAGTATAACTTACCAATAAAGTGTTTGTACGCTTGAAATCTCGATTTCAGATGAATCATTCCCGAGTTATCTTCCACCGCAACAAATTCTCAGCAGAAAAAGCGCCGCTAGAATGCAGCTGCAGTTCTGCCACTTTTAAATATTTGTGAATACAAAAAAATGTACGAGTACATGAAAATATGTACTGATCTATGTTGTTCGTAGTGTCGTAATGAACACGTTTTTCTCGTCGAAAAAAATTTCGAAAATCATGTCCCTACGCCCGCCACAGGCATATATAACGCCTTGAGAATGTATAAACTGCACATTCCTAGACGAATATTTTATTCATCGAAAATTTTCATACTTCGTGGCTCAATAATAACCTTACAAAATTCAACAACATCTGGCATAAGGGGATGCGAAAAAAATTGAAAATAAAATAGCTCAAAAGTTATCAAGAAATTGTTTAAACAAATAATCTTGCAATAACTTTTTTGCTGTTTTTTCTCGTACGAATTAGAAGTGTGCATTTTACAGAACGCTTATAATTAAGAAAAAAAATTTCTTGTGATTTTTCAAATCGAAAACAAATTCTATGCAATATTAATCGGAAAATGTAAATTTCATATATTTTGTTTGTTGACAGTTCAATCGTCGTTCTGAAAACTTTCAGAGATATTGAACGAGAAATGGCATGAAAACAATTGTTTAAAAAACTTTAAAACGAGAATTTCAAAAACATTGAATTTCTGCAGAAATACTATTGCGCCATAAGGCAATAAGAGCGTAGACGGTAGAAATACAGGGTGAGTGATTTCAACAGCTACGTAATGCCATCGACCGTACGTTGAAGATATGAGTAGACGACATGACTTCGCGGAAATTTATGGAGAAATACAGTATTATATTAAAGCTTGAAAACATTGAAGATTTTCGAGCATTTGATAGATTTCTTTAAGAAAACGATGAAATATTGACCGATTTTGTAAGTTCATGAAAAAGTTTATTCATTTATAATCTAAACAGTAATGATGATTTTTATTGTTTTTTATAGAATACTGCTTTTAAACATTCGGTCGAAGAAGATATGTCAAAAACCATGACGACGGTGTTGAAACACATTTTACATCGCGAATTGGCGATGAAATTGACAGCTATTCACCAATCAAAAGATAAAATCGTTATCAAAGACACATTGGTCATCCGGACGCTATTCGGTAAATTTGTATCAGTTGCATTAATCACAGTCTCATTTATATTTCATTTTTTATGATTTAATCATAATTGATATTTATATTCCAGAACTTACTTGCCACGAGTGCCAAGGTCAAGGAAAAGTTATGACCGAAAAAATATTGTATAAAGCTCTAGGAAGCATTTTAAAGAATGCAAAGAATTGCGATGGTCAGAGAAACGTACGACAAACGCATGCTGCCTATCCCATCGCCGCTGACCTACCTTTCTAAAATTAAAGTACTGCAAGACCCACGTTCCTGAATATACGTATAATGTATACGTATATTCTTGTACATCTCTTTCACATCTTTTTAATATCTTCGTTCTTCTTCTTGTTTCAAAATAATTATCATCTTATTACCTTATCTTAGCTTATTTTTGTACATTTATATTTAATATTATATAAATATATATGTATCGAAAGTATACTCGGGTTAGATGCGGTCACCGTGCACAAGGTGCGGCCCTCAAAATCCGTGCCGCTGCCCGTGGCCACCGGGGCTTTCACCCGATCGGAACCCGGGGTGGATTTCCCCTGAGAAGGGGTTACCACTTGAGGTATGTCCTTGTTTTCTCTGTGCATTTTCATTTGTTGTCGGTCCCATTGTGCTACAGGTCCCTCGTGGTCGCGACTCCATGAACCGCGCTGGGACAAAGCACGGCCCCTGAGGTCCCCCCCCCCCGCCCTGTGTGTCCTGTCTTCGCCCCTGTAGAGTGTGTATGAGTGGGGGACGCCCGTGACGGCAAACCGGGCTTCATTCACGGGGGAACCCGTTTATAGGGGTCCCCTCCATTCGCTTTCGGGCGATCCCGTTTATAGGAGTCCCCGGGCACTCGCTTTTCGGTAGGACCCGTTTATAGGGTCACCGAGCATTCACCTCCCCGGCTTGTCGAGGGGCCTGTGCGTGTAAGTGTTTGCGTAGTATGTCGGTGTGGGTGTGTGTGTGTGTGTGTGACCAGAGCCCTGTTAGCCGTGTGTGGAAGACATACGTTGCCCGCCCTGCACGTGAGAAAACTCGGACGTAGGGTTGGATTTTGCAGAGCATTATTATTATTATTATTATTTTTTACAAGGAGTTGTGGAATCCTTTTTACGGATATCCCCTGCTTGCCCAGGAGGGTATGTGGGGCTCCCCACAAACAAAAAGAAAGTAGGCCTACCCACTAAACCGCCATCTCCTTTCTGTCCTCCTCCGGCCAGGAACTGCGTTTGCATTACTTCTAGTCGGGGGCTCTGTTTGTGTTCGTCCGTGCATATTGTTTGTTCTGTACTTGTCGCGTCGCGTCCGTTCGTCTGCTCAGTCGTCTGTCAGGCAGCCGTCCGCGTTCTTCCGTCGAAGTATAGTCTCTGTGTAGGTGGCCACTAATTGCCACCAGTCTGTTGTACGTAGCATCACCTCGACAATATTGTCGGGGTTGATGCTACCGACAGTTGTCTCGAGGACTTGTCTGTGCGTCGTCCAGCGGACACATTCAAAGAACGTGTGTTCCGCGTCGTCCCGTCCGTGTCCGCAGTATTTGCAGTCCGGTGTCTGTACTCTGTTCATCCTGTAAAGGTACCGTCGGAAGTATCCGTGTCCTGTCAGAAGCTGGGTGACGTAAAAATTTACATCCCCAAACTCCCTCTCGAGCCACGGTCTCAGGTCCTTTATCAGCCGTCTCGTCCAGTAGCCTGTCGTTCCTTCAGTCCAGCGTTGTTGCCACGTCTGTATTGTCGTGGTTCTTTCGGTAGTTGCCGCTTCCTGTCGTCTTGTGTCTGCGCTCCTCCCGTGTATCCTCTTGCGCTCGAAAGCCAGAAGGTCCACGGGAGTTACGCCTGCTACCACTAAGACCGCTTGTGCAGAGACAGTCCGGTAGGAACAGGCGATCCTCAGCGCTCCCTGTCTCTGTACTGTCGTCATTGCGTGGCAGTACTTCTTTGTCTTCAGGGCGTCTGCCCAGATTTCCGCGCCGTATAATAAGATCGAGTGGGCCGTCGACATTAACAGTCGTCGTTTCCCCGGTCTCGGTCCGGTCGTATTTGCCATCAGGCGGCTTAAGGATGCTATCCTCTCGGCCCCCTTCTTTGCCGTCTTTTGTATGTGAGGCCTGAAGGTCATTTTCGTATCTAGACTCACCCCCAGGTATTTGACTTCTCCTCTGGTCTCTATAACGTCTGTCCCCACCCTCATGGGCAGTATCGTCTGTATCCGTTTCCTTGTAAGTAACGTCAGTTCTGTCTTTTCCGTTGCGAGTTGTAGTCCGTGGTCGGACATCCACTGTTCGACGCGTCTCATTGTCTGGTTCAGTTTGAACTGCACCAGCTCCGGCGTCCGCTCGACTATCACCGCTGCCACGTCGTCAGCGTAAGCGACGAGGAGTACGCCGAGCGGGAGCTCCAGTCTGAGAAGACTGTCGTAAAGTCCGTTCCAGAAGTCAGGTCCGAGTATCGAACCCTGCGCAACCCCCGCGGTGACTTGTCTCGTGACCTGTCCGTCCGTTGTCGCGTATGTGATTCGTCTATTTCTCAGGTAATCCTCCTCCACCCGGCTAAGGTACGGTGGGATCCCGAAGACGTTTCTCAGCGCCTCCAAAATATCCACCCACCTTGCCGAGTTGAAGGCATTCCTGATTTCCAGTGTCGCCACGAGCACTATTGGCCGCGCTGCGTGGCAGTGTCTGTCTGTGTCCCTGAAGAGGTCGACCACTTTTTGGATCGCTCCAATAGTTGATCTTCCCCTTCTAAAGCCGAATTCCGGCTTTTATCGCGTCTGCGAGTCTGGGTCTCAGTAGTCGTTCGTAGAGTTTCCCTGTCGTATCCAGTAAGCTCAGCGGCCGATAAGCTGATGGCGTGGTAGGATCGCCCTTACCCTTAGGGATGAGGACGAGCCTCGCCACCTTCCACCGGTCACCGAACGTTCCTGTTGTCAGGCACGCGTTGTACAGGTCGAGAAAAATATCCGGCCTCAGGTTAGCCGTCAGCCGAATGATCTCTCCCGGTCCTCCTTCTGGTCCTGGTGCCTTTCTAGTCTTCATCGCGTTAGATGCTCTGGTGAGCTCTTCCACAGTGAAGATAGGGGCTGCCGGTACCTCCGTGTTTTCAGTTTCGTCCGTGCGTATCGGATGTGTCGGGAATAATCCGTCGACGATCCGTCGTGTGGTTTCGGCGTCTTTGAGGTGTGGCGGGACTCGAGCCCCTAGTTTGCCGGTCACCGTCTTGTAACCAGTTCCCCAAGAGTCCCTGTCCACTTCCTCGCAGAGCTTCTTCCAGCATCGCGTCTTGCTGTCTCTGATGGCGTTTGTCATTGTCTTTCGTGCTGTCCTGTATGCGGCTTGGAGGTTTTCCCTTTCGGGTCTTCCTCTAGCCCTTGTAATCCGTCGTCTGTTTGCCAAACATACTCGTCGTAGTTCGGCGATCTCGTCCGTCCACCAGTACTGTGGTTGTTTCTTGCGTCCGTTACGTCGCTTAGGCATCGTACTGTTGCACAGTCGCGCTATAAGCTTCGCCGACTCGTCCGCCAGTCCTTCCGCCCTTTGCCGGCCAATCAGCTCCGGGGGGACTGTAGTTATCGGTGCTGGTGCTGTAACCAGCTCCTCCGAGAACTTCCGTGCGTCGAGCTTGCTTACGGCCCACCGCGGGGGTGCGGGGTCCTAGTCCGTATCGTTGCTGTCTGTCCTGACACTTCAAAGGCTATGTATTGGTGATCGCTGGCCGTGTAGTCTTCGATCACCCGCCACCACCTCACCTGTGTCAGAATTCTGTCCGATGTCATCGTGACGTCAGGAATGGAATTTCCAAACCCTGGTCGTTTGTATGTCGGTACGTTCCCTGTGTTTGCCACCACTAGGTCTAGCCTTGCAGCCATCTCTAGTAGCAGCTGTCCACGTTTGTTCGTTCCTGTCATTCCCCACTCGATCGCCCTCGCGTTAAGGTCCCCCGCCACAACGACGTCTCCGGGCAGATCCCTGATTCCGTCCTCAAGGAGCTCCACCTTTCTCTCAAACTCCGCCACGGCGCAATTGGGGGTCAGGTAGACGCTGACATAAGTCACCGCGCCGACCTAGTTATTCGAGATCGGGCAGCACCCCTCACCCAGATAGCTGTGGTCTCCGTCTTATTTGTAATCCATGTCTGTGTCGTCCTTTTCCGGTAAGGCTCGCACAGAATTAGGATGTCCGCGTCATGTTCGTCAGCTATCTGAGGTAGTAGCATGTCTGCTGTCCTGCTTCGATTCAGGTTCCCCTGAATTATTCTGTCCGTCGTCCTGCCTGCCTCCTGCACTCCTCCAGCACAGCCCGGAATACCGCGCACTTCCCGGATCCCGCGAGGTGCACCGTGTCTCCGTGCCCCGCCTCGGTGCACAGGGGACAAGCTGGTCTGTTTCTGCAGATTGTTGCGTAGTGTCCCGTCTCGCCGCATTTCCTGCAGCTTTTGGTTCGGTCCGCGCTCGTGCAGTTAGCTTTAGTATGTCCGTATCCCAGGTATCTAAAGCATTTCGTCACTGTAGCCCGTCGTCGGACACGGCAACGTACCCATCCAATCCCGATCCGGCCCCGGTCGTGCAGCAGCGCGGCCTCTCGCGATTCGAGCTCGCACACCGCCATGTACTGCTCGTTCTGGTTAGGACCGAAGATATGGACTCCGAAGTCCGCGTCTCGTCCCGTCTCTCGTCCCAGCGCGGTTCTCACATCGTCCTCGGTCGTGACGCAGTCGAGGTCCATGATCTCCAGATGTACCTTGGAGGTCGCAATCCTGACGTTGTCACCGTCTCCGATCGCGTCTTGGATTGCGCGCTGGAAGCTCTCCGTTTCTTCCGTGTTCGCCTGTATCTTCAGCAGACACAGGCCGTGCTTGGTTTTCCTCAGAGTCGTCACCTGCACGTGACTGCTCTTCGGGTCCACCTTAGTCCGTATTGTTCGTACAATGTCCGAATACGTACTGTTCTTTCCGGGCTTGACCAGTACAGCCGTTCCCCGTTGTTTGGGTGCCGGCTTGCGCTGTCTCGCCCGTTCGTTTGCGTTCGTCCCTTTCGGCGGTTTCCTCGGCTTCGTCGTCTTCGTCACCGTCGCCGCCTTTGACGCGTACGTCGTGTTCGTCCCGTTTGTCGCGTTTGTCGTGCCGGGTCCGTTCGGTTTCGGTTTCCGGTCCGTTTTCTTCGTCGTTACCGTCTTCCACGCTGCGGCCGTTTCCACTCCCGGAGTTCGTTTGTGGGACGGTTCCGGAGGGGTCGCAGTCGCCGAACGCTTTCGTTTTGTCCGTTGCGTTTCCCGCTCTTTCGTATCCGTTTCTGTGTTTGTCTGCTCGTACTCTGTTTCGTGTCTTAAGGCTCCCTTCGCGTGCTTGTGCAGTGCCGCGTCAGCTGCCTCAATTATAGTTTTTATTCCTGTTTTAACCGTCATGTTCATGTTTTTCTGAATGGCGGCTGCCTCGGCCATTTTGGTCGCTGTCCTCTGTATCAGAGTCAGATACTCCGTAATGTCCGCGTCGTTGCGTAGCGTTTCGTTTGCCAGATCGTTTTGTGTCTCGCTGAAAGCGGAGGTAGCCGAAGAAAAACTCACTCCGCTTCCCGCGCTCGACACACTGGCGGTCCTTCCCCTGGCTAATCGGTTGCGGCTCGTCTTGTCCGTTCTGTTTTTCGTGTCCTGTGTTGTTGCCGTTGTCGTCGTCGAGTCTTTGCACATTTAGCGGCCCTCAAAATCCATGCCGCTGCCATGGGCCACCGGAGCTTTCATCCGGTCGGAACCCAGGGTGGATTTCCCCTGTTCTGGGGTTACCACTTGAGGTAACTTTTCGTTTTTCTTGTGCATGTCCATGTATGTGTTCCTGTCTGCTGGGTGTTCTCAGGGTCGCGACTCTCCGTACCGTGCCGGAACGTAACACGGTCCCTGAGATCCCTGTCCCCCTGTGTGTCGTGTACGTGAATGTGAGTGCTCTTGCCCGAAGGCGAACAACCCCAGTGCAATCGTTCGTCGTTGGGAGAGCCCGTTTATAGGGATCCCGGCCATTCGCTTTTCGGTGGGCCCTGTTTATAGAGATCCCCGAACATTCACTTTCTCAGGAAAAAACCCGCTTACCGGGTCCCTGATCATTCACATCCCCGGCGTGTTCGTTGAGCCTGTATGTGTAGGTGTTTGTGTCAGTGTATGTGTAGCTGAGTTTTGGTCCACCCCGAAGAACTCGGTACCATCCATAGCTGGAAGGCGTCCCCCTATCCACCGCCTGGGGAGGCGCCCGATGCAGGACCAGCAACCCGACACGGGATTATTATTATTATTATTATTATAAGTATAAGCACCGATAGAGAGGGACCACTGAAGAAGATTCGGGAATTAACAGTCATACGTGAGAAGACGAATAAGACGTTGTAACGTAAGTAGAGAAAGATCTAAAATTTTATTTGTCATTGCTCTATTTGCAGGTAAGAGCAAAATTAAGGGAGACTTTGTCCTTCAAAAAATCAATTTTTCTTATTAGGGATTCTTAATACACGTGTATGTAGAAATAAATCCGTCGAACCGTTTCCCTGATTTCGAACGTTTACGATGTTTTAAACGCGTTTGAAGTTGACACCGTCAGCGCACTCTGACCGTCTCAGCAGGGCACCTGGCCAGCTGGGTTCCTGCAGGTCTTAGGGCATCTGACGCAGGTATACAGAGCCTCTTATGGTTAGAAACCTTTGAATAGGGTCCCTACTTTCTCTTTTACCGATTTTGCAATGGTTATTTCAGTTCGTCTTCGGCATTGGAAGCGAAAACATCGTAGCGTCTGTGTTTTTTGTTTTCCGTTATTTTCAAGTAATTTATCGAAAATTTGTGCGCAATATGCCTCGAAAGGGTACAAAAGACAGTCCGAAACAGTACGGACGCAAAAAATCGCATCCGCAACCCCTCAATCGCTGGGAATTTGAAGAGAGCTAGTCATTCATAAGGACGTCAGCGCAGAAAGTTTTACAAAGTGGCAAATTGGGAAGTTATGAACTAAGTGTTGATTCAGTGTACTGTTTTTTGAACTTTGCATTGGTTTTGAACTTTTTATCCGATAACGTTTTGTGTAAAGAGTGCAACGGGCGAATCGCTTTTTGTGCGGGGAAAAAAGTGTTGCTTCGTGTCCACTTATTGGTAAAGCTTATGAAAGGAATCGCCCAATCGTGTTTGTTTTCCATTTATTAGGCATCGGAATAAGCGGTTTGAGCAGGTTTTGCGGCATGACGGACATTTGCAGCGGGATGACGACCACAATATATTACGCTTGTGTGGAAAATATACGAATCGCGACGAAATCGGTTTACGACATGGTTCTGAAGAAAGGTGTAGGAGAACATAAGAAAGAACACGTTTCTCGAGGACTACAGGAACATCACTTCATCGTTTCAGGAGATGGCACGTGGAAAAAGAGAGGGTTTTCATCTCTCATTGGCGTGACGAGGCTCATCGGATATCACAGAAAAAAAGTTGTCGACACCATGGTCAAATCGAAGTTCTGTCAATCTTGCAGTTTTTGGGAGAAAGAAAAAGATGAAGATCCTGTTGGTTACGATGAATGGAAGGAAACACACGGGGAAACTCGCACCGCAAACCACGGCGGTTCCGCGGGAAAGATGGAAACCGACGGAATCACCGAAATGTTTCTCCGATCGGTAGAACTGCACAGAGTCAAATACGTTACTTACGTCGGGGATGGTGACAGTAAAACGTTTAAGGGATTGCTTGAGGCTAATCCTTATGATGACGTTTACCTCAAAAAAAATGTGTTGGTCAGGTCGAAAAAAGAATGGAAGCGAGATTGAGAAATATAAAAAAATGAACCAATGGACTCGGAGGAAAAGGGGCAGGCAAACTCACAGATAAAGTGATCGGAGAACTCACAAAATACTATGGCCTTGCTATCCGCCGAAATTCAAATTTTGTGCAAACCATGAAGGACGCGATATGGGCCACATATTACCACAAGAGCTCCACGGATAAAAAAAACCCCAGCAAGAGAAGTGTCCACCAGGAGAAAAAAGCTGGTGTACGTGGCGTAAAGCCTAAGTGTAAAGCCTAAGCCTACAAAGACTTGTCGTCGGACGATTTGCTCGAAAGATGTTTGGGTGCTCATACTCAAAACTGCAATGAGTCACTTAATATAATGATTTGGATGCGTGCTTCCAAAGAACTTCATTTCAGCGCAGATGTGGTCAATATTGTCACGGAATTAGCAGTGATTATCTTTAACGACGGTGAGCAATCATTGTTAATTCCCATGGATCTGATGGGTGTCCGGTTTGGCACATTCGCCGAGAGCTGGGTCCTTTCACGGAACAACGAAAGCATCGAGCGCGCGGAGAAGCAGGTGACCGACACCGCAAAAAGGGCCGGATTGAGCAGCGGGACATGCTAGTGGCTCAACATGAGCAGTAAGAAGAAAAGGAGGGGTGCCTCTATGGACCAGGCATCGCCGATTAGCGGTAATTATAAACACATTCATATAAACACATTATAAAACCTTAAACGCGTGTTTCTCGAAAACACGTTTTTCAAATAGCTGATATTCTCCTGACGGCTGTAATTAGAATATCGACCTGAAATTTGGAGAGCATAGTCAGAAAATATGTCTTCACGAAATGACGGATCGTTTTTTCGATAGATACATTTTCGCATTTATTATTTATCTTTTTATG
Source organism: Listrodromus nycthemerus (assembly GCA_963978505.1). Lineage (NCBI taxonomy): Eukaryota > Metazoa > Arthropoda > Insecta > Hymenoptera > Ichneumonidae > Listrodromus > Listrodromus nycthemerus. Next base: position 6,395,638 of record OZ021685.1, read on the forward strand.
CAAACAAATAACGCGAACAATTGATTTTTCTCCAATTGCCGCCATGTTCCGAAATTTGTACTAAACGAAAAACCCATCCGGTATTCCATGACCAGAGGATCATATATTGATAATATGCGTGGAATTTGTGTTTCAGAGTAACAAAGAGCGGGCAGAGATGTCAGCCGTTTACTTCCCGCGATTGAGAATGGGATTTTGGTTTTTATTTTCAAAACAAATTTTTTCAACGTTCTGTATATCATAAATAAAAGCAAGAAAGAAACCGAACTCAAAAAGCTTTACTCGTTTCGTTTAAAAAGAATGAAATGTAAACAACTGAAGTATGGCGCTCCAAGGACAAAGTCTCCCTCAATTAATTATATACTGACTTGCTCAACAACGAATAAAGAGGGTTTCACCTCTTTATTTGCAGAGAAACATCTTCCGTTTATTCTTTTCAAACTGAAACCCTTCAAGAGGAAGGAACATCTGTTATAAAATTAAAATTTCGATCTGGACGTCAAAAATGACAAAAAAACAAGCGTATTTGCGATAATCTCTATAACAATAGAAGACGAGGAGATATACGTGTTACTAGATGCTGAAAAGCTTGTGAGTGTCCACGCTGAACTTATAAAAACAGAGAATTATAAAAGAGTGAGAAAAAGCCTCAATCAAAGATGCCAAGAAAAAATGGTGTGGATCACATGCACGGAGGAGATGAGAAAGGTTTACATCGCTAAAAACGGTAATATCATTTATAACGACACGTACCGAGAATGGATAATGGAACCCGCGACACTTGAACCCACACAGAAGAAGGAAGATCAACTCAATCTGAAAAGTGTAGCAGAGAGAGTTATGTTCGAAAAATTTGTGTGAAAATTCGAAGTCGTCAATGATAACACGAAGATCAAAATGCTGCGACTATTTCTGGACAAGCCATGTTTGGATTGGCACTCAGGAATATTGACGACGTTGACGATAGAAGCTGAGTAGCCCCCACCTCTCTACGGGAGAATTCAGCGGGCGATCAACAACCCCCCGATCGGCGCCGACGAAGACGCAACGGGAAGGCACGAGGAGCCGCTCCAGCGCGAGGAAAATTCGGCGGGATATCTGGTAGATTGGCGTGCTAATCGCCACCCCGTCAGGACCACTCACGAATCGCCGACCCGATAATTGCCCCACGAGACCCGACGAGAGGTGAAGACACCGCAAAGGACCGCTCGTCACTTCGAGCTACGGCCTTTTCGTGTGCGGTACGGTGTATGAGAGAGGAAGTGAGCGAGTGAGTGCGAATATAAGTGCGAGATTATTGGAGTATTGCAAATATTGGATTTGACGACCCGACGACTCGCCTACACCCAGTGGATAAACTCTTCTTGTTACGCGAGTTCTCTTGTTACTCTTTTTGTTACACTTAATTCTACCCCGCTCCCTTGAGTTCTTCCTTCCTTAAAATTCTGCCGTACCCCGCTCTCGTAGCCTGTAAGTTTTTTTTTTCTTTGTATTCTGGTTTTTCTTTATTTTACTCTGATCGTGTATTCCGCCGCGATAATACTTAGTGCGCGTCAGTGGCGGTATTTTCCGCGGTACATATTTTTTTGCAGCGTGCGAAAAAGCCCCCCCCCCCCCCCCCCCCCGACCCATAGTTACCACTTGCATTTTTTCTGAGTCCTATTTCACGCTATTGGCCGTACAATTTATTCCCAGTGCTGAGGTAATATTTTAAAGTAGCCCTGGACAGTGTTCCTACTGCCAGAGGAGTCCCGAATCCCCCGTTCCGATCGCTAGCTGCTGCCGCGAGTGTTGACTCCCCATCCCACCTCAGTTACGGTGCTATGCCGAAGATGTAGCTGGTTCCCAACTAGAAGCTTTACCGTGCCGTCGCGAGCGTACAGCTGACGCGTGTCAGCCTCCCCCTCCCCCCCGCCGCATCTCCCACCCGCCGCGAATATCGTTTCATTTTCGTTCGAGCATTCTGCTTCTTTTTAATTTGTATCGATTCTATTATTCCATAAATCATTTTCATAAATTAAACTATTTATTCATCCCCTAATTCTTTCTTGTTTATTTCATCTCCCGTCTTTTCTCCAACGTCGTGCCCCCCGCAGCGGTAAGTGCTGGCGTACCGAGGCTTTTCGGGCGTCTGCACGGGCTGTCCTTGAATTTTCGGGTCTTCTCTCTTCTTCCTTCTTTCTTCGTTCTTCCTTCTTCCTTCTTCTCTCTTCTCGCGGCTGAGTGAGGGCTAACGGGCAGGGGAGTAGAGGGAAAAAATACTGGGCGGGAGGGGTTTATATAGTTTAATTCTAGCCTAAAACAACCTACTTACGTGCTAATTTCTTACTGCTATTTTATCCTAATTTCCTTCGGTGAGTGGCGGGACCTCGAGCTAGGCCGGGGGGAAAATAGTAACGTACCACGTTACAGTTATAAAGAATTAATTGTTCAATACAATTTTTTAGTACGTAGTAGAGAATTTAATTTGTTATAAAAAAAATCAAAATTTATTTACATAATATTTTAGATCTCTATATTCACGTATTTATGCTTTTTATCATTTACTTATTGAACAAATTGGCAATAAAAAAATGTGCAGTTTTTGATTTACAGAATTAAGGTGACTTTACTTTATAAAAAGTAGTATAAATATGACATAAGATATTTTTTTGAGGTTATAATGGAAACATTTGAAATTTTCGATTAGTGTTACTTTTACGATAGAAAGCTGCGAAGTAGTTCGTTGCTGGTTCTTTGAAAATGCGTACCGTTGTCGCTATACATCTCTCAGGGGAGACCGCGCCTGCTGACGAATCGTTGAAGTGCGCATCGAACTCAGAAGTAGCGTAATCATCGACGTATTCGAGATGCATAGCGTGTGTTGCGTGACATACCAATAGTGCGACGTAGTACTTTCGCGATTTTTGTTCGCGACCGACATACGGTGTGATGTGAAGTAGACCAGCGTAGTCCACGCCGCAGTGAAAGAATGGCGGTGACGGATTGACGCGATCGGACGAAAGGTCGCCCATAAGTTGACTAGCGGAGAAGGCGCGATTGCGTGCGCAGCTTAAACATCGATTTACCTGAACAAAAAGGTCAATTTTGACGAAGCCACGTCCTGCATCTTGTGTTGGATCTCTGAGACCCGATTTGCGACGTTAGGGTTTTAGCGTGACGGGTGCTGTGTAAAGCCCGCTGCACACGACGCTTGTTTTGCTGCTGGATTGCTTGCGGGGCGCTGAGATGGCTGCTCTGCTGGCAGCGCTGCGAGAAAGTGACGTCACTGCTGGCTCTGCTGCGTGGTTGCGTGCTGGCTATTGAAGATAGAACGTGTGCTATTTTTCGTGACGGCTTGAGCCCGCTGCACACGACGCTTGTTTTGCTGCTGGATTGCTTGCGGGGCGCTGAGATGGCTGCGCTGCTGGCAGCGCTGCGAGAAAGTGACGTCACTGCTGGCTCTGCTGCGTGGTTGCGTGCTGGCTATTGAAGATAGAACGTGTGCTATTTTTCGTGACGGCTTGCTTGCGTGTTTTGTTTTGCGTATTTTTCGTGACGGCTTGCTTGCGTCCATTTGTTTTCGTGCTCGGTTGGTAAAAAAATGTCTCAAAGGTGGTCTTCGGAGCAAATCAATGTTTTAATTGACGCATACAAAGAAGAACCGTGTTTCTATGCAATAAATACTCCGAATTACCATAATAAACATCTTCGAGGTGAGGCTCTTGATAGAGTGAAGGACACAGTTTTGGGGTTAAGGCCAACCGTGACGGCAAAAGAGTGCTCAACCAAATCTCACAACTTGAGGAATCAATTCAATCTCGAGCATGCCAAAGTGAAAACATCTTTAAAAAGCGGGACTAGCACCGATGACGTGAGTATTTTTTAGTATAATTTAAAAATCTGAGCTAACCTAAATCTAAAAATACAATAAGTAATAAACATTTATGTAAACATTTTCAGGTTTATACACCGAGCCTGTCGTATTATGAAAAGCTCCTGTTCCTCGAAGCGTACGTGATCCCGCGTAAGAACAGGACTTCCTTCAGTAGTGAGGTTTCACTGTCCGGTGTGCCTTCGCTGTCCGGTGTGCCGCTGAGTCAGGTAATGCTAAAAATGAAAAAAAAACTTTGCGGATGCAAAACTCATGCCCTTTTTGTTTCTAGGATACAGAGATAGAGATAGTTGAAGGAAACTCCGGAGGAGTCAATGATTACGAGGACATTGAGTATGTGGAGGATGCTAATGATCCGGAGCTTGGCGAGATTCTTCAAGCGCAGAGAAATCTTCATAGGTCTTCTTCGGCGGCACAAGTGTTGGACACAAGGAACACTGCGCTGCACAGACACAGACGTTTATCACCATCACCATCACCATCTCGACAAAGAAGTCGGTCATCATCCTTGTCATCGGTGACGGCCAACAACCAGCAAGAAGATGTTGTATTTCCACGTCCCAGCACTTCAGCGCAGTACGGCTCTTCAACGTCTGGAGTATGCACGTCAGCGAGGCGCAAAAAAAAGAATCCTCGCTCGAACGACAGCGACGAATTTTCGACTGTCATACAGAATTTAATAAATTCAACGTCTACGCCTATCACCGTAAACGCACCTCTAACAAACCCAACTCCGGACTCGGTAGACGGATTTTTAACGTTCATGGGAAGCTTACTGCGGGGCTTTCAAGATGAAGAATTGAAGCTTGAAGTAATAAATCAAGTCACCCAATTAGTTATAAACGTAATTATATAATACAAAAGGTGTTCTATGAGTATTGTCGGGTGATTAAAATCGTTCAAATCAAGTATAAAATTAAAAAATCCAAAAAATTTAGTAACAAATCAAGTAAAAATGTTATGGACACATACCCGAGCTCACCAAACACCATATTGAGAACATTCTGTCCTGTATCACGCCGTAACAGCCACTCGCGACTCCACAATCTACTTTTTCGTTGTTCAAGTACTCGTTTACGTTTATGAGCAGTAACTACAGCTGCCGCGATAATTAATCTCCTACGTCGAATTGCTTCAGCCACAACAGCTTGTTGTACTGGAGCGTCCATGGTACTGTTGTGTACTGTAGAGGTTAGAAACACTCGTCTCTTTACGGGCGCGTCACTTCGATGCAGGCCTAGCGACAAGCACCGTGTGAAGCCAACCTCACAAGGGAGCCATCATTGCACCCAGCACCACTGCCAGCTTCGAACCCAGCAGCAAATTCTAGCAAGCTATCCAGCAGCAAAACAAGCGTCGTGTGTGTTGGGCTTAAGCCCAAGTGCACAGGAATAGAGTAAATTTTGAGTGCTGCTTGCACGTACTCGACAAGTCGCACGAGTATTAGTATCCTGTTTAATTCGAGTCGCGGGATAGCTACGGTTTCTAACTGTTGCCGATATCAGGAGTTGCCTTGGTACGAAATGGTAGGCAAACGGTATACCGTCCTGTCTTGTCGTGCGACTGTGTTTTTACGAAATATTATTCGCATTCGTTGTCTTCCGGCGTGAGGAATGTCTGAGTAGGAATTTCCTCGATTTCCCGAAATTTACGTAAGCGCGTATCAGTCTTCAACGCAATCGCGCAATGCATTCGTCGATGTACGTGGCGTTGACTGAGAGTCAGAGCTCTCGATAGGACCAGAGATTATCCAGCCTGACGTCGTGAGTTGTCCCGATTTTCTGACCGGTGGGATCGGGATCAGCGAACTGAAGGCTTTCAGGTGAGGCCGACAACTTATCGCGCTCGATGAGTTCGCGGCGTAATTTGTCAGACTCAGGAGAATGAAAGCGATCATTTTCAACGACGTCGCGTTTTGTCCGCAACAAGATTCGAGCGAAATGTTCACGTAGAACGTGGCGCGAGCGGTTCGGCCGTTTCCGAAGACGGTAATGTCGAAATCGGCTCCATGTCGCGAAGTGCGTAATTCCTGAGCAAGCGATTTCGTAATGAAGCTGTGCGACGACCGTGATCAAGTAAGGCTCGTGCTTCAATGATTCGACATTCCGATGTTCTGAGGCATACCAACGCGATAGTCGCGCATACCAGTGGAGACCCCCAGCTCTGCAGGCGATGGTCTCGTCCACCCTAGTGGAGTCGGCGGATGTCCAGATGCTGACCCATAGGGAAGTCCGAGTCATCAAGGACATGGACGAGGCCACGACCGCTGAAGAGGTCGTGGAGGCCATCACTGCGGCGATCGGTCCAGTAACCGTAATCCCTGAGGACGTCAAACTCAGGGGCTCCTACAGTGGCACCCAAGCGGCCAGCGTCCTCCTTCCCGTGGCTGCAGCAAAGAAGTTGCTGCGAAGCGGGGAGCTCAGGATTGGCTGGGTGAACTGCCGGGTTTGACGATCGTCATCCACGTACTGCATCCACCCGAAACAAAAGGTAAGATTAGTAATATCATCTAAACCCCAATAAAGCAAGTCACGCGCGAAGAGAAGGCAGCGGATAGAGCTTCATCCCCGACGAGCGCATTCTCGTCGAAACGAAGCTCCCTTACCTGTTCCGTTTTTAAAAACTCGATCCCGTACCTTGGGACGTAACACTAGCAAAGCGTTTGGGTTAAATGATTTCACCTTCCAGCCGATAGAGTTGAGTTGCTTATTATATCTTCTAGGACTCTGGTCTTTTAATATTTCGCAGAGAATTGCATTATGGTCGCTGGCAGTGTAGATGTCCATCACCCTCCAGTTGCAGTCGCTTCTGGCGAGGCTGCTGGTGACAAAAGTGAGGTCTACAATGGAACTTGCATTTCCTTTGATGTAGGTTGGCGTGTCACCACTGTTAAGTACCACCACATCTAGCACGGTAAAAGTTTCTAGCAGTGTTTTTCCTCGTGCGTTGGTTTGCTTGCTACCTTAGTCGACCGCCCGGGAGTTGAAGTCCCCGGCTATTGCCACTGGGTGATGTTGCTTCGCGTCTCCGGTCAGGCGATCCAAGAAGTCAGTAAATTCAGCAATTGGGAGGCTAGGTGGTGCGTAGCAGCTGTACAAGCGGATGCCATCTATTGATGCTGCTACAAAGCCGGCGCTGCCATTGTTGACTGCATTCTGGAAGGAGAGTTTGCCACAGGCCCAGATCACAGCTTTGGTGGTCATATCCGTCTCCCAAGGTTGGCCAGCTAGATGTTTATATGGCTTCGATAGAAACACAAGATCAACTTTTAATTCTCTTACTATTTGCATGAGCAAGTCATGCGCAGCTTCGCAGTGATTAATGTTAAGCTGCAGTATCTTCATATTCGTTTATTTGTTAGCTTCTGGAGTGCTTCTTGGAAGACCGGGCATCGACCAGAACCAGACCGGTGAGCAGCATCCTGGGAGCCAGATTTTTCCGCACATAACACACATTTCATCTTATTTGGGCATTGGGCAGCTTGATGACCTGTTTGCCCACATTTGATGCAAAGCCCAGATCGGTTTACTTCGCTTTTACATTGGGCAGTAGTGTGCCCAAAGTGCCAGCACTTATAGCATCGTAGTGGAGGCTTCACTGCTCTGATACGGCAATTCACCCAGCCAATCCGTATCTTGCCTCTCTTTCCGAGTATCTTCTGCGCTGTTGCTGCTGGTAATCGTCCCGAAGCGATCTGGGTACTTCTGTAGGCCGGACGAATTTTAATGACCTCTCCAGGTATCTCGTAGTCATCCCCAGCTGCCTCTTGTAAGGCCTTTTGGACATCGTCTCTAGTTGTTTCATCGTCAATGTCCCGGATTTCAAGCTGTTCTTCCGGGCGTTTTCAGATGACTTGGGCTTCTTCTTTAAGGATGCTCTTTATTGTCTTCATTAGAGCTTGTTCTTTATCTGCGCTCTTCCTGGAGAGCGTAATGAGCATGTTCCCATCATTCGTCTTTTGGACCTTGTCAACTACGTCCCGGGCCTGATCTTGTGGAACATCGTTTCTCATCCGACGCAGTATCTCAGCATATTTCGCCTTCTCAACAGGTCGGATAATCAAGGCGTCTGGCCTGGTGAGTTTTCGCAGTTTTTTTCGCTCAGGCTTCGGCCGAGGTTTGTTCGCCGGTTGTTTTGCGGGGGGCTCTTTAGCTTGCTTCCTTTTTTCCTTCTTGGACAAGACTGCCTGCCAGACAGGTTCTTGTTTTTCTCCAGTCTTCTGGGCTGTTGTTTTCTGCAGCGGGCTAGGTTTCAAGTCCTGTTTCTTCTTGACTTTATTCTCAGTGGGGTCCTGAGAGTTTCTTTTTTTTCTCTTCCCAGACGTAGTAAGACTCTTTTCGTTGTCTTCCGAAAGTAATCCTCCATTAGCTACGGCTCCGGTATTCGTTGTCAACTGGGTCACGACACTGCTTTGGCATTTCTGCTCTGGCGTGGCACGCGGAGATATTTGGGTAGTTGAAACCATCATCTGCCGTGCTTTGCTGGCTAACCTATATGCCGTAGAAATGGACCCAACCAGTTTTCTGATTTAAGGATGCACGTTCTTCTTGTCTTCAATGAAATCAACAAGCTTCTCGGTTCTGCTACCGAGCCGCTCCATCGGCGACTGTTGGCCAGTGACGGTCGGTAGTCAATTGATCCTCCCTCTTGAAATAACGGCGGGAACGATGGGTTTTTCGCGTCAACCGGCTGTACTTCCACTTCCATTGGCACTGTAATCGTACTCCCTGTAGCATTTTCTGACAGCGTAGCCATGGGGTCCACTACGTTGTCCAAACGGTCGCATGATGACCTCGACTTCGAGCCCGCTTGCAAACTCCCGGCCGCGGGTACTAGGGTTTCTTTCCCTTGTACTGTATCCGGATTCGATAAATGGTGTAACATTTCCATATATCTTTAACGGGGGTGTTGTTCATTTGGCGTTACCCAGGAAGCACATGTAGGCCGCACCTACGGACGAGAACAGCGTTACTTCCGTTTTGTGGTCAGATGGTATGACCAACCCATTGGGGAGTTTTGTACACGGGAGCTATTTTGTTTCACTCCAACCCTCTGCCCACTAAGGAGCAGGGAGGGCTTCTCCGATCCACACGTGGAGACGCGCCTGTTAGCAGTTTCTCCTCTGCTACAGAAGGTGTGTGTGTGTGTGTGTGTTTTTTAATATAGAGAAGAGGAAAATCTTACATAAGACACCCTGATGTTCGGGTAGTGTCGGATTCTTACCGACTACAAACCTCTGGTCTCCCCCAGCACCGTTTATCCCTTCCACGGAAACCGCCGCTAGGCATTACTTCGTGGAAGAGCGGTGTCATGCGCCTCAGCACCTACGTCTTTCACGGAGTGGTAGCGACAGTTGGTCTTGTCCCCCGACGCCACTCCGCTCGCTCCTCAGCCTTGCGCTGTTCTTGAAGCTTTCCCGTGATGGAGGCCGCAAGCTGTAATACTGCCTTTCATCCTTCCTCTGAGCCTAGCAAGCACTGTCCCAATCCTTCCGGGGTTAGGGGGCCGCTCCAAATTTCCTTGAAGCGGTTCCTTTCCTCGGTAAATCGCGGGCATTGGAACAGTACATGCTCCGCGTCCTCGTCTTGCCCCGGACACCACAGGCACTCGGCGCTGTCGTAAATATCGAAGCGCCGAGGGTAGCTTCGGAAGCCGCCATGCGCTGTGAGTATCTGGGTCAGGTGGAAATTGATGAGTCCATGTCGCCTGGTGTTCCATGCTTCCACGTCGGGTATGATGCGATACGTCCATCTACCGTCCCTTGAGGCATCCCATCGACGCTGCCATTCGTCGATGGTTGCTCGAGACCACCTAGCTCTGGTCTCTACCGGGGCCTCCTCTGTTCCTCTCCTCCCTTCACGGTACGCGGCACGCCCTCTCGCGTGCCAGTAGATCGACAGGCGGGCATCCCGTGATTACCGAAAGAGCGGTATCGGACACCGTGCGATACGCGGCTGCCACCCTGAGCGCCGCGATCCTGCGGGCTCGTCGGCAAGTGGCGCCGTAGCTCTTGTTCTCCGCCATAGCGGTGGCCCATATTGGTGCTGCATACAGGATGGAGCTCATCACTGATGCCAAGAATAACCGTTTTTTTTTGCTGCAGCTGTTTTGCTTTTCCGATATTCGGCATAATAGACGCAAGGATACGCGCCACCTTAGCCGCCTTCGTGCCCACGCTCTCTAGGTGTTCTCTGAACGATAATCGCGCGTCCAGAGTGACTCCTAGATACCGCACAGTGTCTTTTGACCGGATGGTCTGGTCTCCTACCGTGTAGGTTGCCTACATCCGCTGTTTGGTACGCGCGATGAGCAGCGCCTCCGTTTTCTCCGCCGCCAGTGTCAGACCCTCTTCGCTCAGCCATGATGATACCAGCCCTATTGCTGTGTCCCCTAGGTACTCCATCTCCCCAACGCTTTTCGCGACGACTACTAGCGCGCAATCGTCAGCGGAAGCTACCGTGGACACCCCTTCCGGGAGCGCCAGTCTTAGCATACCATCGTACATGACGTTCCAAAGTAGGGGACCCAGGCACGAGCCCTGCGGCACCCCTCCTGTGATGTTATAGGAGTTGATGCCATTATCGGTGTTATACATCAGGGTCCGGTTGGAGAGATAACTCGACACAACCGCCCTCAAATACAGCAGTATACTCATGGTTTGTAAGGCCAGCAGTATGCTGTCCCACCTTGCCGAATTGAAGGCATTCCGGACATCCAGAGCGATGATGGCACACATGCGCTCTGTACACCGAGTGCCACTGATGGCGTCGGTGGCGATGCTAACAACTCTGCCTATGGCGTCGACCGTTGAGAGACCTTTCCTGAAATCAAACTGGTTATCGGAGAAACCTCCGGCCCTCTCAATTGCTCCCTCTAGCCTGTCATGTAGAACGCGTTTGAACAGCTTCCTTACGATGTCAAGCAGGCAGAGTGGTCGGTAAGAGGAGGGCTCCTCCGGTGTTTTGTTTCCCTTCGGAAGAAGCACCAGCCGGTTGTACCTTCCACTGCTTAGGGTAGGTTCCTTCCCGCAGGCACGCACTAAAGGTGTCTCGGAAAGGTTCCGGAACACTGAGTGCGGCTGTCTTTATGGCGAGACCGGGCAGACCATCTACACCCGGGGCTTTTCGTGCCACGATCCTTCGTGCGCAATCTCCAGTTCGGCCTCACTGACTTCCGACGGCTCCTCCTCTTTTTCAGACGCCATCAGGCCTGCCTAGGCAGCACGCTGCCTGTGCTGTGGGAACAGGTGACGGAGGACTCTGTCGAGGAAGATTGGACAAGATGGGCCCGCCGTGGCCCCTGGTTTGATCTTGCGCATGACCGTGTTATACGGTCTGCCCCACGGGTCGTGTTCCACCTCTTCGCAGAATCCCTGCCAGCACCTTCTCTTGGCAGATTTTATGGCTACCTTAAGCTTCTTCCGTCTCCTCTCAAAGACCACGCCCAGTTCTTGTTTGTTCGGGCTGTGGGCTCGCTGATGGAGACGTCGCGCCCGTAGACACTCCCGTCGTATAACTGCAATGTCTCCATTCCACCAATGAACCGGCGGTCGTTCTCGAGGGTTGCTCCTCCTGGACATGGAGACATCGCATGCAGATCTTATAATGCTCGAAAGGCCTCGGGCTCTGTCGTCTCCACTCCCAGTAACGCGGGTACCCTGGAAGTAGCTGAGGAAGGCTTCTCGGTCGAACGTGGCGGCTGCCCATGCCCTTCTTCCATCACTCGCAATTCTCCTTGGCGCACGGTTATCGAGCTGGAGCCGGTACACTATGGCATGATGTTCGCTGCCCGTGTATCGATCGCTAATATGCCAGTTGAGATGACCACCCAGTGTAGCCAGATCGTGCGATTTTTTTACCCCCTCTCTAGCGCTTCGCGCGCCCTGCACACATGTAATACAGTGTGTCGGTGAGTCGGAAAGCCGAGCAGAGTCGAGGGAAACCGAGAACGACCGACAAGCTGAGGGGAATAAAGCCCCCTTCCACGCGAAACGGAGAGGTAACGCACAAACTGTTAGCCTCCGTCCGTGTGAAATTCTCGGAATCCGACTGTTACCGAATTGTACGGCGGGAAAAAATAATGCAGCGAATAGTATTACAATTAAAAATATGTGAAGATCACCTGAAAAATAAACGATACCTAATTTAAATAAATTAAATTATTTTAAAGAAATATTCTCAATATTTTTTAGGAAAAAAACCCCAACATTTTTTTTCCACAATATTTTCATGCTTTCAATTACAGGTAATAATAATAATATCAACGACAACAACAACAATAATTATAGTTATTACTATTAGACTTGTATCTTAATTTTTACCCCCTCTCCTGAGCCCAAGATGCCTCGCACACACTGCAATGTTGTGTATCGGTGTGTCGGGAAAGCCCGAGAAAAGCCAAGGAGAGCCGAGCTTGGGCAGCGCAAAAGCGGAGAAATGTATCCTCATCACCCGCTACGGCGAAACACACGATACATATTATTTGTTCACGTGTACTTTTTTCAGGTTTTCAGATTTTTTTCTTGCAGTAAATGAAATTAAAATAGAAAAAAAAATAATTATAATTTCGAGAATTATTATAATTACAATAATAATTATTGATAACAGCCGTTATTCTAGTACGCTGTTCATATATTAGATTTTCTACATTAACAATAAGTCAACTACGGCTATGTGGTTTCAGGTGTCGCTCTATGATCAGAAAGTCCTGCGTTCGATTCCTCGTGGAATTGAATTTTTTATTTATTTTTTATTATTTAATCATTAAAGAGGATTGATAACTTATTTTGTTAACAACCAGAAAATTAGGTTATAAAAAATGTATTCAACTTCGCATGCACATAACTAGTTTTTGCAATCGTCTTATATTTATAAGTGTGTGATATATATCTTAAATTTATATACAAACAATGATATAAAGGTAAGTAATAATAATAATAATAAATAATTTAAATATTTAATTATTAAATATCATAATAATAACTGTTTGGAATTTCCAAACACAATTCTTATTTTAAATTATGTCTTTTCACTTAAGACAAAACGATGGCTTCTTGGGTAATCTTTTGGCCTGGTATACACCCAGTCCATGGATCGATTCCAAGTCTTGGGTCGTTTTTTATTTTTATTTTTTATTGTTAGATTATGCCGCCTTTTTATCAATGTTTTGATTGAATTTTCTTCAATCATTTGAATAAACCTGCAAATAAATTTAAAATCCCGTATAAAGCCGTGTACCCATTTTATGCCTGTATTGCTGTCTTAATTATTAATGAGCTGCCACGGTAGTGAACAGACTTATAGTGAACGGAATTATAGTGGTTACCTACTATAAGACCGTAACTTTCTTTCTTGTACTACTGTAGCAGTTCATTAATAATAAAGACAGTAATACAGGTTTCTAATGGTTACACGACTTTGTACGGGAATTTAAATTTATTTGCCGATTTATTCAAATGATTGAAGAAAATTCAATCAAAGTCCCCACCGATCGCTATGGACAGTCGGGACGGTCTCGCAGCAGCAACGAGGGCATCGAGTGCTACCAGGAATTCCTCTGTAGTCACACTGGGTACGAAGTAATAACTGTAGATTCTTACCTCCGCTACTTCCCCCCAGGTGAAACCGGGCGATGGAGTTGTAGGCCTGCGGGCCTAGATGGAGCTCACCGCAGATCCATACGGCTGCTTTACCGGTAGCATCCTTCACCCAGTTCGGTCCATCGAGGTCCCTGTATTGCTCGCTGATGAGCGCAACATCGATGTTCTCCTCTCGGACTAGTTGGAACAGCATGTCTTGGGCGTCCGAACAGTGATTGAGGTTCAGTTGGAGTACCTTAGCCATTGCTATTGGGTACACCGTTCTCGGCCTCTGCTCGCCCCTTTCCACAGTCTGCAGCTTTGTGGCCCTCTTTACCACACCGGAAGCACCCACGTGACTGGTCAGCTGCGCTCTTGCAGTCTCTCGCTATATACCCAGTTTCGCGGCACTTATAGCACCGGGAGACCGCCTCGCGAAGTCGCACTCGGCACCTCACCCAGCCAACTGTGAGCCGTCCAGCCCGCAGACGTTGTTTCGCGACCGCGGCCGGGAGGAGCACACCAGCTGTTTGGGTGCCGTCCCTCCAACTTCTCAGACGGACCTCCGACGATCCGATGGTTTCGGCGCCAGTTGCCGCCTTGATCGCGTCTGCCACTTCCTGCTGCGTGGTGACCTCGTCCAAATCCCGGATCTCCAGGACTTCCTTATGAGACAGCAGCTTGACCTCTGCGAACTCTTCAAGGACCGACGAGACCGCCGTTCTGAGCACTTGGGCCTCTTCTTCTTTCTTACCCAGTTCAAAGAGCATCTCACCTGGCCTGGTTCGCCGGATGCGGGTGACTCGATCGCCCAGTCTTCGGAGGCTGGGGTCGCCCTTCACTTTCCTTAGCGCGTCGCCGTAAGCCCCGTCACCCGTTAGCTTTATCGCGATGGCCTCCGGACGGTGGGGCTTCGTCGACACCTCCCGTCTGCCCTTGCTGTTGGTTGGCGCGGTTTTCGTCGGTGCCCTTGCCGCCAGTGCCCCTTTCTTTGGCTGCCCTCTTCTTGCCACTTCGCTCCAAGTTCCTCCCGTCCTTGGCATCGCAGATTTTTCCTTTCTTACCGGTGCTTCCGGGTCAGCTTTTTGTTTCTCCGTTCCCCGTTGGGTGGCATGTCACGCTTCCTTTTCGGTTTCTCCTTTCTGGGAGTTTTCTTCTCCTTTTGCGGGGATTTCTCCAGTCTGGGCACCGTCTGGGTTGCCGTGTTGCCCTTCGGTTTGGGACGCTGCGTACTTGCCCCTTACGTCATATCCGTTTTCAGCCGCGAATAGGCCTTGTTGGCCTTGATTGCCATATCCGTCAGGGCCTTGTGGAGATTCTTCTTCTCGCGGATAAACTCCACGAGATCAGAGAAGTGCTCCTCAAATCGCTGAAAGGCGGTGTCACCTTGGCTCGGATCCTCTCTCTCGCCTCTCGGCCTTTCGCCGTTATTTTCTCCATTGCGGTCGCTTGTTGTCGTCGAACGAGAGACCTCGTGCACTCTCTCGGCCTCCGGTCCCAGGGTATCTCTCTCCTGCGCCATGTCCTCGCGAGTGCGGCACCCCCCCAAAATCCATGGAGCCAGCACCAACCACCGGGGCTTCCACCCGGTCGGAGTTGGCGGCGAGATTTGCCCCGAAGGGCTTGCTCGCTTGGGGTAAGTTACGTTGTGACTCACTATCCATATTTGGTTTCTTTTCGGGGTACCTTCCCCTAGGTTTTTTGTGGGAGTGTCCTTCCCCCATGTACCACCTTTAGTCCACGAGGGCTATTTTATTTCGCCCCAGTCCGCCAGTTGCTTCGACAGGGTCGATGCTCCTGGTGGGGACCTCCCCTATCCGCCGCCCGGGAACGCGCTCCAGTCGGAGTTGGGTTTCTCCGCAGAGGAGACATCCTGTAAAGGACATCACCCCTCTGGAGTGTGTGTGTGGGTGTATTTTAAAAATTTTGGTATTTTTAAAAATGGGGAGGTTCGAAATGCATTTACGCATACCCAGATGGATTATGACGGACTCGGCCATTGCTGGTAATACCTACTTAATATTCCTCATCTCGATAGTATTCCCCGCCTGGAACCGCCCAATAGGCTTTACTTCGCGAGGGGCAGTCTACGCCTCAGACGGCCCTTTTTATACGCAGTTGGAATTCAGACGGGTTCGTCTCTCTGCTCTTCTGCCTTCCTGATAGAGTTCAGCTTATTTACAATGGACGTGGCGAGGGTAACCACCGCGTCCCAGCCATCCTCCGAGCCGAGTAGGCACTGTCCCATGCCTTCGGCTGTCATGGATCCTCCCCATGACGCTCGGAATCGCTCCCGATCGTCGGCGATTCGCGGGCAGTGGAAGAGGACGTGCTCCACATCCTCGTCCATCCCAGGGCACACCGGGCACTCCGCACCATCATACACGCGAACCCGGTGCAGATAGCTACGGAAACAGTCGTGCCCGGTGAGCACCTGGGTCAGGTGGAACGTTGTCAGTCCATGCCGTCTGCTCATCCACGCTCTCACATCAGGAATTACGCGGTGGGTCCAGCGAACCTCGCCTGCTGAATCCCGTCTCCGCTGCCACTCTTCGATGGTTCTGCTGGACCATCGAACGTGACCATGCTCCCCTTCAGCGTCACCATCTTCTGCACGCCTACGCTCACGGTACATGTTGGCCCTTTCGGATGCCAGTAAATCAACAGGGGCCAGTCCTGCGATCACCGAGAGAGCGATGTCTGACACGGTCCGATACGCTCGGGTCACCCTTAGCGCAACAGTCCGGCAGGCCCGCCGGCAAGTCTTTCCGTAACTCGCGTTGTTGTTGATTGCGTCAGCCCATATCGGAGCCCCGTAAAGAATTACGAAACTAACAACGGAGGAGAGAAGGAACCGTCACGGCTCCTTCGGTCCCCCCATGTTCGGCATGATGCCTGGGACCGCTCGCGCGTATTCTCTGAACGACAGCCGTGCATCAAGGGTGACACCAAGATACTTCAACGTGTCTGTGGTCTTAATCCTGTTATGGCCAGCCGTGAACGTGGCGTACGCCCTCTTCTTCGTTCGGGAGATGAGCACCGCCTCAGTCTTTTCGGCCGCCAGACTCAGGCCGTGATCGCTCAACCAGCCAGCTACTATCTCGATTGAGTCATCTCCAAGGTGTTGCAGCTCGTCGATGGTCTTCGCGATGACGACGACCGCGACGTCATCCGCGAAAGCTACCATCGATACCCCTCCCGGGAGCGACTGTCGAAGCAGACCATCGTACAAGACGTCCCAGAACAGGGGCCCCAGAACCGAGCCCTGCGGCACGCCTCCTGTGATGTTGTAGGAGTGCGTGCCGGCGTCGGTGTCGTAGACCAGGGTCCGGTCCGTCAGGTAGCTCGAGATGACTCTTCCTAGGTACAGCGGCACCTTCAGGTCCTGTAAGGCCAGCAGGATCTCATCCCCCCTGGCCGAGTTAAATGCGTTCCGGATGTCCAAAGCGATGATCGCGCACATGCGCTTCGTGTGCCGGCTGCCGCTAATGGCGTTTTTGGCTAGCGTCACTACTCGACCGATGGCATCCACTGTTGAGCGGCCCTTCCGAAAGCCAAACTGGTTTTCGGATAGGTCTCCACCTTCCATTATGGCTGTCTCTAGTCTGGCACAAATGACTCGTTCGAACAGCTTCTCGGTGATGTCTAGCATGCACAGCGATCGGTACGAGCATGGCTCGTCCGGGGGCTTGTTGCCCTTAGGCAGCAGAACCAACCTCTGTACCATCCACTGTACCGGGAAGCATCCTTCGCGGAAGGATGCACTAAATGTGTTCCGGAAAATTTCGGGAGCATTTAGCGCAGCGGTCTTTATGGCAAGTCCAGGGACCCCGCAGGCCCTGGGGCCTTGCGGACGGTGATTCTTCTGGCAGCCGTCTTCAGTTCTTCTTCTGTGACGTCTGGCAGCTCGGCTGCACCATCGTCTGTCATCAGGCCAGTCCCCTCACGCCGTTGCCGGTGTTCTGGAAACAGGTGTCGGACGACCCTGTCGAGGAAGATTGGACACGTTGGAGCCGTAGTTCCCCTGGTCTTGATCTTATTCATTACCTATTTGTACGGTCGGCCCCAGGGGTCCCCGTCCACTTCGTCGCAGAAGTCCCGCCAACATTTTCGCTTGGCGGTCTTGATGGCCGCCTTAAGACGTTTACGCAAACTTTCATAGGCTGCAGCCAGCTTTTGGTATTGCGGCCTATGTACAGGTCTTTGGTGCAGCCTCCGAGCTCGGAGCCACTGTCGGCGAATATCTGCAATATCCTCGTTCCACCAGTATACGGTGGACGGCCGCGGGGGTTGGATTTCGCCGTCATAGATGCATCGCAGGCCGCTGTAATGGCTCGCGAGAGCTTGTTCCTCGGGCGATCCCTGTACTGCCGCTCCCTCCAGCGAGCAGAGGAATATCTCCCGATCGAAGCTGGCGGGTGCCCATCTCTCTTTTTTACACCTCCTCGCCGCTCCTGCTGTCCTGTTGGTCAGCTGTAGCCGATATACCAGGGCGTGGTGGTCGCTTCCCGTGTATCGATCGCTAACTCTCCAGTCGAACCCTTCCCTCATCAATCTAGGATCAACGAAGATCAAGTCGATAATGGAGGACCGGCCGCCCTTCGAAAAGGTTGGCTTGGAGTCCTGACACTGACGACGATGGCGTCCAGAAATCTCAGGAATTCGTCGGTGGTATCACTGGGTGGGAGGTAGAAGCTATATAATCTCATACCGGTGTTACGTCTCGATCAGCAATTTTCACTCCATCTCGGTCAAGGATAATTCGCACCCTCCCTTTACGCGTTATTCGGAAGTGACGCTTTATCGAGGTTTCGGGCCTGTTTTGAACCTAACCTTTCGGAAAATAATTCGGGATAGGGCCTTGAACGTGTGTGCTTATTTTTGGACGTACGAATATATAGCCCTTTAAAATTAATTATCAGATTTATGCATTCATATAAAAATTGACCATTGAAATATTTCTACTTATCATCATCACAGATAAATGTTAATTATTTAACTGTGAATGAAATGACATTGAGGGAAAAGAAATGAATATTTGTTATTATTGACGATACACTTACGGAAGTAAAGTTTTATCTAAACAGGTTTACCTTGTAATGGATGATGCAACGAATCAGTTGATCGATGATGTTAATCGATTGAAATTAAACGTCCTCCCCAAATTATCAAAGAATATTCGATGTGGAATCGACGTCGATGATCGTCATTCGACTTAGGAGTCCTTCTCAGATAGGAAATTCTTCAATCGGAATCGAATGAAGACGGTTGATTCTCAGGAATAATGTGGACCGATGGTTTTAACGCTGGATGAAGTTTCAAGGAAAACTCTCAAATTTTAATGAAATGATTTCTGTAGATGTGAAATTGTTTTATTGAAATTAAATGATTTTTGGTTCCTGATCGTTAGAAATTTTATATTTCGACTGTTACCAAACTATTGTCTGTCACGAAGTTAATTTCGAATTTTTAATTTCTATCAACTCTCTCTCTGCTCAAATGTGTTCGCTTGACTACTTCTGACTACTCCCTATTGACTTCCTTACTTAACTGCTCTTCCTTCCGTACTCGACTGCTTACTGTCTCTACAGCCGTGTCCGCGCTAAAAGGTACCTTCATCCACCGGACACTCCCGCGTCACCTTTATCATATCGCGCGACCCCTCCCCACTTTTGTCACATGATCCCCTTCTTCGATGAATTTATTAGATTACTAGCTTACCCGGCAAACGTTGTTTTGCCATGTATGTTATTTCTAGGAAACATTTTTATAGGTAAATAAAAATAATTATCTACCATATGTGTGCGGGGAAGTATTTATAATCAAATGCATTATAAAGAATAAAAGTATGTTTTATTTTGGTTAATAAATAAATCTTTATTATAGTAACGAATATATTTTAAATAACAGTCTTTGATAGTTATCTAAACATCAAAAATAAATATTTATATTTTTACTATCAATTATGGCAGTGTAAAAAAAAAAAAATTAATCTCTTAGCGCAATAGAGTGTACAATATTTTTGGTTAGTCCGTCTTTAGCCAACACAAACAAACTGGATGGTTTTCCCACGCGAGAACATCCCACATATAGTTGTCCGTGTGAGAAGCACGGTGTTTCCAAATCTAAGCCACATACAGACAATGTTTGTCCTTGTGACTTATTGATTGTCGTAGCGAATGCCAATCTAATTGGGAATTGAGTGCGTTTGAAATCAATTGGCACATCTGTAGGAATCATAGGGATTCGTGGCAGCAACACATTTTCGCCTTGAAACTTGCCATTCAAGATGATGGCTTCAATAACGTTTTTCATTAATTTCTTAATTACTAATCGTGTGCCATTACATAGCCGTGGTGGGTTTAAGTTTCTAAGTAGAATAATCGGAGATCCAACCTTCAATTGTAAATGATGTGGTGGCATGCCTGGCAAATCCAATGAATTTAAGAACTCAATTGGATAATTCACAGTCTCGTTTGTATCGCAAACTGCATCGATAGATTTATATGACACCAAGTCCCCAGGCAACAGCTGTTGTATCTTTAAATTTAACCCATTGACGTCCACATTTTTAGCTGCCAATATCGCTCTTTCTGCCAGCCACTTATGATTTGCATATTGTGTGTGTACGTCGGGAAATATGTGATCGATAAGACTATTTTGCGAGTCGATGATTGTGCAGAATTCCGTATGTAATTTTATGCATCCAGTATTTTCATGTACAGGAACTTTCCCATCACCAATATCTAACAGTTGTTTAGAGAAAGTTTCTGCGGATGGATCCTGAAGCATTTGAACGCGCATGTTCACCGTCATTTGTACTTTTTCAACATTACGCCATAGTCGCGATGATTTTAAGCACGCGTTGATTTCATCAGCGTAGGTTGAACGCGGAATAACGGGAAGTTTTTGTCTAAAATCACCTGAAAGGAGTAACAAAGTGCCGCCAAATAGTTTGTCGTTGTTTTTTATATCCTTTAATGTTCTATCCAATGCCTCAAGCGAATGTTTGTGCGCCATAGTGCATTCATCCCAGATAATAATTTTACATTGTTTCAGCACTATGGCCATAGACGATTGTTTTTTTATGTTGCACACTGCATCTGGATTATTTTGAATGTTTAATGGCAGCTTAAATGCTGAATGAGCTGTTCTGCCTCCATCTAATAAAGTTGCTGCAATGCCAGAAGATGCAACGGCCAATGCGATGCCATTTTTTGATCGTATCTCGGCAAGAAGTAGCGAAATAAGAAATGTTTTGCCAGTCCCACCTGGTGCATCTAAAAAAAAGAATCCTCCTTGTCCTGCCGAAACTGCTAGCATGATACGGTCGTATATAATTTTTTGTTCAACATTAAGTAGTGGAACATTGCGGCTAACAATGCTCGCCATTTGTACAGTATCGTACTGTAGTTCACGATTCATATCTGTGTTGAGTAAATCAGATGCACTTCTATTCGGTGAGCTCATACCGAAATGACTGATTTGTAAATTCGCAATAGCAATGCAAATATCCTCGATAGCAATCAATGCTTCATTGTACATTGCATCACTGAAGGATATTGTTATATCGTTGCACCTTGTACGATGTCGATACAATATATCATCAGTCATTGAATCTTTGTGATTATCCCACAACATTTGTGCTCGGGCCGGGAAACATGTAGTCAGTACTATAGCAAATAGTAGACGAATTTGTGTTCCTGTGCAGTTTAATGCTGCTTCAGCAAGCATGTTGTCCCAATGATTGTCGTCTTCTAGCAAGCCTAGAGCAAGGCATGCATCTTTATACGTAGGATACTGTTGTCCATCTACCTTCCGTACATCTTGAAATGACAATGGTCCGGTGACATTAACCAACAATAGTCGCATATAAAAGCACTCAGTCTGCCTTGGATTGACGGTATATACACGACCCAAACTATTTGATTTGAATAAACCGGGGCACGCATCAACTGGTATCCCTTGCTTGCGGGGTATCCATTTTCCCGATTTAGCCCATGTAAAATACCGCGGAACTTCATAATAGAGCACTGTTTGTGCGAAGGCACCAAAAGCATCCTCACGATTGCACAGTTCAAAAAATTCTGTGAGCGTAGTTTTAGGTGGATTTATAGCACGATCAAGCGCTGTATCGTTCGTGAAATATACGCGCTGGCCGTTTTCAAGATGGACAGCTAAATGGATAACTGCTGTATCCCGTTCATGAATTTGGAAACCGAAAATACGCCAGACAGCTTCATTGGAACTGATATACCGGCCAATTTGGTAATTCGTAATTTCATCATTTTGATTCAACGGAGGATAATGAACATTATTATTTTCAATCCGAAATACAGCCATATCACTTCCTTTATTCACATACTTGCAAATATATTTGATACTCTTCACCGAACTGCATGACTCAACATTAATATGAGCATTAAATGTTTTGCTCAGCAGAGGAGAATATGGTACCACCCAACGATTGTCAATGTCTATTTCTGCGTTGTTGATATTTTTCATCAAAAATTGTCCGCCATTTTCTGTACTTCTTCTACGATATATTGGATATCCGTCAACATGTGTGACCGTATCGTTAGTGAAATCTTTCGGAAAACGCTTTGCACATTTTCCATCTACCATGCAAGGTGATGAACGATTCATATTTCCGCATGGACCATGAATCATGTTTGTAGTAACAATATCAACCAGTAATTTATCAGTAGACGGATCTGGAATCTCTGCACAAATCAAACTATCGATGTCTTCAGCACGTATTTTCTCGACGAACCAAATTAAAATGTGTGCATGAGGTAATCCACGCTTTTACCACTCAACTGAATACATCCAACAACGTGTGGGGCCAAATACATGCAATTTGGTAATAAAGCTGATTAAAGACTTTAATTTTTGTTTAAACACACGTGCTGTGATGTCATGACGATGTATTGCATGTTGTCCTGGTAATAGCAGCGATGTAATTTCTGGCCATTTCGGATTACATGTAAAAGTAATAAAAAGACACGGTCGTCCATATTCACGCACGAAAGTCATAGCATCCTGTATGTATTCTTGCATGTGACGTGGACTACCTATGTACGATGATGGTAAGATAACAGAGTTACCAATTTCGGCAGTGTCAGCGTTATTCGCAATAGCATCTCGCAAGTGAATATATTCTTCCGCACGCAGCTTATGTTGATTGTATCGCAAGTATCTTAATCGTTCACTCTCTATCTTCACATACATGTCTACCATAAATTGTTGGCAAAGCTCACGACATCGTAAAATGATGTTGTCTCGGCCGCGTCTAATCATCAAACGATATGAATAAAAATCCTTCGAGCTAACGTTCTTATTTGTTTCAGCTCCTGTAATAATATATATTTAAATTAATTTAATATTTTTTCTTTAATAATAAAATAATTATGTTGTTAATAATGAAAGAATTACCTGTTACGGGATCTCGTTGTTTAATGTTTACACAATATCCATCTTGTCCCTTCCATAAAATTAGTGGATATTGTAGAGCGTCATATGAACGGTGGGTATCACTTATGAACTGAAGATCATTATTTCTTCTTCGAATCACGATTTGTCGCGTAGCTGTACGGTCGCCAACCATGATTCCAGCAACGTCTTCAACAACAGGTGCATTGAATCTCCGTACATGCTCTCCAGCTGGTGTTCTATCAGGATTGATGACAATAGCGTGATTGTCACTTTGTAGCTTGTGCATGTGTGCTTTGAAAATTTTTAATAATTCATTGTGCTCATTTAAGAGAGCGTCTAGCTCACTGACGATACGCCTCGCAAAAGGTGAATTAATATTATTGAAGTCGCAACGTGCATCCGTGCGATTGGCGAGTGCACGTTCGGAGTCCTCGCCACCCATAAAGTATATTTGTAAAAATTTATGCGATTCGTTTGGCATTGGCAGCAATGAGCCCACTTTGTGATAAACTTGGCCTTTGATTTTAAACGTTGAATTAAATTGTTGACCGTTTGCTGCAACATTGCTGACTATTTCTGTTGCTCCAAACGATGTCATTTGGAAACATGAATTGAATGTGCGAATTGACTTCAGGAACAGGCTAGAATCTGGATCAGTACCAATAAGTAAACCGTGCAATGGCTCAGGTGGTGTTTCAATTTCGGTTATTTGTACTTTTCCTGATGAGCAACACATCCCAAGTGGCTCATTTTTAAATTTAAGTGCATGACAATGCGGGCATTCCTTCTCCAAAGTACCAATAACCACTTTTGAATGTGCATAATATTCAACATCAGGCTCGTACTGGAATGCAAGTCTAAGAAATGAATTTGACTTAAATGCTCGATGAACTTGTTGGCGTTGTTGATCAATTCCTCTATGTCTGTCGACTATGAGTCTGCGAGTTTGTCTTCGTTCTAGTTGTCTTTGTTGATTTTGTTCATCTCGTGCCTCTTGTGATCGTTGTTCACGTAACTGCGACATTCTCTCACGCAAATTTGCATTGTCTTCTTGAATTTGTTCGCTTGATCTTCGTGCTCTTAAATCTCGCACGGCTATGGAACTACTCGTTCGACGACTCAAATTGGCCCCTTTGCGCTTTTTTGGCATTGCTGACTGTACGTAGAACCTATAAATAAATGAAGTTAAAAAACTGTAACTGGTAAAAATATTTGTTTATATTTGATAATCTTTATCAACTGTTAATAAATTATTTTTTAACATCACATGATTTAATAAATATTTATTAACAGTCAAATTTATTTAGTACAATTTACAAATTGTTAATAAATATTTATTAATCGTTAATGAATATTCGTTAACTGTAAACAAATATTTACTTAATATAAAAAGCAATATTAGCAACTTCTTTAGACACATTTTATAACTCTATAGCAGAAATACATGATAATAATTCTCAGTTTTTAATATATAAATGACATATATAAGTTTGAAAAATCTGTAAAGATGATTTTTGTTCATAAACTATCTTCATATCATATGACAGCGCAAGCAAAACAAATTCACTAAAAAAAATATTTATTAATGAATTATAAATATTTGCTTGAATATATTATTTATATTTGTGCAATAAATATTTGTTAACTATTAATAAATACTTATTAACATTAAATAAATGTACTTCCTTCCCAAATAAATATTTATTCAATGTTAAAAAATATTTATTTAAATTTAATAAATAAAATAAATTATTAATATTTAATAAATCCTTTTATCAATTTATTAGTAGAAAACAGTGACTTAATATTCTGTTCTATTCATTTGCTTATTATTTGACTTACCTTTCACAAAAATAATCCAGGTATATTTATTATCCACGTTCACGTTTTCGTTTTAATTTAAAATGAGAGTAATATGACATTTTTCATTATAAGTCATGACAAAATCAAAAAAAGTTCTTGCAAAAAAAATCAAACTTTTTAATTACCAAATAAAAAATAAGGGTTGATCGTAGAGGGGTGAAAATTTAGGGTTGCATGTATTTATGTATGATGTATCATAAAAAAATAAAAAAATAAAATTTTGTCTGAAAAATAAAAAATAAAAATTAAGGGGTGGACCACCCTTAACATTTGGGGGATGAAAAATAGATGTTGTTCGATTCTCACCCGTGACTAATATCCTCGCTAAGGATCACGAAAATCGGTCGAGCCGTTTCGGAGGAGTTCGATTACGCACCCCGTGACAGAAGAATTTTATATATTAGATCTGCGTTTCTCAACTTTACAGTATTCTTAACATTTTGGCTTGTTGATTGTTAAATTTTCTCTTGAATTTTGTGAAATTTCCAATTTGAACCAAAGCTGTATGAATTTTTGTTCCGAAGTTAACAATTATTGACATAAGTTTTTATCTCAATACTTAATTAAATATTTTTCTGAATTATTATTTATAATTGGTTCGCATCTTTTTTTCTCCTTTAATTTCCTGTATAATCTATTTATTAATAAACTTATCCTGATGATCCGATTCAATTATATTTGACATATTTGATTTTACTTTATTTATTGAATTTACTGATAATTTCCCTAAAAATTCCGCCATCCTTGTGGTCAACCTTATCACACCAGCTTGCATTCATTTTTCGTTTCTCTGTTTTATCTGTGAATTTTTTGGACTGCGTCGATGATTTATTATTCATCGGTACTTGCAGTCCAGGAGGTGCTGCTCTCATTATGCCCGACGGTCATTCTGAGTATCACGCCCATCGTGACACGCATCGAACAGCAGACCCTATGTTCTACAACTGCGAGGAGCATTTTTATCCTTATCTCTCCGGATCACGTTACCATGCCTCGCACGCTTGATTTCCGCTATCCAATCGTCTATGTATTTCTTCGGGCTAAATTATTATTTTATTGAATGCTTCGATCCATGATTCGTTTTTGAGGTTTTTAATGAATTTCCAAGATGAAAATGTTCGATGATCGGTCATCTGACCGATTATTACTGAAATGTTCAGGGAAAATTCGGAGGATGTAACACCGGCTACCTCCACCCAGGTGAAACCGGGGAGCGGGGCGACCATCTTGTTGGATATGTGAAGTTTCCCGCATATCCAGACAGCCACTTTGCCGGTGGAATCCCCCACCCAGTTCGGTCCACCGAGACTGTACACCTCGCTGATGATAACTACATCGGCCTTCTCTTCTTTGACCAGCTGGGACAGCAGGTCTTGTGCCCCAGCACAGTGGTTGAGGTTGATTTGGATCACCTTAGACATTTTTGGTCGATGCTCCAACCTCGCGCGCTGTCTGTCGTCTGTCTACGCAGTCCGAAGCCCTGTGACCTGTGTCCATCGAGGTCCCTATACGGCTCCGCAATGACTGCCACGTCCACTTCTTCCTCCCTCACGGTCTGCATAAGCAGGTCTTGAGCTGCCTTACAGTGATTTAGATTTACCTGTGGGTCATTCCAGGTCAAATCGACCAATAGTTGGACTCGACCCCTTTCGATTTGCACCATTTTTGGTCAGAAGCTTCCTTTGGACCTATAATAAAGTTCTGCCAAAGGAAAAAGCTTTTAAAAAAATTTTCCCGAAGTTACGCAATATTGAAAATTTCACTATTTTCCTTGTTTTTTGAAATTATGTTTTAAATATCTCGAAGACTATTGCAAATAAGAAAAAAATCGTCCGGCCCATTCCAAGAACGATAGTTGGGGATATAAAAAAATATACTTTTTGAAAAAAATTTTTGAAAAATTTCGAATTTGTGAAATTTTGAATTTTTAAAAACTGTTGAAATATATGGCCGACATGAAATTTTTGGCTCAAAATTTTTTGTATACTACCTTGGACAAATCTTAAACGATCCTGAAATTTCTGGAATGGTGTTTTTTGTTTATTCATAAATATGAATTTTTTTATTCAAGAAAAAAAATTTTTTTCCTAAAAAAAAAACTTCTTTTTTTCTTGATTTAACCTAAGTAAGTTTGAAAAAATCAATTTATTTTTAATTTTGGACAGAAACACTTAATTTTATTAGTTTAATGATTACATGAAAAGTTTTTAATTGCATTTGTTTACTCATTTATTTAATGAAATGTTTTAAATCTTAGCTTAATTCATGTTCTTTTATGAAGACCGTTTTTTGTTTATACCTCCTTGAACTGTTGCTGTTACTTTTGCTGTTGCTGTTACTTTTCTCTTTCTTAACCTGAAAAGCAGTATGATTTCAATCTTCAAATCCAAAATTTAATATTCATAAAGTTCTAAAATATAAAATTTTAATCATTTCACCTGCTTTTAATATCCGGTTCTTCAACAAACTCATAGACATCTAAATTTTTTAATCGAAAATCCTTTCCGTGCTCAGATGATGATAAATTTTTCATTTTTATCACATCACTCGAAACAGGAATAGCTGCATGACAACCTCGAATTCCTTGGACTGGGGGAGCATTTTCAAATCTTTGGTTAAGTTTTTTCTCAATACGCTGAATCTGTTCGTTTGAAACAAAGCGACAATTGATTCCGTGAACATTTTTTTGTGTCCATTAGAATAGTTCAGTAGGAGTTTGAATCTGGTCTTCAGGTGGTGATTGAAGGTTGGCTCTATCAATCATTCGCTTCAATGTTCCGCCCAAACCATCACTTGGACCTTTTTCATGCGAAGTAGCAAAGAAATGCCATTCCGCAGGTACTTGAAAATCTTCTTCATGATATAGCAAGTTCAGCAAATTGTATCGATTTTTGTATTGAGATGCTGCACCATCCGAAAAATAAATTACTTTTGAAAGATTTGGGATTTTACTTCTCAGAAACGGTATCAGTACTTCTTGGAAACTATAAACTGCTGTTGTATTATTTGTCAAGTTGTCGGATATAATTACGAAACTGAGAGGTACTATATTATCGCCATTTTCATCAATGGATCTATAATAGCAAGCAAATGGGTGGATTGTTGCTTGACTATTATTCCAATAAGCCCCTTGGACACTGTTTTGAAGCAAGAATGAGTAATTTTCCGAGAAGTCAGCAACAACAAGTACTTGCCCAACTTCAAGATTCTTCTTTGTAGTTTGAAAATATTCACGCTGTTGACGGGCAGTAAAATCATGCTGGAGCAATTTTGGGATAGATTCAACCAAATGATCAAGAAAATCATCAGTTGATTTCACAACAGTTCCCAAAGAGCACCGATCCATTTGAGTTCATTGTTTATAAGTTATTTCATGTAAAAAGTTATCAACAAAAAGACGTTCGATTGTTTCTCTTAACTTTGTAGCACCAGGACAGTCATGACATGTTCCCAAATAACATTCACTTTTGGATTGTGGCCAAATTACCATTTTTAAACAATTCCGATAGGAGGAAAATGGTTTACTTTCATCCTGATTTTTTAGTTTTTCAAGTTTTGCTTCATGAAATGCGAGTTTAAAATTTTCGTAAATCACACAGACACAAACTACATGAGTACCAGACGCACCAGCAAGAACACATTCAGGGGGTCTTAAGCTAGCAAATTTGGAAAAGCTTACCTTTTCAAAAAGGTATTTTTGCTTAAACGATTGATAAAGTTCACCTAAATTAACCAAAATTAAGCGTTTTTGTTTTTGTATGCGTTGGCCATTCTCGTGAACAGATTTAAATTCTTTTTTATCACGTAGCTCTCTACTTACATCTTGACTTCTGTAAAATTGTTGAATTTTTTCTTCAGTACTTTTTAATAACGGGTGACTTTTGTTTTTTTGTTGAGTGAAGAGAATACCATCTTCACTTAGTTTTTGTTTTACTTTTTTTACCATGTATGTAGACGCGTTGAAAACATTAACAATTTTTTTTGTCGACCAATTTAAGGGCTTACATACACTTGTAATTTTCAAAAAATCGTTTTTTTTTTTGTATTTTCTGAATATACATATATTTGAGCATACACACTCAAAATTTTATGTCAATCAGACGAATATTTTCGAAGTTATAGACACATTTATGAAGGCGCGTTAGGGAGGCGCGTCTCACAGTCGGGGACCGGCGCGCCAGCTGTCTACCTGAGGCGCTGTCCCTTCTTTCCTTGTCTATCCTACTCTCTTTCCTTTGTCATTTTCTATTGTCTGTTTCTCAGTTGCCAAAATTTGAAGAGTAGTCGTCAGTCTCAGCAGAGAAGCCTAACAGTAAAGTCGTATCAGTGTACTTGTGCCTTCGATAATATCGTGAAAATGAAGTCTAGCAGAGAACTTAGAAAATCAACGAAAGTGTACAAGTCAAGAGCGAAGAAACGAAAGGATGTTTTCAATCCGAAAACAGCTGAAACGGATGAGTCTAGTTTCAGTGCCTCTGCAAAAAAAATGAGAATGCAGGAGGAAATCTTGGTGCCGCGTAATCCGTCCGTTGAGTACCGAATTTTGAGTTTTATTACTGTTTTCGCGGCCATCTCCGAATTTGTGCAGTGCAAAACCTGTAACGGAAATGTGAAATTTGAAACTGCTTCTGAACGAGGACTCGGGTTTAAAATTGTTTTGTTGTGCGATCAGTGTCCATCTCGTAGCATAAATTCTAGTCCTTTTATCGAGCATTCTTATGAGATAAATCGGCGTTTTTTGTTTGTCAAGAGAGTTCTTGGATTAGGGTTAAAAGGTGCTGCAAAATTTTGTGGATTAATGGACATGCCCGCTTTCCTAACACAGCCCACCTACGATTTAATTATGAAGAATACACATTCCTGTGTGAAAACAGCAACCGACAAACTTTTTCAGCATGCTTGCCATGAAGAAAAAGACTTGACTGCTGAACACCAAGGTGACGAAAAATCTGCAAAGCTTACCGTGTCCGGCGATGGAACTTGGAAAAAGCGAGGATATACTTCCTTGTATGGAGTGACATCATTGATCGGATATTATTCTGGGAAAGTAATTGATATCCTCGTGAAAAGTGCCTATTGCAAACAATGCGAAACTTGGAAAAGCAAACTTGATAGTGAAGAATATCAACAATGGTATGAAAACCATCAAGATGATTGCAGTTGTAATCATTCAGGTTCTTCTGGAAAAATGGAAGTTGATGCAGTGATCGACCTATTCAAGCGTTCAGTGGAAAAATTCGGAGTGCAGTACAAAAATTACATTGGAGACGGTGATTCTAAAACGTACTCCGGGATTTTGAAAGCTGCCCCATACGGTGATCAAGAAGTCGTGAAGAAGGAATGTATTGGACACGTACAGAAGAGAATGGGAACGCGACTCCGAAATTGTGAGAAAAAGAAAGTGGAAACGGTGGAAAAAAAGGATGGAAAAAAAATACAAAAAAAAACTCTCGGTGGAAAAGGCAAACTGACAGCAAAAATGATCGACAAGTTGACAGTTTATTATGGCTTAGCAATTAGGAGAAATTGTGATTCGGTTGAGAATATGAGTAATGCAATCTGGGCCACATTTTATCATTACTGCTCGACAGACGAAAATCAACAACAAGATCGGATTGGACTCATGGTGCTCTTGGCAGCGGGCAGCAGCTGCTGATAACTTATCAGTTTATAAGCATGATTATCAGCCATTTCCACAAGAAGTTGCTGAGGCCCATTTATGAAGATCTCAGCAATGAAAAATTATTGGAAAGATGTGTGGGTGGTTTCACCCAAAACAATAATGAAAGCTATAACCAACTGGTGTGGAATATCTCTCCAAAAAAACTTCCAGCCGGATCAAAAACGGTGGAAATGGCTGCATATATAGCTGCTGGCATCTTCAATGAAGGGACCGCTGCCTTTTTATATTATATGAATGCAATGGGCGTCTTACTTGGGGCCAATGCGCATTCATATACAGATAAAGAAGATGCGCAGCGCATCAAGATCTCCGACCTGAAATCACACGAGAGCACCAGAGAGGGAAGAATGGCTCGCAGACAGCATCAAATCGAATTATTAGAAGCTGCCAACGATGCGAACGGATTATTATATGGCCCTGGAATAGATGACTCCATGTAAGTTGGAAAAAAACAAAATTTACCACATGTAATACGCTTTTGAAACTTTAAACGCGTTTTTCTCAAAACTATGTTTTCAAAATCGGTGATCAAGATTTCTCGAAAACGGCTGAACCGATCAGTCTCAAATTTTAACACAACCTTTTTAACTAGATTTTTTAGTAATTAATCGAAGATTTTTTTCTCCGATAAATATTTTCCATTTTATAAACAATTTAAGGCTTAAATTTTCGTTCAAAATCGAGTCTTTTACTTTGAGAAGTCGCCATTTTGTCAAAAATTATTTTTTCGCTAATTCCTTCGATTAAATACTAGATAATGTTATATTACCGAAATAAATTATATTAACGAAATTTATTTGGTTTTTTCATTTCAGATAATCCGGTCCAGAGATATCGTGATCACCGCAAAATTGTTTTTTTTTGCGGAGCTCTAGGAGATCGGCGATAGCGACATTCGCGATGATTATTTTTACAAATAAAAAATATGTTAATATATTATAAGGTTATTATAATATGTACACCAATTTTCAAATTAATAAATTGAATAGTCTGCGCGAAAAAAATTCTTGAAAATCCGTCTTTTTAAAGCCTTCTAACTGTATGTAAGCCCTTAAAGGCAAAACAGATAAAATCTGTGATTTTTCGCTCATTTTGCTGCAGTTATTATATTTTTTTTTAAGTTGTTTTATTATTTAATTATATTTTAGAACTTTATGAATATTAAATTTTGGATTTGAAGATTGAAATCATACTGCTTTTCAGGTTAAGAAAGAGAAAAGTAGCAGCAACAGTCCAAGGAGGTATAAAGAAAAAACGGTCTTCATAATAGAACGTGGATTAAGCTTAGATTTAAAACATTTAATTATATAAATGAGTAAACAAATGCAATTAAAAACTTTTCATGTAATCATTAAACTAATAAAATAAAGTGTTTCTGTCCTGAATTAAAAATAAATTGATTTTTCAAACTTACTTAGGTTAAATAAAGAAAAAAAAAAGTTGTTTTTTTTTTAGGAAAAAAAATTTGTTTCTTAAATAAAAAAATTCATATTTTTGAATGAACAAAAAACACCATTCCAAAAATTTCAGGATCGTTTAAGATTGGTCCAAGGTGGTATACAAAAAATGTTGAGCCACAAATTCTTGTCGGCCATATATTTCAACAGTTTTTAAAAATTCAAAATTTCACAAATTCCAGATTTTTCAAAATTTTTTTTCAAAAGATATTTTTTTTTATATCCCCAACTATCGTTCTTGAAATGGGCCGGAGGATTTTTTTTATTTGCAATAGTCTTCGAGATATTTAAAACATAATTTCAAAAAACAAGGAACATAGTGAAATTTTCAATATTGCGTAACTTCGGTAAAAAATTTTTAAAATTTTTTTCCTTTGGCAGAACTTCATTATAGGTCCAAAGGAAGCTTCTGACCAAAAATGGTGCAAATCGAAAGGGGTCGAGTCCAACTATTGGTTGATTTGACCTGGAATGACCCCTGTAGAACTCTCATTTTCGTTTCAGTATATACTCCTGGTATGCTTTCTTGTAGGCAGAGCATTTGCCACTGCCAGTTATGTGGCTACTCGCTCCGTCGCTGTCCCTTTCATTGCATAGCATGCAATGTGCCTTCTTTGCCACATTTGACGCAGCATTTGGGCTCTTGCACCTCCACGCAAGATGACCATATTGCCAGCACTTATAACATTTCGTCAGCTTCCTCAGATCGCGCACTCGGCAGTTTACCCAGCCAACAGGTGTCTTTCCTGTATCAGTGAATTGCTTAGCTGCTTGGATTGGCAGTCTCATCACCGCAGTTTGGGTGTTTCCAAAAGTTCGACGGATGGACCGGACGCAGTTCGCTGCCCCTTCGATTCCTTCACCAAGTGTCTTTGCTAGCGTTTCGTAGACTTCCTGTTTCGTGGTAACCTCATCGAGGTCCTTAATCTCGATTGTGGCCTCTTAGACTCTACTTTTTATTGACGCCTCTTTTCCAAGAGCCATCTTAATCGCTGCGCTAACCTATGCCGTCTTCTTCTGACTAGTTTCTTCCATCACGAGGATAAGGTCCACTGTCATGGTGCTGCGTATTTTCGTGACGCAAGGCCCTACCTCTGTTAAAGCTGTGTCCTCCTTAACTTTACTCAAGATGTCCGCATAGCTCATATCTCCCGTCTTTTGAATGATAACCGCATTAGGAAGTACCGGGGTGCCTCGCGGCTTCCTTGGCTTCTTGTTTGTAACCGTTTCCCAGTGGTAGGTTTTTCCCCCGCCTGGTTGATCTGATCGTCCCCTTGCGGGGTTGATGGTAGGGTCGTGCGGTTTCTCTTCATTTCCACCCTGTTGTTCTCAACCGATCGTGGGGTACGCTTCTTTTTGTTGCTGTTCACCGACATCTGGAGACGCCTTAGCGTAACAGGCAGAACAGCACTTATACTCGGTGATGTTTGTGCCTTTGTCGTCTTCATCTTCCCGCGACCGGATGGAGTATCCCTTTCGAGAGTTTCAGCTGCAAGTTACTCCAATTTCACAACTCTGTTGTAAGCGATATTCATACAGTTGACGATTCTTCTGATTTCACCATGGACGTTCGACTTGCACTTGATGAACTCCATTAGCTTTGTGAGGTTGGCACCGAGCCGGTTGAGCTCGTCCTTCCTGCTATGCGCATCAGCACTTGTCGCTTGTTGCGACACGGAGGCCAAGTGACTAACCCTCCTGTTGCCGTTGCAGTCGTTGGATAACGACGTCCCGGGGCTCGCGTGAACACCCCTGACAGACGCTGGCACTGGGGGTCCGAACCCCTGCACCGTAACCGGAATCTCCATCGCTGAATAATCCATGTTGATTTGTTGCCAAGGTTTTTCCGCATGAATGTTGGTTTACGGGAGGTATTTTAATTCTCCTTCTATCCTCTAAACCTAGAGGGCACTCCCCTATCCGCCACCTGGGGACGCGCCGCGTAGGAGTTGCAGACACCCCGCGGTGTGTGTGTGTTTTATTTTTTTTTATAGAGAACGTTTGAAAATGCATTTACGCATACCCAGATGGGTTATGCTGCTAATACCCACTAAAACATTCCTCAGTTCGACTGTATTTCCCCCGCGGTAACCGCCCAATAGGCTTTACCTCGCGAGGGGCAGTCCACGCCTCAGAGGGCCCTTCTTGCACGCGGTTGGAATTTAGACGGGTCCGTCTCTCCGCTCTTCTGCCTTCCTGATGGAATTCAGCTCATTTACAATGGACATGGAGAGGGTAACCACCGCGTCCCAGCCCTCCTGCGAGCCGAGCAGGCACTGTCCCATGCCTTCGGCTGTCATGGATCCTCCCCATGACGCTCGGAATCGCTCCCGATCGTCGGCAAATTGCGGGCAGTGGAAGAGGATGTGCTCCACATCCTCGTCCATCCCAAGACACACCGGGCACTCGGCGCCATCTTACAAGAGAACCCGGTGTAGATAGCTACGTAAACAGCCGTTCCTGGTGAGCACCTGAGTCAGGTGGAATGTTGTCAGTCCACCATGCCTGCTTGTCCACGCTCTCACATCAGGAATGACGCGGTGGTTCCACCCACTCTCGCGTGCTGAATCCCATCCCCGCTGGCATTCTTCGAAGGTTCTGCTGGACCATCGACCATGGCCATGCTCCTGATCGGCGTCACCAGCTTCTGGACGTCTACGCCCACGATACACCTTGGCGCTCACGGATGCCTGTAGATCAACAGGAGGCAGTCCTGCGATCACCGAGAGAGCGATGTCAGACACGGTCCGATACGCGAGCGTATGCACCCTTAGCGCGATAGTCCAGCAGGCCCGTCGGCAAGTCATTCCGTAACTCGCATTGTTGTTAATGGCATCGGCCCATATCGGAGCCCCGTAAAGAATTACGGAGTTCACAACGGAGGAGAGAAGGAACCGTCGCGGCGCCTTCGGCCCCCCGATGTTGGGCACGATGCCTGCGAGCGGTCGCGCGACCCGTGATGCCTTCAAGCCCGCGTTCAGAAGATGTTCTCTGAACGATAGCCGCGCATCAAGGGTGACACCGAGATTCTTCGGCGTGTCTACGGTCTTAATCATGTTATGACCAACTGTGAACGTGGCGTACGCCCTCTTCTTCGTCCGAGAGACTAGGACCGCCTCTTCTTGGCTGCCAGACTCAGGCCGTGGTCGCTCTAGCAGCCAACTACTACCTCGATTGAATCATCTCCAAGGTGTTTCAGCTCGTCGATGGTCTTCGCGATGACGACGAGCGTGACATTGTCCGCGAAAGCCACCATTGATACCTCTCCTGGAAGCGGCTGCCGAAGCAGGCCATCGTACAAGACGTTCCAGAGCAGGGGCCCCAGAACCGAACCCTGCAGCACGTCTCCTGTGATGTTGTAGGAATGCGTGCCGGCGTCGATGTCGTAGACCAGGGTCTGGTCCGTCGGGTAGCTCGAGATGACTCTTCGTAGGTATAGCGGCACCTTCAGATCTTGCAAGGCCAGCAGGATCTTATCCCATCTGGCTGAGTTGAATTTCTTCCGGATGTCCAAAGCGATGATCGCGCACATGCGCTTCGTGTGCGGGCTGCCGCTAATGGCGTTTTTGGCTAGCGTCACTACTCGACCGATGGCATCCACTGCTGAGCGGCCCTTCCGAAAGCCGAACTGGTTTTCAGACAGGTCTCCACCTTCCATTATGGTTGCCTCTAGCCTGGCATATATGACTCCCTCGAACAGCTTCCCGTTGATGGCTAGCATGCACAGCGGTTGGTACGAGGATGGCTCGTCCGGGCGTTTGTTGCCCTTAGACAGCAGGACCAACCTCTGTACCTTCCACCGTGCCGAGAAGGATCCTTCGCGGAGGCATGCACTGAATGTATTCCCAAAAATTTCGGGAGCATTTAGCGCAGCGGTCTTTATGGCCAGTGCAGGGACCCCGGCAAGCCCTAGGGCCTTGCGGACGGTGATCCTTCTGGCAGCCATCTTCACCTCTTCTTCCGTGACGTCTGGCAGCTTGGCTGCACCATCGTCCGCCATCAGGCCAGTCCCCGCACGCCGCTTCCGGTGTTCCGGAAACAGGTGTCGGACGACCCTGTCGAGGAAGATTGGACACGTTGGAGCCATTGTAATCCTGGGCATGATCTTATTCATTACCGATTTGTACGGTCGGCTCCAGGGGTCGGGGTCCACTTCCTCGCAGAAGTCCCGCCAACATTTTCGCTCAGCGGTCATGATGGCAGCCTTAAGATGTTTACGCATCATTTTATAGGCCGCAGCCAGATCTTGGTATTGCGGCCTATGAACAGCTCTTTGGTGCAGGCTTCGAGCTCGGAAGCACTGTTAGCGAATACCTGCGATATCCTCGTTCCACCAGTATACTGGTGGACAACCACGAGGGTTGAATCTCGCGGCCATGGATGCATTGCAAGCCGCTGTAATAGCTCGCGACAGCCCTCGAGCTCGCTCCTCGTGCGTTCCCTGCAATAACGCCCCTCTAGCGAGCAGAGGAATATCTCCCGATCAAAGGTGGCGGATGCCCATCCCTCTTTTTTGCACCTGCACGGTGCTCTTCCTGTTGATCAACTGTCCTGTCCTGTTGATTAACTGTAGCTGATATTCCAGGGCGTGGTGGTCGCTGACCGTGTATCGATCGCTAAATCTCCAGTTGGACCCTTCCCTCATCAATCTCGGAACAACGAAGTTTAGGTCGATTGTGGAGGACTTTCCGCCCTGCGAAAAGGTTGGCTTGGAGCCTGTGTTCGCGATCTCCAGCTCCAGTATATCGAAGGTGTCAAGGAGGGCGCGACTGCAGTGGTTGCTTCGCTCACTGCCCCATTCCGTTGCTCATGCGTTGAAGTCTCCCCCGATGACGACCGGCAATCGGGAGGTCCTGGCACTGGCGACGATGGCGTCCAGGGATCTCAGGAATTCGTCGGTGGAATCACTGGGTGGGAGGGAGCAACTGTATAATCTCACACCGGCGACCTCAACCCAAGTGAAACCAGGGAGAGGGGCGACCATCTCGTAGGATAAGTGAAGTTTCCCGCATATCCAGACGGCTGCCTTGCCGATGGAATCCCCTACCTAGTTCGGTTCACTTAGACTGTACACCTCGCTGATGATAACTACGTCGGCCTTCTTTTCCTTGACCAGCTGGGAAAGCAGGTCTTGGGCCACAGCACGGTGGTTGAGGTTGATATGGATCACCTTAGCCATTTCTGGTGGATGCTCCAGCCTCCCGCGCTGTCTGTCACCTGTGTGCGCAGTTCGGAGCCTTGTGGCCCTTTTTGCCACACCAGTAGTACTGTGCCGACCGGTCGACCTCGCTCTTGCAGTCTCTCGCTAGGTGCCCGTTTTCATGTTAACTGAAAGAGCGAGACGGGGCTTGGCGGAGTCGAACCCGGCAATTCACCCAGCCAATCCTGAGCTTCCCGCTTTGCAGCAACTTCTTTGCTACGGCCACGGGAAGAAGGCGCTGACCACGTAGATACCACCGTAGGAGCCCCTGAGTTTGACGACCTCAGTCGTTACAGTCCCTGGACCGATTGACGCAGTGATGGCCTCCCCCACCGCTTCAGCGGTCGTGGCCTCGTCCATGTCCATGAAAACCAGGGCTTTCCTATGAGTCAGCTCCCCCCTGTCGTGTGTGTGTATGTGTGTTTTTTTGGGTGAGAAATGCCTTATGCACCATGGGGCCGTCGCTCCCCGTGTTAGACTCGCACCGACTGAAACCCGAACCTCTCATCTTTGATCGTTTTTCCTCCCGCGGGACCACCGTTACGTACTACTTCGCGGAAGCGATCAACGCCGTGCGAAAGGGCGTTTCTCGCCCTTTCCACTACCAGGTTTATAGCATCCATGGTTGACCTATTCTTCCAGAAGCCGTATTGGTTGTCCGCTAAGACCCCCTCAACAAACTGGTCAATCCTATTATGGATTATGCGCTCGAAGATTTTCTCTGTCATATCGATCATAAATAGAGGCCGATACCCTGTTGCGTCTTCAGGTGGTTCTTTCCCTTTAGGGAGAAGCACGAGTCTCTGCCGCTTCGACTTTCTGGGAAAGACGCTCTCCTTCATGCATGTATTGTATAAATCAAGAAACATCTCCGGGGCTGTCGTGATAGCAGTCTTAATTGCAACATTGGGAATTTCATCCAGACCTGGGGCCTTCGCATTTCCCACTTAAGCACAAGCTTTTATCATCTCGTCTTTATTGATATCCGGTATTTCATCCAGTACGTCGTGGACAACACGATCGTTAAGCTCTGGTTGTTGGGGAAATAGGTGATCAACTATTTCCTTCAGCAGGTGTGGACACGATGGGGATCCCGTCAGCAGAGTTTTCAGTTTAGTCATGACGACGCTGTAGAGTCTGCCCCAGGGGTCATTGTCTACTTCATTGAGGAGCTTGCGCCAGCTGTCACCTCTGCTATTCTTTATCGCTTTGTTAAGCATTAGCCTCACATCCTTATGCCTCGATTCGAGGGCCGCGAACGTGGCTTTCCTACGGGCTCGCTGGACTAGTCTTCGGGTTCGATGGCTCTTTGCGGAGCGAAACGATGTCCTCGCTCCACCAGTATGCTTCCGACCACTTATTTCCGTGTCCCATTCGGGGCATTGTTGCGTCACATGTCTTAGTGACTCGCTGCACAACACTCTCAGCCTTTGCATTAGCGTTCTCTTCAGTGACGCCACTGGTGTCCAATGCCTCTCGGAATAGGTCCACGTCAAAACTTCTATCCTTCGACCCGAGTGCATTCGTCTTTCGCGGCAGTCTTTTGCGTCTTCGGTCATTGTGTACCTCCCATGTTATCGCCTGGTGGTCACTGTGCGTATATAGGTCCGCTACCTCCCAGCCGTTGCCATCTTTGGCAAGGCTGCTGCTGGAAGAAGTGAGGTCAACTACAGAGCTGGTTTCCACTCTTACAAACGTGGGTTTGTTCCCAGTATTCAGCAGCACTACGTTCAGCGAGGTCATAGCCTCGAGCAGCGCTTGTCCCTTGCGGTTTGTCTCTCTACTGCCCCAATCGGTTGCCCAAGCATCAAAATCTCCAGCGATTGCCACTTAGCCCTGCTTCTTTGCCTCGCTGACCAGCCCGTCAAGGAACGTCCTGTACTCATCAATGCTCAGGCTAGGTGGAGGATACCGGATGTAAAAGAGGACTCCTTTTATTTTGGTCTTCACAAAACCGTTAGTCTTGGTCACTTTCTGGATTGGCTATCCTGCACACGACCATATAGCAGTCTTATCGGTAACGTCTTTTTGCCAGTGCGTCATTTCTACGCGTTAGTACGGTTCCGATATTATAGCTATGTCGGGTCTTACCACTCGCACGGTCTGCATTAGCAGATCGTGCGCGGCTTCACAATGGTTAACGTTTAATTGGACAACCCTCATCTTCGTTTCCTGAGTTGCTTCTGGACTGCCTGAGCATAGGCTGGACATCGAGCTTCTGCTTCGCACGTATCCATCTTATGGCCCTCACCACCACACTTCATACAGCATGTTGCTCTGTTAGTGTTCGTCTCACAGTTTCGCGCCAGGTGACCAAGGGTCTAGCACTTGTAACATTTGGTTGGTCTAGTCACCGAACGGATTCGGCACACAACCGACCCTATGCGAATTTTGTCCTTGTCACAGATCTTCTTAACCGTGGCAACTGGGAGTCGGATACGTGCGGTAAGAGTGCCTCCGTACTCTTTACGCAATGGTCGTTCCCTATCGGTAGTTATGCTTTCTGCGCCGAACTCGCTTTTCAATGCCTCTAGCACCACCTCCTTGGTCGTCGTCTCGTCCAAGTCCTTGACTTCGAACTCCGACTCTTGTATTCTGCTTTTTACGGATGCATTCCCTTCCAGGACCCCTACGACTGCAAGTTGGAACTCGGATGCTCTCTCCCCATGTTCTTTACTTAGGACTATGAGCAGGTCTCCCGCCTTCGTCCTCCGCAGCTTGTCTACACCGTTTCCGATGTCTTCTAGCGCGGCATGTTTTTTCACCTTGCTCAGGATCGCCGCGTAGCTAAGTTCGCCTATTTTTGGATGAGCAGTGCGTTTGAGAGCATGGCCTCGTTTCGCTGGGCACGTCTCTTGCTCCGCTGCGCCGTTTGCCCGTCCTTACTCTCAGGGCAGGCCTCGATTGTCGGCTTGTGTGAGGCCCAACCCCTAACTCAGCCCTCTTCTTCTTGGCTTCCTTCACGGGGGGTTACGGTGGCGTGCGCTTCTTCCCGCTTGTCTTGACCATTCGCCTGTTCTTCGGCGTCACGAACTCATCCTCCTCTTCTACCACTTCCATTGTGGTAATTGTGGCTGATCCCATTGGAGAGGTATTCGCATCCTTGTACGACTTCCCATTTGCAGCTCCTTTGCCGACACAGTTAACTATTTCGGCTGCGATTTCTTCGTCCATTACTCGAATCCCGTTGACGGTGTTCGTTATTTTTGCCACCTTACTCTTGATCTACTTATGGATGTTCACCTTTCCCTCCATGAATTTGTTCAATTCATCGAGCAGCTTGAGGATAGCGCCATTTTCTGCTTCCTAGCTCTTAAAGTATGCTCGCTTGTAGCTGTAGGTACCACAAAGGCTAAGTGGTCCACCTGCGTCGACCACTGCGGTCGCGAAATGACGACGTCCGGGAGCACGCTTGCTCACTCCCTCTAGACGCCAGTACTGGGGATCCGGACCCCTGCACCGTAGACGTGTTTCTTTTCGTACAATCCATGGCGATCTGGCGACGAGGTTTCTTCCCCGGTCTGTTTGGTCCGCGGAAGGTAATGAAATCACCTCCTACCCCCTATGTATAGGGAGCGTTCCCCAATCCGCCACCCGGGGACGCTCCACGTAGTGGTTACAGTCTCCTCCGGTTTTGTGTGTGTGTGTGTGTGTGTGTGTGTGTGTGTGCGCGCGCGTGCGTGCGCGTGTACGCGAGCGAGTGCGTGCACGTGTGCGTGTGCGTGTGACTCGTCACGTTGGCCCTTTTTTAAGATGCTCAAATATTCCACCGTTCATATTCAAGCATGTCTGAACTCTTCTCTGGAAGCCATTAACTGTTCGTAAGAAAAAATCTCTTCAGGGCGCTCCCCAGGTAGTCCTTATCTTCTCCTTCATATTTTATCGTGTTCTTGGAACCTGGCGGTACACCGCATCTTTGAGATAGCTCCACAGGAAAAAATCAGGAGATGTAAGATCAGGTGATCTTGGAGGCCAACGCGTAGGACCATCTCGTCCAATCCACCGTCGTCCAAATGCTTCGTTCAAATCATTTCGAACAACCCGAGCCCAATGAGCGGTTGCGCCCTCTTGTTGAAACCACATCCGTTGACGCGTGTTAAGGTCTAGATTTTCTAGCGAAATCGGCAAATCATTTTGCAGAAAATCGAGGTGACGGACACCTGTTACAGTTCCCTCGCCGAAGTAAGGACCTATTATTTGTGCGTTGATGATGCCGCACCAAACACTTAAACACTACCGATGCTAATGGTCGATCTGTCTCACCCAATGTGGATTCCTATCTGACCAATATCGAAAATTCCATCGATTTACTTCACCTCGATTGTTGAATGTAGATTCATAAGTAAACATAACAAACCAGAAAAAATCTCTGAATTCAACGAGTTTTCGCAATGCCTAACGAGAAAATTCCATCCTTTGCAACGGGTCAGGATTAAGCGTGTCTTGATGAAATTGAAGCCGATACGGGTGGGGTTTCGCACCCTTCAATACCCTGTGCACCATGTATTTAGGAAGTCCTAGTCGTTCTGAGAACACTTGAACACAGGAGGATCAATTGCCACTATGGCTAGGATTGCCATGGTTCTAGTCGCAAACGGCACATCAAAATCTTCCATGATATTCGGACGACGTTGGCGATAACGGTTAATCCGACCTGCTCTCTTCGGCTTGCGAATAATTACCCATATATCTCCCTAAAATGAAGAACATATCGACAATCTCCCTCGGACTAAAGTCAATTATTCTTATGGGCAGTTATATCGCTCATCTAGAATATGACTTCACTGAAAATGTTATTTACTCCTATTTCGCTCGACACGCGCAGCAGCCAATGAAACTGCGTTGACGTTTGTCCAAACGAGATTTTTTTGTATGCTCCTCCTTTTAGGGAGATATATGGGTAATTATTCGTAAGGAATTCGGCTGGGACCTAATAAAGCCATAAAGAAGACCAAGAGTAATAGCTGTGACGTGACATTTCGGCTCCCGTCACCGCGCACGGTCTTTGGTCGGACAGTGGGCCGGATTTCCGGCCCTACTGACGCCGCTCGCTGAGTCGCCGCAGTCACTGATTCTCCGGGGAGGAATTTCCCGGATATCTGATAAGCCCTCTCGATTTTCTATTTTTTTCGGCGAGCAGGCATGATTTTTCCTTTTCCTTCTCTTTCTCCATTCCACTTTCCCTTTATTATTTTGGTTTCGCGAATTAAGTTAGGCTCAGGGAAGTACTGCACGATTCAGACATCGGACTATATTGCCCCGGCGGTGCTCAGCCGATTGAGTTGGTCTGGGAGGGCCGGAGGAGATTCCGCTCGATGAGCAGGCGGAAGCAGGACACCAGCTTCCGCGGACCAGGAGACCGGAGGGACGAGGGTAGTGAGAGAGATACCGTGTTTCCCGTCCCTCCCGATTACACGGCCTGGAGCCGTTCCTGTCCCGCCGAGTCCACGCAACCTCCAGTTGCGTGGATAACGAGGGTAGGATACACGTGGAGGTGCAGTTATGTGGCCTATCGTGTGGGCCCACCGCGAAGCACGAGAGACGCCTCAACTTCGCGAGGGAGGCCTCCCCTCGCGTCCATCTTGCCCCATCGGATCCTAGGAGGAAGGAGTCCATGGTCATCGGCAACAATTGCTACGAGCGGAAAGATTCTCACGAGGAGCGGGGAGCGGCCGGGGAAGATACCCACTCCCCAGCGTCTTAGCATTAGAGCTTAGATTACGATCGGGAGTCGCGCGAAAGAAAGTCCGCACTCGTGCGCACTTGTGCGGTCAGTCCTGTGAGCGCGTTAATCGGTGGATTATTCGGTGATTTGTGGCGTCAGTGAGCGGTTCATTCTACTACGAACAGCGTCTATTAGGCTGGAATACTGGTGAGTCCCCTCCTTCTCTAGTTCTCGGTGCAAGCCGGAAGCGCCGACGCCGAGTCCAGTTCGGGAAATAATTAGCGATTAGTTTTAATATTGTCTTTAACTCCGGCATTTTGTTGTCTGTCTTGCGTTTTGTCCCCCTGGACGATCGTATGCACTCGGCAAGGCATGACGGGCTGTAGTTCTCTCTGGTCAAGTTCTTAGGTATTCGGCGATTATTATTTTCGCATCCTTCTTTTTTTTTCTCTTCGCAAACCCGCCGGATGAATTTTTTTTGTACCTTTTGCCTTTTCTCTTGTTTTTTTTTGCCGTGGAACTATACCCCCACATTAATGAAACCCCTCGGCTCTATCCCGGGTAGTACAATTCTGTAATGTTGATAAAGATTTCACCGTTCATTTAGGCTCTCCGTTAAGCCGGTAGGTGACCGTGGCTAAATTACGCGCGTGGAGTCCCGACAGCGCCTTGTTTACGTAGGTCGGCTCGCGTCGAGCATTACTCCGACAATACCTGGCGAGCAGTTGCTTTTTGTTCTTCTACAACGTACGATCTCCTTGGCTATCTCGCGCTCCGTGTGTCGTTGAATTGGCTACCTAATATATTAGTGTCGATCGTAACTAGGATTCCTTTTCCTGTCTCATACGTATTTTCGTGTTTCTTTGTTTTTCGGTCGCTCCTCCCCGACGTTGCCCGACTTTAGTCAACTGGTAAATGTTACCGGCTACCTCTCAATTCCGCTCATAGTTAAATTTTACTGGCTATCTCGCACTTTCGTCAATAGTTTCTTTTCGGTCTCCTCGGTTACCCCTATATTTCACGATAGTTAATCCTTCATTGGTTACCTCGGATTTTCCGCAACAGTGGACTACTACCGACGATCCCTCACCATCAGCAGTAGACATTATCTTTGGCTACTGTTCGTTCTGGGTCTTAATAGGCGACGTACGTTATGGGGGAATACGTTCACCGAATTATATGGATGATAATTCTAAATGAGGAACGAATAAAATAACTGATTCTACGTTTGCGTGAATTGTCACTCGCCCGTCCACCCCCTCTGCCATTGTCTCCCAGGTGGGCTGAGTTAGTCGGAGTCTCGCCGGCCTCGCCTTGTACTCGTTCTACCCCAAACCCCGGCCGTAGTGCACCGCGACAAAAAGAAATAACCGTTTGTTGAACGGTGGTACTTAGGTACCTGGCGCCCAGTCGCGGGTGTGAACGAGGCCTCCACTTGGCCCGGCGGCAGGGGTTAGGCTCGGTGAGTTCATAAGGAACCAGAGGAACCAGGTAATCTGGTCGTGGGTTCGAGCCCGCAGAACCGGTACCGAGTCAGGTGAGCGTCAAGTTAGAGAGTTGGAGACCGAAGTGTGCGGGACGGTAAAATTTCCCGTCACGCAGCTACCGTGAATTTCTCCTGGTAGAAAACAGTGACCAGCGAAGCAAACTGCACAAAACAGTAGTGAAGTCATGACTACTCCGACTTTCTTATCGTGCGATGGGCATTTCCTTTTTCGCGAAATAAACAAACATGCCCATAATCGCGCAACCTATGGCACGCACACATTGATACTTGCACACATTTTTATAGTACCTTCCGGACAGCGCTAAATTGCCAAAAATGGAGTTCCAACAGGAAATCCACAATGTGAATGGAAAAATGTTTCCTACAAAAGTTGTTAGTTTTAACGCAAAGCATTGTTTTGTCACAAA
This sequence comes from Listrodromus nycthemerus, assembly GCA_963978505.1. Taxonomy (NCBI): domain Eukaryota; kingdom Metazoa; phylum Arthropoda; class Insecta; order Hymenoptera; family Ichneumonidae; genus Listrodromus; species Listrodromus nycthemerus. Next base: position 6,440,306 of record OZ021685.1, read on the forward strand.
AAAATTAGGTTGTGCAGCCATTGAAATTTTTGATAGGGTAACATTTGGTCCATTGCCCATCCGTACAAGTTGTTAACATCGTAATACATCAAGTGAATTGACTCTTTTTGTCAATCGTACGATTAATTCATGTACTTATTGTTTGCTTTCGCATATCGATGAGAACATTGACTCAGAGCGCCGCGAATACCTCGTTCTATTTAACGAACATTACCATATCAATGTCAGTCAATAATTGCAATTCGATCTGCGGGGTTTTTAACATAACATCCCATGCGTATCCCGGTTCTGTGTAATAATATGCTGGATGTAATCCATAACTCTTTAGACAGCTCGATCTAAAAGTTTCGAATACATCAGTGAACAAGAAAACATCAGTTTTTGAATATAAATTAAATTCAAATATAAATCGCTGTATTCGCCTATTGTTTGAATATTAAACGTTTCCCACACAATTTTCGCGTGTCCGTATTCCTCCACCAAGATGTTACATTTTGATAATGTGCGTAGAATGCCTCATAATCGGGCAATGCAATCTTTCTCCTCCATCGACATACTCGTACGGAACCACACCTCTTCGCGTTAACAAACTGAACGGTTCATTGTTTACATTAGAAAAATTTTCACGTAAATTTTTTTCAAAGCCCGATACGAATCAATAAATTTCACTTGTAGCTACATTTTTTTTCCTTCTGACAGTAACGTCAATGCGTTTTATGAGTGCAATATATTTTTCAAGTGTAGTAGCAATCACATTCGCAGAACTTCCGAACTTTGAAGCTAGTTTCTCTATCAAGAAGTGTGCGTCATATTTAGTAAGATTATGAAACATTTTTGGAATAATATAAAATTTTCGCCAATTAAGATTACATCCAACGGGTGCAGAACCATGATAACGTCCCGTCAAATGACAATGATCTCGAACAATTACGTCATCAGGCTTAAATTTCATTCCAAAAATATGACAATGTTCCGCGAACATAAAATCATTTTGATCGGTTTCATTGAATCTCATCGATAACGGATTCGCATACATATTACTGATATCGTTCATAACTGTCTTTCACTAGTTGACAAACCATTCATCACATTCTTCTCCGTGATATGAACTATACCTAAACGGTATCCGATCAACATTACAATGCAAGTCGTGTGCAATACTGTACGGTATATGTTTCTGATATTGATAAGATGAATAATTTTCATGATAATCTTTTTTTTTCCGTGAAAGACACTCAAAATCTGCATAGATTAAAATCGGTAACGGATTCTTCCGAATGTTGTTTTTAGATTTTTCTCATGGTCGTGCTCATCGTTCTCATCGTTTTCCGGAAGACTGATCTTTGAATGATACGTGTTCACGCAATCGGAACGGTGGGATTGGTAGTTTCGCTTCACTGTGAAAGTAGTGCAAGCATCTGAAATAAAATACGATAAAAATGAAATTATCGAACTATAACAGTCAGAATTGAAAAAATGTAAACCTTACCTGTCAAAAATGTATTTTACATTTTTTTGTTGAGCTGACTGGACGCTAATCTCGATAAACTTTTGATCCAAGCATAATGCCAATGATCGTGAAAGCCAGTTTTTTTCTGAATCATCTTCAAATAGTATTAAATCAATATGCTTATAATTGGGAATACTATTTTTGTATTTTTGAGCACTCAATTGCAATGGTCGTGTCTGATACTTTCCCTTGGACAGTTTCAAGAGGTATACGTTGATTGTTACGTTATTGAATCGTTCAATAACGTTCAAAAGTTGGTATCTGGTTCAGCGGCATTGGAAACTTTATACCCTTCAAATTAAGTATTGTAGTGCAGTATGCATACACTGTGACACGATGTGCATTTTGTTTTGCCGGATGCAGTGCTGATCCCTCCGCCCGAGCGAAGCATGCGTCACCGTTAGACTATACAGTCACCACTGCGCGCTGCAGTTTAATTGCCCTCGGCAGCTCGATATAGTTCGCTCCACTCAATAGGATACATTTCATCATATTTATTATAATGTTTATAATCTGTGATACTGCCCATCCACTGTCACATTCTTGATTTTCTTCCAACGATGTTAGAGTCCTTATTATTACTTCATCGGAATACCATTTTTCAAAATTCGACGTTCATAGTACCATAATATTCGTCGTTGTAAAACTCTTTACACCGGTTTTTTCTTCTATAATTGGAAAACTGTTTTTTTCATCCTGATTTACAATGGTTTTCATGATAAATTCAGTGCTGAAGATTGTATTCACTGTTACAAAATGATGTTTTTTTATTTCCCGTCGAACATTTTTCACGATTATCGTCATGCAATCGAGTAAGATTTGTGAAGGATCGATGTGTTGAATGTTTGCAATCATTCCTGTTGTAATACAACTCTTGAAAGCAGATTCAATTTTTGCCAACGAAGAAACGATCCAGCTGATGGTAACGTAGAAGTAGATTCGGTAATCAACGATGAAGAATCCCTTCTTAAACCGGAACCAAACGAAAACACAGAATATTTAACGCTCTCTTTTGCACAATTTAACCGCGCTATCATTGCTAACATACATTGTTCGAACCCCGTTGAACCATCTTGTTCACTTCATTTCTTCAAGCACTCAATGGAATCGTTGAATGCCGTAATCGATTGGTGACGCTGCACAGGATTATTAACAATTTTCAATTGTTCACTTAAGTTTTTTTCAATTGAACTGAACAGATCTTCAGTTTTATCGTTATCACTACAATCATCGCTTTTATGCTTTTTTCATATTTTTCGTCGTTGCTCGATTGTCAGTCATGTTGACTAACTACTATCGACTTATCGACGCGGGCGACATTAAACTTCGAGAACAATGAGTTCACGACAAACGGGAATTCCCTACCACCACATGCTCCATGTCCATCTTCCATGTCCATGTCATCACCCACCCTCCTACTATCATAACGACTCCGTCCCCCCACCATTCTCGAATCAATTTTTTTCTTTTAATTTCTTTTATAAATATTCTTTCAAATCAGACATAGAATCGAAAACTGAAGATTTTTCTTTCTTTTGATTGTTTAGCGAATCTCTCGCAATACCGTCACTATTTCTACTGTAATCATATAATCATTTAGTCGGTAATTGCATCAATTCACTGGCTGTGCTCTCCATTGGACATTCTATTCTAAATATAGATAAATTAAATGTTCCGGATTTTACGACAGTTTGCGTAAATGTATTAACTTCATAATAGATTTTGTCTGTAATAATGTCTAATCGACCATTGGTTTATCTGAAGATTGAAAAATCGTGTGGGGCATAGCTCCCTGACTAGCTCGTGATGCAGAAAATTTCTATCAGAGACTCCTGGAACCAGAAAATATCGAGAAGCACAAGTGCCGGCTCGTAGCTAGCGCCACAAACAAGTTTTACTCCCAAGGTCATGCAAAGAGAGTGCGCTGGACGAGCGCAATTACAATCTCGCGGCTTACAGCGTGCACTTGCGCATAGATTGGGAGAGGCGACGAAAGCTTGGAACGGCGAGCAAGGACAGAACTTACGAAACAAGGAAAAAAAGCAATCCAGACTTACCCAGTCAATCCGTCCCTCGGTTGTCCTCGACACGCTCACCGTACAATAACCAAATGCGACTTAAAACGCAAAATATTTATTTTATTGGTCAACACTGTTAGTTCGCTAACCGCGGATGCTATATGAAGCAAGATTGTTACATAACGGAACAAAAACGCGCGTCTTTCTCCGTCTCTGGATGCGTGGACTCGGGAGGAATTTGGTCGGAGTACCCAGATACGTCCTATCTCTACCGAATCCCTTGACCAAGTTTTTTGATCGCTTCTGCTTTTCGTTCGATCGATGCACCTTCGCAGCAGTCGATGGCGCGGAGTGCGGAGTGTGTGGGATGCGTGTGAAATTGGGCGCAATAAGCGTAGGTCCTACGTATCCTATTCCTCTCGCTGCTCTCCTGAATCCTCGCGCGACTCGCGAAAACATGAAAATAAAAAATCGCAATGGTTGTGTTAGGACGGCGCTAAATAGCGCAATGTCCAGCGACAATCTTGGCCGTGCAGACGGCGCAACGATGAGGCACCCAGTTTTAATTCAAAACTGTAGCGGTTCGCTACAATCGACATGTAGGTTTCACCCAGCACCGGGTATAAGATCTGATGAAAATATGTGATGTTTCGGTCTAAAAGAACACTCTTCCATTGCTACAACGTAAAATTGTCTATAGAAAAGATATATTTTACCAGTATTAGTTGCTACAGTTGCTCTTACACCGCCATACGGAAAATCTCGACCAAACACTTCTTGATAATTTTTTGGAAAACCAATTAAAGGCTTTAATGTATCACGATTAAATATGTATATATTGTTGTCAAAAAAGAAAACAATATCTCCAGATGGTTTTCCATACACAATTGTTATCGATGTAAAATTTTGTGGTAAAAACGTAAGCTAGTTTTGAATTAGTTGAAGCTGTTCCTTAGACTGTGCCAAATAAAACAAATATTTTTATTGGGTCCTATATTTAAATTCTATCGAGAGAGACGAAAAAAAATTGTGTTAAAATTTCAGCCCTCTATCTTAATATTTCAGTTAGCACTCGCAAAAATAAGAATTTTCACCAAAAAAAGTTTTTTTTGTTATTCTTTCGTTTATAAACAAATTTATGTATCAAATATAAAAAAACTCCTTGGTACGGTGTTGTGGGAAATTAAATTCTCTCCAAAGGTAATTTTCTTGTGAAAATAAAAATATCAACATCGTTTTTTTAAGGCTGATTAAATTTCAATTTCTTCTATGATTTTCATTTCCATTTATTGATAACTCTAATTAAAAAACTTTTTAACGAAAAGAACTTAGTAATTTAATTTTTTTAAGAGTATTTATGATCTACAAAAATAGTTCTTATGCTTCAATAAGTGTAAATACTGCTAAGTTAGCGTTCGATGGCATTCGACCAGTGCAGCCAGATCGTGGGTAAAACTTACCCCCACTCTAGCACAGCGCGTGCGTTGCACACATGTGTCCGACGCCTGTTCGTGAGTCGGAACCCCGAAGCATGCCGAACGAAACCGAGCGTGACGTCAGAACGAGGAGAAATGATTCCCCTACCGAGCGACAGACCGAGGCAGCACACACAAGAACTCGTATACATGAGAACCCGAGCATAGCCGAGGTTTAAAATGCATGCGGAAAATAGATTAGGCAACGATAAAAATTTCAATTAATTATGGAAATTATATTTGATTGTATAGAGAGTTAAATAAAATTTTAAATAATAAAATTAGCAAAAAATCTATAATAATTCTAATTAGCAAACTCTCCCATTTTTTTCTGTAATTAAAAAATTTAGTTATCAAATAACTATTATTAATTAGAAAAGTTAGTGATAAATTTTATCATTAATTGTTTATGTTCATTGTTAGTGTTAACCATTACTGGTAATAGTTACCAGTAATGCTCGAACACGGTTTTTATATAAGTTTTCACTCGTAATTCTTAAGTGTCTGGTTGGAGCCGAGCGCTTCGCTTTTGCCTTACGTACTCAAAGATCTGGATTCAGATCCGCGGCAGAGTTTTTTTTTCTATTCAACAAAAATATTGGTAGAGTTAGATAATGATTTTTTAAATAATTTAGCAATGAAACATTTTATTCTATCGCGTATAATCTGTAACGTGGTACGTTACGATTCGCCCCCAGCCTAGCTCAAGTCCCGCCGCTCGCTACGGAGAATCCGCGATAGTTATAGAGAAAATAGAGTTAAGTAAAGAAACAAGAATTTAGTATTAAGAACAGTAATTTAGCGATAAGAAACCCTTCCCCGAAGTCTAACTCCATTCTTCCCCCCCCCCCCCTTCCAGCGAAGAAGAGAGAAGAGAGAAGATTGAAGACACCCGGAGCGAACAACGAAGAGAGAAGACCCCACGGAGACCGCACACGAGAAGCCTGCTACAGCCTGAAAGGTTTCGGTACACATGCATCCATTCCGCGTGTACCGAGCGAAGCCATGGGAGAACTCCTCTTCCCGCCAACCGCCTCGCGTTACAGCCAAACCGGCCGCCCTCACTGTACCCCCCCCCCCCCCCGTCTGCACCCCCGTCTCGCCCACCAGGGCAATTGTGACAACGCGCGGGGAGACGCACGAGGAGCTGCAGTCCGCGAGGGTAATTAGTCGGGAGGTCCAGCCAATAAATAGGCAAATCGGCGTCCCCCGAGGACCACCCGCCAATCGCTGACCCGGAAGCAGCCCCCCAAAGACAGCCCCGACCAGCCGTGAAGGAGCTTTGAAGAAGTCGCTCTTTACTTGAGCTGAGGCGTTTAACGGAAGCGATTGCGTGTGCGTAAATTAAGCGAGTATTATATAGTGTGTGGCCTACGGGCAGTTAATTAAGCGGATACAAAAAAAGGACGTGAGATTCGCGCCGGACTGGGCCGCGAAGTGCCTGTGTGCGCGTGTGGCTGAGAATTGTGGCCCACGGATTACTGCAAGGATTACCCCCCCCCCCCCCCCCCTCCAACGAGTAAGTAAACCGCATCCATTCTTTACCCCCCCCCCCCCCCCCCCCGTATTCTTACCCGATAATTAACCCGCAGCATTTCCCTTTCGCCCCCCTCCCCCCTCCATCACTAGTTTCTAGAAGTAGAATATTAATTGCGTTATTGTAATAGTTCGGTCACCACGAGAGCGACAAGGATAGCCGCGAGTAAAAGCGAGCGAGCGACGGTATTCCGTCGCGTTGGTACAGCGACCCCTTCTCCCGTGCCCCGCTCTTCCCGTCGCCTCGAAGCCCGAACTCTTCCCCCTTTCTCCCCCCCCCCCCACCCTTTCGGATCGTTTGGAGACAAAAGCCCGACAAGAATATTCGAGAATATTCTCGAATATCGTGCCGAGGCAATGACAATAAGAAGCCCTGGACGGTGTATGCCATGGCCTAGAGAGAGTTTCACCGGTATCCCTCCCCCTTGTTCCCCCGCGACCCGTGCCCATCAGCCCGAGCTGCCGCAAGTGTTGATAAACACTTTCGGAAGTCTCCACAGCTGGCTTCGTGCCTCCCGTCCCACCTCCCTTCCCCCTCGTCGCGGTGCTACGCCGTGTAAGTAGGTGGCCCACTCCGTATTATCTAGAATTTTAATCTTTATTTATTTTACTTTATATTCCTTCATTTTCGTCTATCATACAAGCATTGTTCTCTTTTCTGTTTCGATACGAGGTAATTCTAATTAAACGGAATTATTTATTTTTCTCTTAACATTCTTTACTTATTTTTCTCGTCTTTTCTCCCCCCCCCCCCCCCCCGCAGACTACCCAGCTGACTCGCCGAGAAAAGCGAGAGGATAAATAAAGAAAATTTGGCGCCCAACGTGGGGCCCGTAACTTCAAGAGAGAGGACGAAAATATATTTCGACTCTTTTCAAAGAGAATAATTCGTTCTTCGTCTTGAAAACTTGCTAATAGTGCTCGCCTCGGCACTGAATATCCCCCCCCCCCCCCCCGGCGTAATCCGAACTGTTTACGTTACGGAGCCGCTGTACCACGGAAACCGACGCTCGCCGAGCCCGTGTTGGCAAGTAGGTAGCCCCCTTCTGCCCACTTCTCACCCTCGCCTATAAGCCCCAAATAAGACGCTCACGTAGAGTTTCGTCGTGCCTCCTTATTTTGCCTTGTTAGCTTCCGAGTTCTTTTCCTATTACTCTGTCGCTTCGGCCCCGTATCCCCCCCCCCCCCCCCCCTCCCGTTAATTCGCAACTCCTCAGCCTTTTTTTTAAATTCATCTCAACGACGAGATAATTAATCGAAAAAAAAGAAGGAAAAACTTAATAAAAATACCTAAAGATAGAAAATAAAAAAATAAAAAAATAAAAAAATAAATTTTAACAACAAAATGGAATACCCGGTCACAGACAGTCTCATTACTACCGCTGGGGGCGTCACGACTACGACCCCTAGCATTACCATGGCCGGACCCCAGCCCGTGCAGACCCGATCCTCCACGCCCCCGCCCCCGAACTCCTACGGGAAATAAGGGCAATAAAAAGTGCCCTCCGTTGCCTCCCGAATGTAGTTGACCTCGTAGAGTTATGCGACCATGCCGCGCTAAATAGCGGCGGGTCCCTCGACCGCCGGTAAATTAACTGATACGACCCGAATGGGAGCCCCATGTTTTTGCCTACCTCGACGACGTCATAATTGCCACGGAGACAGTCGACGAACACTTCCAGTACCTAACCCTTGTACTTACAGCCCTTGGAGAGGCCGGGCTAGAAATAAATCGAGAAAAGAGCTCGTTTTTCTGCCCGGAGATGAAGTACCTGGGTTACGTAATTAACAAAGACGGACTCAAAACAGACCCCGACAAGATCGCCCCGATCCTTAATTACCCCGCCCCCTGAACCCTCAAACAGCTCCGTCGATTCCTCGGAATGATCGGCTGGTACGCTCGCTTCTTAGGCGACATTTCGACCCAAAAGATCCCCCTAGTGCGACTTTTGGAGAAAAATGCACCGTGGCACTTGGGAGAGGAGCAGAGCGTAGCATTCGATGCATTGAGGACAGCCCTAACCCGAGCCTCCGTACTCGCCCGCCCTGACTTTGCCAGCCAAGCCCTTCACAGTCCACACTGACGCGAGTGACGTAGCCATCGGAGCAGTCCTCACCCAGGAATCCCACGGCGAAGAGCACTGCATAATATTTTGTAGCAGAGTCCTTTCCCGGGCCGAGAAAAAATTCAGCGTGACCGAGAAGGAGTGTCTAGTCGTTCTGTGGGGCGCAAAAAAATTACGGCCATATTTAGAGGGCACTTCCTTCAAGGTCATTACCGACCACAGCAGTTTACGCTGGCTGAGAAATCTCCGTGACCCCTCCAGAACACTTGCGAGATGGGCATTGGCCATGCAAGGACTTGACATGGTCCCGCATGTTCGAAGGAATCCAGGAAGCCCTTGCCACAATAAACGAATCCTTAGACCCCTGGTACCTCGAACAGGTTAACAATGTGACCGGAATTTTCCAAGACGTCGCCCATTTTGTACGCCGATGCCCCGCGTGCCAGCTTAAGGACGTTCCCAAGGAAAACACTTTTCTTACAATATCTTTCAAATTTTAAATCCACATACATATGAGTGTCCTTTATACGTAGAAATTTTTAAATACTCTTAATGCCGTGCTAAATTTTGAAATATTGAAAGTTTAAAATCACATATTCAACATGTGATCCCTATACTAACCTCCATTGCGGCGCACCTTTTTTTTAAATAACTACAGTAATTTTCTTACAATTTCTATGAAAAACTTAAAATCATTAATTGAACATATAATAAACATGTTTAAAAATAAAAAACAACAAGAAGCGGTATCCATTTCATTATAAAAAATGTTGAAAGTGAGCTACTTTTCCCTTTTTTTCCATTACTTGATCAGTGAGAAATGGTCACTTGGCAACGTTGCGATGAGCGGGCAATTCGAAAGACCGTAAAGGCGCAGTACTTGTAAATGAATGTGTGCTGCTCACATATAGGTTAGCTGTAGGCTGTTGGAAAAAAATGCAATTTGGTAAATTTATTAAATATTGATTATAAATCATTTTACAATAATAATACTCTTTACGTTAACATTATTAATAATTATAAACTCATAAATATCGAGTAACACAAAATAAAACATTTCAGAATTATATTACTTTTTTAGACACAACTATTTTTTACATTTTTCTTTTTGGTAATTTTACATTCATGATCTTTGGCGAATTCTCACTTTTTAGGAAGTCTAAGACGGCCGTTAAAATTTTTTTGTGTTTAGTTATCCGCACCTTCTTATTATCTACTTTTTCGCTAAACAATTTCACAATAGCATGTTCTCCCCCTGCTCTATAGATTTCTTTTAAATTATCACAAGAAATGTCATTTGAAGCCAATTTTTTATGCATATCAATTGAAATAATATTTCTTAATTCCGCTAACATTTCTAAATTTACTATAATTTTATCTGAGTTGAATAACTCTTCCAAATAAACATTGCTGTTTTTGCATGTCTTTAATATACTACGTCGTAGTTTTAATGTATTAATTAAGTCTTGAAGTACCACAACATCATACGCAGCATCATGAAAAGATCCCTGTTCAATGTCAGGGTGTAAGAAGTCTTTACTTAAACTCTCTAATTTGAATTAACCAGGTCCATTCCTATCAACTAAAGATTTTCTGAGCAATGATAAAGTGTCAGCAAAACCAACAATTGCCAGTTTTGCAATTATTTTTTAAATTTTATCCAGACATTTCTATGTCCTGAAATTAATAGCAATAATTTTGTTTATCAAATATACAATTATACAACGCAGATTAGTGCATGTCAACTTATTGAATATTTAATTCAATTATTGATCCAAATATTATTAGTAATTACAACAAGATAAAACTTCTGCTTTATTTTGTGTAAAAATAAATGTTGTTATGTATTAGACATTTCCTGATAGCATAATAACTATAAATCATCAGTTTATGTATAATATTCTAATCCTATGATTCAAATTGAAACAAAATGAAAATGAATTCTGCTTAATATTATATTACAAATAATTCGTTCGCAAAAAACATTAATTTTACAATTTTATAATAAATTATATTAAAATTTTATAAATATCAATGTTGAAAATATGATTTATAATTTTTATGGTGATTAGCATCAGTCAGCATACAATTAACATCATCATTGAATAGTTTGAATGAATCAGAATGGGTGCTTACAATGTGTCACACAACATTTTGACATTTTTTATCACCAATTTTCTTTCCTCTGAAGCAGCGCGCTTGCAACTTTTCTTAGCTTCCAATTCTATAGCTTAACCAACTATAGATTCGTACTTTTTATAAATATTATCTGTTATTCGAGGTAAATTAGCACAAGCAAGAATTTTATTTAAGCCAGTATTTCCAACACCAGCATGAATAGCCCCTGAAACATTCAAATAATAAATATTATCATAAACTTCTTATAAAAAAATTATAATAGCTATTAATTATTTTAAATCAAGTTCTTTATTTTTGTATATAAATACAATATTTTGAATTTACTTACCTAGAATCACGGACGTATTGATATCAGAAACACCAGTGCTGGACTCTCCGGTATGAACATCATTACATTTGACAAAAGTATCACATTTTATCTTAAATTTTACGTGAAGTCCTTCTTTGTGAAAGCCATACATTTTTTTCCATGTCTAAAACACTTCTGCAGCAAGTGCATTTGAGGTTTTTAGCTAATTTTTTCAATGTAATAATACAATTCCCATCTGGAATTTCACATTGAGTGGTGTCATGCAGTGATTCTTGAATTTATTGTTTTTTTAGCTTCTGACATAGCTGTGAGAGCTTTAGCTACTTTATCACCGACTTTTTTTTTTTATAAACCTCCCATTCTTCGAACGCGAAGTCATTATCAACAAATCATTTATTATCTCCAAAATAACCTCTAAACATTAATATTTTCTAGCACACGTCTCAGATATAAAAATATACAGAAAGAGAATACAATGTTGCCAGATCGGAGAAACGACGCAATGGGTATATTTTCGGACTTCTGCGCACGTTCGCGCCACTGGAAATCTACACTGCATCTCAACTTTTTGTTATTGCATTCATAGTATATTTTACATAGGGGAATCGTTTTAGAAATTGAGCACAACTGCTACTTGGGAACGTCCTTAATAAAGTCCCCCAAACCGCCCCTGTCGCATTAATGCGCGAACGGACCACCGAAGGCCAACGGATGGTCGTCGCTACCGACGTAATGGGACCGTTTCCCCCCAGTAAAAACCGGAACAGATATGTGGTCGTTTTCCAGGACCTGTTTACTAAGTACATCGAGGCCCAGCCCTTAAAATCTGTCACCGGGCCCGCCATTGTCGACGCCCTGGACAAATTAATTTTAAACCGTTGGGGTTGTCCACGGTTTCTCCTTACCGACAATATCACCGAATTTGTAAACCGACACGTGACGACCCAATTATCTCACTACGGAATTCGACAGACCACTATCCCACCCTATCATGCCCAAGCCAACCCCGTCGAACGAGTTAACCGTACCCTGAAGACCATGATGATCTCTTACATAAGGGATGATCACCAGACATGGGATCTTCACCTCCCCGAGTTGTGTTTCGCCCTCAATACCGCCGTACAAGCCTCCACCCAGATGACCCCTGCATTCCTTAATTTTTGCCGAAACCCCCGCCCCGCCAAGAGTATCCGAAACGAGACCTCTTCCCCGGATATTGTAGACCGGACCGACTCAGCCATTTGGAAGGATAGAACGACCCGCCTCCCCCTCATCCACGACTGGGTACGAAAAAATTTGTCCTTGGCCGCCAGGCGGCAAGCCGGTTATTATAACCGAGGAAAAACGGAAAAAGAGTACGCAGTAGGAGACCTGGTCCTGAGAAAGAATCGTGTGTTATCGTTTGGAGCGCAGAATTTGGCCGCGAAGCTCGCGTCGAAATATCGCGGACCCTACGAAATAGGAAAAAAATTGTCCCCGGTAGTGTGTGAACTGATAATACCCTCCAAAACGACCCGCCCGAAAGTGGATATCAAAGATTTAAAGCCCTATTACCCACCCCCAGATATTTCAAAGATTCCCCCGTTAATGCCGCCTCCGACACCCACTACCCCGAGCCCAGTCAGTACCGCCCCCCCCCCCCCCCCCCCGACTCCTAACGCCCGTCAACCAATCTTTACAGGATGGAGAGACTTCCCTGGAAGAAGAACCAGCCCGGACGCGGCGGAATCCGCACGACCAGAGCTCGGTGGGAACGGCTGGGATACCTGCCGTCAGCGGAAGAGCGTCCGATCACGCAGACCTGGACACACCCGCCTCATTTCCAGCTATCCCCGCCACGCCCGACATCACCAGTGGACCGAAGCGCCCGAGAGGCCGACCGCGGGGACGCGCAAGACGACCCCCGACGCCACCAGGAGGACGCTATGACGTCCGCAGGAGGCCACCTCCGCTTAACCCCCGCTAACTCCCGTACTCCCCGTCCAACCTCCGCGATCCCGAAAAGTACTCCCGAGGTAAGGTTAATAATCCTCGCCAGCCCCCTCGACCACGTCCTAACCCTCTCCCGCCCCTGAAACCCCCGACGACCACCCCCGCGACTCGCCGCCATAAACCCCTCCCCTCTCACAGTACCGGCGCAATCCCAAAATCCCGCTCAACCTTCCCCCTCGGCCCCCTTTCCTACGCGCCTACCTTCCCGAGTCCCCCAAAGCCCCGAGACCCCCTCCCCCAAGCCAAAAGAATTCCCAAAAACCGACCCACGCGCGCCCTTGTATCCCTTCCCCCCTCTCCCGTTTTCCCACGCCGCCCGAACACCCACGCAACCCTGACGCTCCCTCCTTGATGTCCCTGGAAATTTTGGCCCCAATCCCCCAGATAAAAAGCAGTCCCGTGTCTCTCCCTCTCCCGTATCCCAGACCCCTAAACCCGCCATTCCAGCCCTCATGTCCCTCCCGGTAATTCGCCCCGGTGCCCTGAACCCCCGAGAGGACAATCGGCGATACCCATCGCGGTGCTGGACCTGCGGAGGATCAGACCACAAGTCGACTCGGTGCCCGAACCGCCGGGAAGACCGCCGCCGGCCGCCCGTTAAATCGCCCGAGAAGACCCGAGAAGACCTGAGGAGAAAAAAAAAAGGAAATATTTTTTATTTGTAATAATTACAATAACTGAATTATTTTGATAAGGACAATAAACCTCGTGATAAGGGAACCCCCGAGTACGACTCCCTCGTTCTTTCTTTCCTTCCCTTTTTTTGTTTTTGTTCTTTTTTTTTATCATTCCTTATTTTCCTTTTTACTTTTTTTTCCTTTCCCTTCTTCCACACGGTATCACCCCCCTGACCCCCCCTTTCCCGAGCGATTACTTGCCATCAAGGGACCGCTAGCAAATAATAATCCTAATGTTATAATTTTCGGGCGGGCCAAACAGCCCGACATGCCCCGCGAAAAAAAAAAAGAAAAAAAAATATAGGGCAAAGAGCAACATTACCTCCGTCTCTCCAGTACCCCCCCCCCCCCCCCCCGCCCGACCTCTCCGACAAGAATCTAGTTAGCTGTTAAACTGTTGACGCTCAAGTTTTTCATTTTTTCTTAGTGTGTATCGCGGGTGATTTCGGTGTGTACATCAGTGTTGTCGGTGATTTCACTGTTGGTACTGTTTTTATGAATAATTCATCATGGATATGTCCAATGCTCCTCCAGCTCAAATGTCAAAACGGCAAAAAACATTCCAACACCAATGGTATGATGATTAAGCAGAGTGGCGATTGTGGGTGAAAGAAGGGCCGTTAGATGGCAAAATTTTTCTTTGTATTCCGTGTAATTCCGTTTTTTCTTGCGGATGCTCGGAGATTCGACGACATGCAACGCGCAAGTTACATGGAGAGAGAATGATAGCTTTTCAAAGAATGAATGTGGCCGGTCACTATTGTTCAACTTCTTCTACATCTTGTGTCGCTGCTTCTCCAACTTCTTCACTCACTGCCTCTCCAACTTCTTTACTCTCTGGTTCCCCAACTTCTATTACAGCCTCTCCAACTTCATGTTCCAATACCACTCTCGCTCCCACTTCTTTTTTAACTTTGCCCACTGCTTCTGCTTCTTCTGCATCTACATCTTTTTCTAATTCTTCTTCTACTTCTTCATCTGGAATGAGCTTTAATCACCGTGTCCACGCAGCAGAAATTCGTTTTGCCAGATTTCTTAGTGAAAATAATGTCCCTATGACGCTAGCGCCTAATATTTTTAAACTGTTTCAATCTATGGGTGAAGACCCTGCATTTTTAAAATCCATGAAAATGGGTAGAACAAAAGCCACCAAAGTTATTAATAATGTTATTTGTACTCGAGAAACAGATCGAATTGTCGATATTGTTAAAAATGCAAAGTTTTCTGTTTTTGTGTATGAAACTTCTGACATGACGAATGACAAATGGATGACAATGATGGTCCGCTACGTACACCCAATTACTGTGGCGGTTAATATAGAGATGTTGCAGATGGTTCATCTCGATGCAGCCTACTGCACAGCTTCTAACCTTTTCGCGCAATTCAAAGCTTTTATGAAAAAAAAAAATTCCTTTGAGTCAAATTATTAGTTTCGCATGCGATAATGTGTCCGTCATGGTTCGCAATAAAAATTCTTTCCAAACTTTAATGGCCAAACATATTGTACCTCTTTTGATCCTACTATGCATTTGCCATTCGCTCGCGCTCTCTACTTAAACCGCATGTGAAGCGATTCCAAATGAAGTTCATCATGTCATTTTAGAACTCCCTGCGTTTGTGCATGGTAGTCCCAAACGAGCCGCGAAATACAAAAAATTTCAATCCAGCTTTGCTAAAAACACGACTCCACTTTTGCGCGTTCGCGGAACAAGATGGTTATCTCGCCAAAAAACGATTGCGAGACTTTTAAAACACTGGGAGTCGATCCATCAGTTTTTGTTCGTACAAGCCTTCGAGAAGAACGTTACTGCTGTTGAGTTGCTTGAAGTCATGGACAAACCCATAACTGAAGCGTGTTTACTTTTCTTGAAAGGTCCACTTGACCTTTTTAACAAGATCAATGCACATTTTCAAGGAAGTGACACATTAGTACATGAGTTACAGCCAAGATCGATGAAGTTTCTTCTCGAACTTACTCAGAAGTTCTTAAAACCATCTTTGACGAAACCAGAATTTTTCGTTAACGAGACTCCCAAAATCAACTTTGAATTTCAGAGAAATCAGCCTCCTATTTCCGAAATAGTTATTGGTGACGCGTGCAAAAAATATTTGCAAACTCAAAGATTGGTGAATGAAGTGACGGGCAAGCCAAAAATGGGGGAGTTGGACATTGACGATGTTCGCAACTAATGTCTAAAATTCTACGTGGCAGCTTGTCAATCAGTTTGCAAAAGGCTACCATTAGACGTCAAGTTTTTGTATAGTCTGACTGTTTTTGAGAAGAAAATAGCTCTCGATAATTCCGATCAAGAAGCATCTTTTTCTCAAATAAAAACAGTCTGTCAGCGGCTCAAAGTTGCAGAAGAGGAACTTCACGAAGAACGTTCGCTTTATACTGCGTTGATCCAAATCTGAGGAAGTGTTGGGGTACCTTATCATTTGACGAAAGGTGGGTGGCAATTTGCGCTCATACAAACTGAGATGGGATCATTCAGTTTCCGAATTTGCGCTTGCTCTTAGGTATTATTAGAGCACTTCCCCATTTGAATGCTGCGGCTGAAAGGGGATTTCCTCTGATTCCTGATACTAAGTCAAAGAAAAGGAACCATTTCAGTAAAGAAACTCTGAACTCGATCTCTGTAGTAAGATCAGCGGCCAAATCGAGAAACTTGAATGAGTCTGAAAGGTCAATTAATAAAGATTATGTCGAGATGATGACCTCGTGCAATCTGTACGCACAAAAAGAGAAGCTTGAGTGTGGAAGATTGCATGTTTGTCAGTACGATAGTAGTGACGATTGGTTTATGGAGAAAAATTGTAAAAACGGAGTCGTCCTAGAGCTCTATTTAAGCTAGTAATTCAAACTTTATTTCGTCGCTAGTCATTTAGATTTTTAGAGACCACACGCGAACCGTGCTGGCTCCTGATTCTGCGTCGACTATCGACTCTGTGCGGTCGTCTAGACCCCTTTTCTGTCGCTGTACATTTTATATATTTTCTTTGTTAGTCGTAATTGATATCTTGCGTACTCTTTTGTATCGATTATTACGTGGGAAAATCATCTGTATTGGCGTCCGATCTCCGAGAAGCAAATATATTGTAACGAATAAAACTGTAAGTATTCTTTATCTTGTTTAATCTTCTTTCTTCGTTCAAAGGGTCTTCCAACCTCTTTTCCACCCCTGAGAACTCTCCCTATCTTTTCTGATATCGTTGTTGTTTCTCGTTAAAACAACTGGCGCCCAATATTTCGTTTTCTAATAAAATTCCAATTATCGATCTTGAGCCCCGACAGCCTCGACCCTGGCCGCGTCGGGTGAAAGGCGTAAATTATAACGATAATTAATCTCACGAAAAGAAAGCCTGTCTCATGATTTTGTATTATAATGTTAGATAATAAAATTTTATCAACTAGAATAGTTTTCAAAGCTAATGTAGATTATTTCATTAGATATTTTATTAAGGGGCTGTAAATAATGCTTTTAATTATGATTCTCAAATGAAAATTACATTCGCTTTTTAAGGAGGATCATTAATAAGTAATTAGTGAATGGTGAGCAAACGAGTTTATTATACAATAGGACTAATAGTTTTTAGTATTTTCGAAATTGATTTCAATATGATTTATAGATATATTCCTAGTAAGATTCGTAATTATGTTTGAGATTCATAGTTCGTGGTGAAGGGCTATTGGGGATCCCGCCACGTTAAACAACGGGGACGCATTCCATGGCACAGTACCTCCAGGGTGATGGGGAAAGCTGTTGCCTTTTGAACGAAAGAAAAAACTTTGCCGCGGATCTGAACCCAGATCCTTGAGTGCGTAAGGCAAAAGCGAAGCGCTCGGCTCCAACCAGACACTTAAGAATTATGAGTGAAAACTTATATAAAAACTGTGTTCGAGGATTACTTGTAACCATTACCAGTAAACGTTAACACTAACAATTAACATAAGTAATTAATAATCAAATTTATTACTAACTTTTCTAATTAATAATAGTTATTTGATAAATAAATTTTTTAATCACTGGAAATAATGAGAGAGTTTGAGAATTAGAATTGTTATAGATTTTTTGCTAATTTTATTATTTAAAATTTTCTTAACTCTCTTGGCAATCAAATATAATTTTTATAATTAATTGAAATTTTTATCATTGCCTAATTCATTTTCCGCATGCATTTTAAACTTCGGCTATGCTCGGGTTCTCATGTATACGAGTTGTTGTGTGTGCTGGCTCTGCCTGTCGCTCGGTGGAAAAATCATTTCTCCTCGTTATGAAGTCACGGTTTATTGACTCTGCGATTGTTCCTTATTTGTCGCACACAGTCTCCAATATTCTGAATTTTTCCCGTTTACTGACGAACCGGAAATAGCTCGATAAACTTTGTGTAAAGATCTAGTACGACGATTATATATACGTTTCCTTTTTTCGATCGAGTAAACGACCCTACTGTATCTACTGATAATTGTGCCCATGGTTTAATTAGGGGCATCGGTGTTAACTTTCCTTTTTCTTGATTTTGATTGAATTTAATCTTGAGACAAACTTCACAGCTTTCGACATATGACTTCATATCTTGGGACATCCCTGGCCAATAGTAATGTCGGCGTATACGATCATACGTACTGTCCCTGCCTAAATGTCCTGCCTGAGGCGTCTCGTGATTTTCTCTCAAAATTTCAGCAAACTCGTCTGACCTAATGACTTTTTTTCACGGATACTCATCGTCTATCAACATCTATATCGTGCATTCGCGACAAAGCGTCAGGGGTTTCGTTCATCGTTCCCCGTCTATATTCGACTGTCAAATCATGTTGCAACAAATATATCGCTCATCGCGCTAGTCTACCTACGGGATTTTTTATTCCGTGCAACCATTGAAATGCCTGATGATCTGTGACGACCTTGAACGGCATATGTTCTGAGTAATATCGAAGCTTTTGCACGGCCCAGACGACCGCGAGACATTCTTTTTCTGTCGTCGTATAGTGTAATTCCCCGCCTCTCAATGGTCTCCCAAATACTTCGAGCAGATTTTCTTCTTTATTGTCTAAACTTTGTCTAAACTAAAACTGCTTCAAGACCGAAGTTACTAGCGTCGGTATAGAGGACGAAAGGTTGTTTTCGTATAGGAGTACACGAGCGCGGCGCGTTTGCTAATGCAATTTTCCTATCGTCGAAGGCCTTTTGCTCATTTTCCATCCATTTCCAAGGGACTTTGGCCCTCGTTAACTTATTTAACGGACCCTGTACCTCCACGATGTTTTTAAGGTGTCTATGATACCAGTGGACTAAACCGTTTAATTGTCTCAATCGTGTTCGGTCTTTTGATATAGGAAAATCGAGAATCGGTTGGACTTTTTCTGGGTTCGGTTTCATGCCCTGTTCGTCGACGATATAACCAAGAAAGGCCCTAGGGGTATAAGCATGGTGAATTTGCTCCCGAAAGGTATCGGCTTGATACTGCGGGAATTTTTAGGTACTAATAAGATGTTAAGATCCTGAGAGTTTCAGCTTTTGAAATCAATCGGTCTTCGAGAAAAAGCCAAATATATAAAAATCAGATAAAATGCATATTCTCAAAGACTATTTTATCGATTGACTTATACTCGGGATATGTTTTGGGGGTCGATAGTAGCTCCTCGGAAAAAAATTGGGAGCTTGATCGGTCGACAACGACCTCGAAAAAAATGACTTTTTAGTTTTAATTTCGACTTTTCACGATGTTACGGTTCTGGTACAATTATGAAATAATTTTTTTTGGATTCCTCATCGAATTTCCTATGGACTTAAGTGCTTTTAAAATTTTCAAAAAAGGTACGCCATATAGAAAAAAAATAAAAACCACTTTTTAATTAATTATGTAGTTTTTTTTTGCAGTAATATTAAAATTATTTTTAAATTGTCGCTTTTAATCATTGAATATGGTATGTTATCGACTCAGTCGTCTCATGTGCAAAAAGAACCGCACGACCGACGCGCCCACTGGCGTATTTGGTCGTATATACAACAGTTGACAAAAGTGTTGTTTATGATCTGAATCTGAGAGATTGTCTGTTCACATTTTATTTGTTAAGCTAATAAAATGACTCTAAATAAAACAGTCAATGATAAGTGTTGCATTTGCTCAATAATAGTAAAGAAAGTTCCGGGAACTCCTAAAACTTTATTAACAGAACAAGACATTGATGAGTTTTCTGCAGTATTTGATGGTGAATTTTTTACTGGTGATATTGTTTGTGGTAAATGTCGTGTAGAGATGTATAAAAAAAGAAAAGTTGAACCGGTGGTTATTGATGCTGAAGATGGATCTGAATCTATCGTTAGTGGAATGTTAGAACAAACGCAGTCTAGTCTGTCACACATGACATTATCTCAGTCAAGTTCAGATGATCCTTCTTTTAGAGTTAACATTACTCCTACTGATTGTACAGAGTACGTTGGGATTCGTATGAAAAGAACTATTTCAACTCATCGATACTGTTGTCTTTGCGGTAATACTAGTGACTTAATCATTATTCCTCAAAAAGCCCGAATGCAGTCATTCATTAATCGACGAGTCTTGATACCAGATGGAAATCGATGCTGTCGAAATCATTTAATAAACAAACGATTCTATGATGAATCTCTAAGTTTGATCAGAGTTTATTCTAACTGGACTTTAATTTCATCTGTAGAATTAAGTAATATGATGGAAAATTTTACTGTTGAATGAGATTCAACATTACTGAATAAAATGGAGGATTATCGTTTATCAGATGAGAAGCTTCGTGTTTTGACTGGTTTAAAATGGGAAAATGTGATTGAGTTGCGGAATTGGTTAGTTTCAATGAGAAATACTGATGCTCGAAGTGTAACTCAAGCAATAATAGTGTTTTTGGTTAAGCTTCGCACAGGTAATTCAAATAAGTTAATATCTACAATCTTGGATATTAACGAAGAGCAGTTAGTGTCAAAGTATTGTGAGCAAGTCATCCAATCTTTCGAAAAAGACATTTTACCTTCGCGTTTTGGTTTAAATGCAGTATCTAGGGCTGATCTTATTGAGAATCATACATCTTCAGTTGCTAGGAAACTTCACAATGATTTGAATGATAAACTCATTTTAATTTGTGATGGGACTTATGCTCGTCATGAGAAAAGTTCTAATAATGAGTACCAAAGAAAGTCATATTCTGGTAAAAAAAAAGTACCACTATGTAAGCCGTTCACGATTTGCACAACTGATGGATACATAGTTGATATGTTGGGAGCGTATTATGCTAACCAAAATGATGCTACTATAATGCGGGATATCATAGATAATCCTGATGGTATATGTCATTTATTAGAACCTGGCGATGCATTTGTGGTAGATCTAGGATTCCATGATGTGAAAGGATACTTGGAAGAAAAAAAATATAAAGTATTAATGCCAGCACTCAAAGGAAATCAAAATCAGTTAACAACAGCTGAGTCTAACGCTTCAAGAAATGTAACAAAAATTCGTTGGGCTGTAGAAGCAGTTCATGGGATGTTAAAACAAAAATATCATTTACTCGATCAAAGAATTGACAACAAAATGCTTCCTAGGGTTGGAAGTTTTTTTAAGATTGCCTCATTTTTGCATAATATGTATAGTAAGCGTCTTACTTCCGACTCAGAGTTTTTGGATGAAGTCATCGAAACAATGAAATCGCAAAATAATGTAGTAAATACGTTAGCTGAAGACGTTCAAAAAAATGGCTGGCACCGAAAAAAATTGCCATTTCAAACAATTTCATCTGAAAATCTTGAAGACTTTCCGGAAATGACAGAAAATGATCTGCGTATTTTTTTCACTGGTTCCTATCAATTGAAACAGGCTGTTTCCTATTTAGCAGAAATCCTTGATGAAACAGGTAATCTCACTATTCAATATGTGAAAGAACAGTCAAATATACTCAAAATCCAAGTTCAATCCAGACACATTAATAGAAAGGTTTATAGATGTTTTATTGATTATAAAAAAAATGCTATTGGTCCAAAAAGCATATTGAGGCATAGTTGTGAGTGTGCAAATGGTCTGAGAACAATTGGATGTTGCTCTCATGTTGCTGCTGTTGTTTACTATTTATCACACGGGAGATATTTAACAAAGATTTTAAGGCCTGCTGAAATACTTAATAAATTATTTGATAGAGACAGTATTTCACCTGTGATTGAAGAGGATAGTGATGAAGACTGATAAAATATGATTATACATTTTTTTCCTCAAGTATATCTGTCATTTGTTGTTATGTATTAATAACTTACAAACTAAAATCTATTTCCTGTTTTATATGTGTATAATGTTTATAATATTTTAGTTGATATTATATGATATGACAAAATTTAACTGCTGATGCAGAGATTATTTTTGCAAATAACATTCAAGAACATATAAAAACTAGAAAAATAATGATTCACACTTTAAACATGTAAGTAAAGTAAATATTTGCTTAAAAAGTGGTTTATATTTTTTTTCTATATGGCGTACCTTTTTTAAAAATTTTAAAAGCACTTAAGTCCATAGGAAATTGGATGAGGAATCCAAAAAAAATTATTTCACAATTGTACCAGAACCGTAACATCGTGAAAAGTCGAAATTAAAACTAAAAAGTCATTTTTTTCGAGGTTGTTGTCGACCGATCAAGCTCCCAATTTTTTTCCGAGGAGCTACTATCGACCCCCAAAACATATCCCGAGTATAAGTCAATCGATAAAATAGTCTCTGAGAATATTCATTTTATCTGATTTTTACATATTTGGCTTTTTCTCGAAGACCGATTGATTTCAAAAGCTGAAACTCTCAGGATCTCAATATCTTATTAGTACCTAAAAATCCCCGCAGTATCACGCCGATACCTTTCGGGGGCAAATTCACCATGCTTATACCCCTAGGGCCTTTGACTTTCCTACAAGCGAAACTACTCTTCTCGCGATTAATTTTGAGCTTAGCTTCGCGCAATACCTTGAACAATACTGACAACAACTTTAAATGTTCGTCAAAGTCTAACGATAATCCAATCGTCCAAGTACGCGAATACTTGATCGATCCACTTGCTTGGAAGATTTCTTTCGACAATAAGTACTTTAATTCGTCTTTTTTGTTTATCCATGAGACATTGGAAAGTTGCAGGAGCTCCGGTCAAACCGTATGGCATTCTAAGCCATTCTAGCAGCCCCTTCTCCTCAACGACGAACGCGGTGTATTTTCGACTGTCGGGGTCCATCGGAATTTGATGAAATGCCTCACTCATGTCTAAGGTTAAAATTATTTTAGCCTGGTGCAGTTGAGACAAGATCGACTTCGTGTTCTGCAATGGATATGCGGACTTAGCCGTTTGATGATTTATCGGACGCTAGTGAACGCAAAACCTCAGTCCCCCGTTCGCTTTTGTAGCTACCACCGGCGAGCATGCCCAGTCGCTGTTGCTCCACGTAACATAACCCTTTTCTAGTGATCTATCGACTTCTCCGTTAATAAACTCGCGAACTACGTCACTGCGTCGAAAAGGTTTTTGACGATGAGGCGTTTTGTCCGTTAACTCGATTACATGAGTAATCAAATCGGTTTGTCCGGTAGATTCTGCATTTAACTTTTTAAACTTGATATCTAGAAAATTTCCCAGCCTGTTCATCTCGTTTGTTGTCAAGATTTTCAGCTTCGCTCGATTTATAAGATGGTGTAGCAATGGATACGAATAATTACTTCCGTCTAACGTCCATGTCTCCGTGTGAGGGTTTATTTTGACTTTAAAAGTCAACCGAAAATCCATCCCGAGAATTCAATCGTTCGACAAATTAGGAAGTATGCTGAACCATTCCGGACCGTAAATGTCTCCCACATCGATTACAAAACAAGTTCCCCGACTGTTTTTATTACCGATTTGTCACCGAGTCGGATGCCCTTTTCCGAGGTAGTATCGACTAAGAGTTCTTTAATTTGAATATTTTTGGACTCGATCATAAGCCTGTTGACTCAAATATGATCTTTCGCTATCACTGTCGAGAATACCATGGATTTTCTCCCCGAAAATATAAATTTCTACTGGGATTCGAATCAGTCTTTTTGGTTCGGTAAATCCGTCGTTAACGCAAAAATTTCGTCGTTGTGACAGACGATGAATTACAGACGGCAATAAGCCAGCGGGTTTCCATTCTTTCAAATTTTCAACTTGAATTGTGTTTTCATGTGTGTAGTCGTCTATAACATCGGATGTTTTGGCAATAGAAACAATCGACCGTTATGTCATTTTGTCGCAGTCCATTCCGGATAATTTTGTTGCAATTAGTTCAACGTCATCGTCAGATATTTCGAAATCGCTTATTGATTCAATAAGGGCTAATTTCGACGGAGAATTCGAGCATTCAAATTTTTCATTCTGGGACGAACATGCGCCTAACATTTTTTTATTGAGACTTTAAATTTGTTCGATTTGATAACTTGGACATTTTACCTCGTCCGCGCCCTTAGTGATGGTAATTGGAGGTTCAATTACGACCGGGCTTGGTCGTATCCCTGACGCATTTGACAATGGATATTTTCATGCCCGATGTTTCGGCAAATGCAACAAACTACTTGTCGGTTGGCTGTACACGAACGCATGCCGTGCCCGGCTACCCCGCAATTGTAGCAGAACATTTGGCTTTATCGTACGTGAACCGATTAGTCTGTTCTTTCGGTTGACTATTTTTCGCAATTGTCGGACTTTTATTTCCCTTTTCAAAACGCAAAAAATTGTTCTCGAGCCTTTGTCGTACGATAGTTTTACAACGATTTGCTTGGGGAAACTTTCTATTTTTGACTCGATTTTTGTTCGACTGAAGGGCACTTAATTCGTCCGAAAATTATTCGTCATTGTCACTGTCAAAGGTGTGTACATCGTATTCGTCATCCGAGAATTCTTGCACAACCCTGAGCTCTGTTCTTGTCGATTTACTCCGCGGTTCTTTTTGCGCTTCAACCGATCGACGATAAAGAAAACTACGCTCATTGACATAGTGCGAAAATTCATCGTAATCTGTTTTTGGCACATTTAGAATTTGAAACTCTAATCTTGGCGTGAATATGACGAGTATTTGCTTCAGCTGTTTACGAAAAGTTGGAGGGTATTGCATACGCTCGAATATGAGACGGGCTCGACAAGTGAACTCAGCGAGTGATTCTTCCTTGCAAGCTTCAAATAGCGTGCTTCGAGGATCAAGTCCCCGTCTTCCTTTTTTACACCCCACTGGAAACGGAATGCTGTAGCAAAGTCTTTCCACGTATGCCAACGCTTTTTATTTAACAAATACCACGCTTTGTATGGGCCTTCAAAGATTGTTGACAGGCCTGGAATAAACAGGTCTTTATCAATATCGCTCGCGCTCAGCTGGTCTTGCAAAATTAGTAGGAAATTCTCCGGATCTTTTTCTGTCTTTGGGAATACTATTTTCCAATTGCCGACAATTTGACCAGTTTTAATTGCGAAATCTATATCGCGTTCGGGATTCATTCGAAAATTATATCCCCCCTGTTCGGTCTACTCGACACATTAAAGTCTATGTTTTGTCTGTTTTGTCGAGGAGCGTCATCGTCGTCACTAGTGTCGTCCATTTGCCAAGACATTGTTCCTCTCCGTGGTGTTACCGGTCAGTGTCGAGAACTGGGAGTTTGAGTTTCGCGACGATTTTGATCGTTCGTATTTCCAAGAATTCTACGATATTGTTCCGTGGTTACAAACCTTTCACACGTCACGATTTCTCCTTGCGGTGTTGCTCGAGCCGTTGTTATTTTGCTACGATCTTCGGTTAATTCCCGCAATTGACGATTACTTGTCTCGATACCCGGATTCGATGTCTCTATAAATCGCGGATTTTTTCTCAAACTGGCTGTCCGATCGTCTTGATTTGTGCTTATATTTATCGTTTCGCGAAAATTCACGTGCCGAATTTCCTCGTCAATACAGTTGACTTCGACATTTTCTTTGCGATTTCCAATTCGAGACGGCTCAATGTGAGGTACTCTGACTGACGATCGGTTATTTACAAAATTTGATACAATCCGACTTCGATCTACAGCTGATGGCTACGACAACTCGTTTTTCGAAAAATGATTTGACGTTTCCGCGGTTGGATTTTCTTTTCTATATGAGACGAAAGCTACCCATGGATTAGGAAAAATTTCGCGCGACAGTGGTTGAGGATCATTATTCGGATTTTCATTCGTATTTTGTCTGTCAAGTCGTGCGTTTGATGTGCCGCTTGCTATCCCTCCTCCCTCAGAGGTGGTATTAGGGTACACAGGATCGTCGAATTAACCTTCGAGGGTACTGACTCGCGTAGCCACTGATTCGATATTTGTGTTCAAGGATTGCATCGTTCTTAATATTTGTTTCAACATTCCATTTACATAATCGGCTTTTTCGAGATGTGCTCGACTATATTCTCCCGGGTTCGGCGTTGCTACGTGTGACGCGTAGATGAAAACCCTACTCTCGCCCTTGCGAGACAGAGATAAGGATCCCACTCTCGTCCTAGCCGACAAGAGAAGGATCATCTATATAAGAGCCGCCCAGACCAGCGAACCTCAGTTCTTGCATACCTAACAGTAGAGGCTCAGCGACTCTGGGCTACTGAGTATACACCTCCGAAGGATTAATTACGCAATATTTTGTAAATTCGTTTATTAAAAATAAATAAATATTACGAAAGAAAAGAAAACGCGAGAGCCTATACTACGGTATAGTCTCTTTTCTTTTTAAAAAGCTATTCTACGAATAATCCCCGTAACATTTTGGCGATCCTGCCAGGATAGCTTAAACGCGACTTGTGAAGTTATACGGATTACACGAGCTTGTGAAATTGACCTGTATGGTTTTGCCACGGTACCGTCCCTGAACTTCCAGTCATATCGTTGCTATCACTGGAGACTTACCCTGGAATCAATCTCAACGGGTACTACCGAACTCAAGGAGGCCCACAACAAGTTGAAGATATCAGGAAGGAAGACAAAACGATAAGGTAAATTGACTAACCTCGTACGACGTAGCCCGCGAGCCGCGATCGTCCGTCATTAAAAACCGTAAGTGTTGTTCAATTGCAACCAAGTTTGTAGCAACTTGCGAGCAATCAAGAAATAAAACTAAAGGCAGGAGGCAAGAATCAGCTCAACCACTGTCCAACATAATTAAAACCACGAAAAACAAAACTGGCATTCTCGCAATACCGCGGTCAACAGCCTATCATCAGCGGAGAAGAAGATAGTGCCAGCAGTACGGACATAGTGGAACGGATCCACAACCCATACACCACCGCACCAAACATGTCTCGAGCCACATCACCTACTCGCTCCCTGCGACGGGAAACCGACTCAGAGCCATTCTCGGCAATCAAAGCATTGACCGAAACCTTGCAACAAATGCAAGTAAATATCAACACGAATTTACAACAAATAAAGGTAGATATCCAAGCCACAGCGGAAGAAAACACTAAAAGAGCAAAGGAAATTCGCAGCATATGGGAACACCTGAAAGTCGAACTCACCGAAGACGACTCGGCAGTAAAACCATCAGTCCCGAAACTACCAACGGCACCACCCAATGTAACTACCATCCCAACATCACGACTCACCCGAAGAAACGAATTTCCACCAGATAACACGCCCGACTCATCCCCGGAACGCCAGCCCGAACATAGACAATATCACTCGTCCGACAGTGAACCACCACGAGACGCCATCAAATATGTTCGCACGCTACGAGGATACGACGATGTCGGAGTAGAAGAATTCATACGGTCAGTGAAGCGAGCACAAGCCGTCTGTAGTAGACCAGAACGCCTGCTCGACCTTATCATCAATGATAAGGTAACAGAAGGAGCAGAAAGAGCGATAAGAGGAATCGAAATTCACAGCTACCGAGACCTGTTTCAAGCGCTCAGAGACAACGTGTCAGCAGCCACATCATACGAACTAGCACGCAGCAAACTCGTGGCCACCCGACAACAGCCAAACGAAGGAGTCAGGGTATACGATAAACGATTCCTCGAACGGTACAACGACTTGAGATACACCATACAGAACGACGCAACGGAGGACACCTCACGCGTGGAAACCCGAATCGCACTGAAAATCGAAGAGCGGAATGTAATCAAGACATACATAGGAGGACTTCGCGATGAAATATGCATGCAAGTCCGAGGTACACACCCAAAAACACTGCGCGACGCGCGCATGGAGGCTTTGGAAGTGGAGACATTCATACTCGAACGACAACGCCAACGACCGAAACAATTACCCCCTCCTCCAACGAGATTCGTTAACCAGCCTAACCGGGTCCAACCGAATCCTCGGCCGGCAACAGCATTCCCAACTCGAATCGACAACACACCTGCTCGAAACTTCCAACAAATCGAAAGGAAACCACTCTTCGACCGAATGAAGTTGAACTGCAACATTTGCAAACAAGTTGGTCACTCGGCCGACAGATGCTTTCGGAAGCAGGGTTTTCCAGCAGGAACACACACAACCCGGCCACCGAGAGTGAACAACATAACCAATCACGAAGAGATGGAAAAAGATCCGACCTCAGACCACGAGTACGAAGAGACCGATCTGGAACAGACAGAATATTCTCCACCGGAGGAAAACTCTGGAACTGTCAATGGAAACTTGGAAACGTACAGCATAGAGGAAGATACTTACTAGACACGGGATCCTCCATAAATTTAATTAAACGACACATGATCCCACCAATAGTGACAACCTGGCCAGAAACAAAAACATTTTTAATGGGCAACGAGAAACACACTACGACACACAGTGTGAATTTAATCCGATACGGAAAGGAGATACCGTTCCAAATCATACCAGACGACTTCCCCCTCATGGAAGAAGGACTAATCGGACGACCGTTCTTGGAAAGATTTAATTTCGCAATCACCAACGACTCCTTGATACTAGACGACCACGTATCACCTCTCAACGATTCAGGATACTTCTCACCACCAAGAAGCAACCAGATTCTTAAGTTACCGACCACACTAAAGAAAGGTAACGTCTATATCTACGAACACGATCAAATCCCGGACGGAGTCTATAACGTCAGCAAAAGATATATCAGAGTACCCATGCGAAATAACACCGACAAACCAATTCTGATCACGAAACAACCCAAATTGGAAGTAGTCAACGTGATCACGAAACAACAAATTACTCACCAAGAAGCAACGGCCCGAATCAAACTACTCGCGAGATACAACCAAATATTCTCGTTACCAGGAGATCCACTACCATGCTCACCCGACACCGAGCACGTCATCAAGGTAAAAGACGACCAACCTATCAACACCTCGTCATATCGACCACCAGAAATCCACAAAGAAGAAATACGAAGGCAAATGAGCGAAATGTTCGAGAAAGGAATAATCCAGGAGTCTAAGTCACCATACAACTCACCTGTATGGGTCGTCCCTAAGAAAGCAGACGCCTCAGGCAAAAAGAAATGGAGAATCGTCATCGACTACCGAAAAGTCAATGAGAAAACGGACTAAGACGCTTACCCACTGCCACTCATAGACGACATTCTAGGACACCTTGGCAAGGCAAAATTCTTCTCAGCCTTTGACCTCAGTTCAGGCTTCCACCAAATACCGATGGAAGAGGAGAGCAAGAAATACACAGCTTTCTCCACACCTGACGGACACTTCGAATACAACCGCATGCCATTCGGACTCAAGAACGCACCAGCAACATTCCAACGAATGATGGACACAGCCCTTCGCGGCCTGATAGGCGAAAACTGCTTTGTCTACCTAGACGACATCGTAGTATTCGGCACGACACTACAAGAACACAATAAAAACCTAGAAATACTGTTCAAACGGCTCGAACAAGTAGGACTCAAACTCCAACCAGACAAGTGCGAGTACTTGCGGCCCGAACTAGAATACCTCGGTCACCTCATCACCAAGGAAGGAGTCAAACCAAACCCAAAGAAAATCTCGGCATTCAAGGACTTCAAGAAACCAACAACCGTCACCGAGATAAGAGCATTCCTAGGGTTAACAGGATATTACAGAAAGTTCATTAAAGGATTCTCCACCATCAGCAAACTCTTGACGACCTTGACGAAAAAGGAAGAAAAATGGGAATGGACAGACAAACGTGAGAAAGCATTCCAAACACTGAAGGAAGCACTCTGCACCTCACCTGTACTACGCTATCCCGACTACAACAAGCAATTCACGCTCACTACGGACGCATCCAACGTAGGATTGGGAGCAGTACTATCACAGGAAGGACACCCATGCGTATACATCTCACGCACACTGAACAAAGCCGAACAAAACTATACCACCACAGAAAAAGAACTATTGGCGATAGTCTGATCAGTCAAAAGACTACGACAATACCTACTGGGACGCAAATTCCTGGTACAAACAGACCACAAAGCCCTAGTCTGGCTTTACAACAACAAAGACCCATCATCAAGACTAATGCGATGGAGACTCAAGCTCGAGGAATACGAAATGGAAATCGAATACAAGAAAGGCAAGGAAAATTGTGCAGCAGACGCACTCTCAAGAGTATTCGTCACTCGAGATCTACCTCAGGAAGCCCTGAGCGACATCGAGCTAAACCCAGAGGAAGAAACGCCAACAAACATCCTCACACCAGAACAATTGTATTCTGATTACACAACGTGGTGTTTGACGCAGAATCACGAAGTAAAAATAAACACGCTCCTCAACACCAACAAAGAAACTTGGCTACCTATCCTAAAGAAAGATGGTAACGACAACGAGATAGAACTAGGAGATTACGATGAGTAAAATTGGCTGAATGAAATCTACCTGGGACTCGGATACTTCGCGCAAATCAAAAGGGAACCCCGATTCCTCATAGAAGACCCAACATTGAGTATCTACGAGAAAGAAACCATCAAGGACATCTTAACCCTTATGTTAGTAACCGGGTACCCGGGTACCCACTGCGGTGTATCTGTGTAAATAGCTTAATGAAAATTTAATATTTCATTTTAAGCTCTCAAATCGTCGTTCTTCAACTTAAAAGGAAGCTAGTTGTAATTTCATTTAATTGGTTTATTGTTTATTTTTTTTTTAAATAAGCTCAAACTCTAGCTATCGCCCCATTAGCAACCGGGTACCCGGGTACCCACAGTGGAAAGCATAGGAAATAAATTGAATATAATTTCTATAAATGCATGCAACTAAATTTTATTAAAAAAATAACGAAATATTACACTTTTGTTTATAATTAATTACATTGAGCACATTGTACATGATTAATTGAGTGCTCATCACATACAGGTTGATGACATTTGACACAAGCCTTACGTGTCTTGCGCCGTCTTCTTATTGGCAGGGCATTACAGACATGGCAAGATCCTGTCACTTTTTTCCTTCCGGTTTTATCTTTTGGAGTTTCTGGACCAGGATTCACCACGACTGTTTCTGTCAGTGCATGACCTAAAATACTTTCGATGGCAACCTTTGTTGAGAAGGGGCGTATTACTTGTGGATTCGCCGTGCGCTGCTCAATCATCGGCAATGCTAGTTCTTCACTGAGCTTACGCATAAATTGGCGACGTTCCGTCGTTTTTTTGGCAATCATTTTATTATTTTCATAATAAATTATATATGCCGCCAGTGAAGAAATATCTAACATGTTGAAGAACATTGCCATTGGCCATCTTGAAGACCTTCGTTGACTGGTGTATCTTCGTACCATTTGGTCCATTGTGTCAACGCCAGCTTTATATTTATTATAGAAATTTATTATTTCTGGTTTTTTTTTAGCATCGTCATTTACTGATGCATCTGAATGCATTGTAGATATCAAAATTACAGCTTTATTTTTTTTGGGAACGTAGGAACACATGGTAACCTTCTCGTGGAACCCAAAAACTGTCGAATACTGGTCCCGTGTCTTATTTGCTCCCATATCACTAGGGATGTAGGGTTTATTTTTTTTCACAGTTCCAACAATAGTAATATTCCACGATAATAAATGCTTAGCAACGGGTAGAGTAGTAAAGAAGTTATCCATGCAGATATTTCTACCACTACCTCGGTACGGAGCCGCCAATTCTTTTACTACTCTTTCACCCTGGTTCTTTTCGCGGGTATCATCTGTTTTACCAGTGTACATAATCCCTTGTAAGGGATATGCGTTTTCCGCATCACAAATCCACCAGATCTTTATACCATATTTAGCTGGTTTCGATGGCCTCACTCTCGCTATTCTCTTCCTCTTCTTCCACTACTAAATTCCCTTCAGCATTTTGTTCTGTATCTTCAGAATCTTCTGACTCATCATGCTCTGAATTGTTTTCTTGATTTAAAATTTGACGTCTAGCTATATTAGCTGGAATCCAGTCTTCGTCATTGCTGTCAGAAACTTCGCTCGAATCACTACCATGTTCTCCAAGTAGTTGCCTTAGATATTCATTTCTTTCGGTTGCACTTAACCTAATTAATTGAATATTATATAATATAAGTTGTAAATAATTTTATTATACAAAATTGTAATTAAAACATTTACAAATATTAAATATATGTAATATTTATTTACCTAGCATAGTCAGCTCTCGATAGTTGTTCCATAACTTTATTTTTCACAGTGAAAAGAACACCATAAATTAAACACGTCTGGTCCCACTAAAAATCTGTTACGTACTAAAAAATACTCGAATCTAGTGCGCGATAGAAAACGAAGAAATAACCTTGAGTTTTTTTCCCTCTCCAATAACATCTGCTGGGCACCGAACAATAAAAACCGGTCGACTACCTGCAGTGTCCCAATAGGGTTCAGATGTCATTCACAATTCTATGTTGTTATTATTTTTTTTTTCTTTAAATTGTCACTAACTATTAATATTTCGAGAAAAAAATATTTTGGAAAATAATTTTTTAATTAAATTAATAAAATTTTAATACTCAGATCTGTGGGTACCCGGGTACCCGGTTACTAAAAGCCGTCGGTAAAGTTGGTTACTAACACAAGGGTTAAACTTCCTCGCACACAAAAATAAACTAAAAATCCGCATCTGTTATAAAAACTGACTACTGACGGATTCAGAAAAAGAAATCATCCTATAAGAAAACCATGGAGGAACAATGACCCACCATCTAGGCGAGAACAAATCTATCGAACGTCTAAAAGAAAACTACGAATGGAGAGGAATGGAAAACGAAATGATCCAGTACATCAAGAAATGTATCAGCTGCCAACGCGCTAAACTAACGCGAATTCGACCAAAAGCGCCCGCCATAATCACGGACACTCCAACAGCTGCTAACGAGAAGATCGCAATGGACATTTTCGGACCACTACCTACGTCGACAAAAGGGAACCGATTCTTACTCACCATTCAAGACACGTTCACCAAATATTTGATGCTCGTACCGATGAAAAAAACCACTAGCGAAAACATCGCCAACGCCCTGATTCAACACTACATCTACACTTTCGGAACACCGAAAAATATACTCACCGACCAAGGACAAAACTTCTTGTCCAACGTCATGGAAGAATTCGAACGATCACTAGGAATCACTCCTATAAGGACAACGGCATACCACCCGCAGTCGAACGGTTCACTAGAAAGAGCCCACGCCCTCATCAGAGACCTCATCAAAACCTCGACGGAAACAACGGAAAGAAACCAGCGTTGGGACGAGAAAATAGCAAGCATAGGCTTCGCGTATAACACTTCAAAACATGAAAGTCACGAACATACCCCGTTCGAACTAACTTTCGGCAGAACAGCACGATTAGCCTCGAGTATCGACAGCTTGAACAATATCACTTACAACGAGCTAATCGAAAAATGGAAGAAAAGACACAACGAAACACTTGCACGAGCTAGAAACAAACGCATACTAGCTAAAGAACGCAGCAAGCAAAGACACGACCAGAACATCTGCAGAACCCAGCCAATATATGCGAAAGGCGAAAAAGTATGGGTCACCGACGAAACGAAACGCCGAAAGCTCGACAATACCTGGGAAGGACCCTACACCATAACACAAACTCTAGACAATAACAATCTAGAAATAGAAAAAAATGGACGCCTAGTGCGAATACACATCCATCCTTTACCACAAGGATTTACCATCCATCCTTTACCACAAGGATTTCCTGACTCCCATTAACGAAACAGAGATTAACATTATCGCCGACAAACTGGAGACGATACGACATCACACCGACACAAACGAACTTAACGAACT
The DNA here is from genome assembly GCA_963978505.1 of Listrodromus nycthemerus. Classification (NCBI taxonomy): domain Eukaryota; kingdom Metazoa; phylum Arthropoda; class Insecta; order Hymenoptera; family Ichneumonidae; genus Listrodromus; species Listrodromus nycthemerus. The sequence continues at coordinate 6,474,269 of OZ021685.1, forward strand.
AGTGACGAACCTAGACGAGATTCAAACACGTATAGACACTGTAAAAACTGCTAGGCGTGCAAAAACATGGAAGGAAAACGGCACTAGCATACTCACTTACGCCGGCTATGCTGGACTAATCCTGATCACACTTTGGGCACTCACCAAACTAGGTATCCTAAGCGGCATTAGCAGAATGTGGCCAAAGAAAATCCGAATCAACATCTGCTGCAACAAACAATCAGTACATCGCAGCCCTCGCAACTATATGGAACCAAGGGTGGAATACAGGCCCACCATTGAACATCCCGTTCCACCGCCTCACGAAGAGGAACCACCCCTAAGACCATCAATTCCAATCACCAACCTGGTCAAACCAAGGAAACGCTAAAAACTTTCAGGAGAAAGTTCAATCTAACCTGGGGGGTGTGACGCGTAGATGAAAACCCTACTCTCGCCCTTGCGAGACAGAGATAAGGATCCCACTCTCGTCCTAGCCGACAAGAGAAGGATCATCTATATAAGAGCCGCCCAGACCAGCGAACGTCAGTTCTTGCATACCTAACAGTAGAAGCTCAGCGACTCTGGGCTACTGAGTATACACCTCCGAAGGATTAATTACGCAATATTTTGTAAATTTGTTTATTAAAAATAAATAAATATTACGAAAGAAAAGAAAACGCGAGAGCCTATACTACGGTATAGTCTCTTTTCTTTTTAAAAAGCTATTCTTCGTTCGCTAAAATTCGTCGAAATAGATTATTTCCCCGAAATTTCGCGGAGTGATTTGTCTTGATCACAAGCTGAGGTTAATCCGATTTATTCTTAAAACTTAACGATGTCGGAATATTCGTTATTAATTCTCGGCAATTGGGTTGAAATTTTATCTCTTGTCCGTCGCCTCAAGGACAAACCGAAATTGACCGATGATTGTCGAGTAGTTTTGACGGAAATTGTATGTACAGTTTAATTATACAATGATGGTGCTTTCGACATGCTGAAAATCGTAGGAAAAACAATAATAACTCATACATACAAATAAACAAATAAACGAATAAGTAGTTAAATAAGTAAATGAATAAATAACAATCAATACATTATACGCAATAAATAATGACAATGGAAATCGTGCATAATAATAGAGGTAAAGTAATAAATAACGAAGTTATACATTACAGAAGTAATAAATAGCCGAAGAATAAATCAATAATATATAGTCGTGCGGAGAATACAGATATACAGGGTGTCTCAGAAGTCGTAGAAGAAACTGTTAGGGTTGATAGAGAAAAAAATTCTGAATCGAAAGTTCCTGAGTCAAAAATTTTTTTGGGCCATAGAAAATTAGTTATTAATTAAAAACGGTAGCCAATCAGGAGCGCGCTACAAGAGAAAAAGGAATGAGCGGGGGAAGTAGCGGAGACGCGAGAGTGAGAGCGGCAGACAGCAGCTTGCTCGCTCGCACCAAGCTAAGCAAGAGAGGGGATTGTGACGCTGTAGCCGAGTAGGTGAGTGGTATGGATAAATGTATGAGATCGCACGCGGACGGCTCAATGTATGAGTGTGTCTACGTGTATCGCAGCATTATTGGAAGCGCTGTAACGGAGACCGAAAGCTGAGTGGAGGGAAAATGCTTACTCCCTATTTTTGATCAGAAACATAATTAGAAAATAAAGGCCCAACACTCGACCGGACCCAAACAAACGGGGAGAAAATTTTTATTTCTTATTTTTTTTGCTGGGAATTATTTTTGAAGACGAAAAATAATATCCAACACTTTACCGAACCCAAATAAACAAATGGAAATTTTTTTTTCTTATTTTAAGTTAATAAAAATAATTTTTAAAAATAAAAAAATGCCCAAAACTCGACCAGACTCAGCGAGAAACAGATTAAAAAAATTAATTTCTTTTCATTTATCAATAAAATTATTATTTAAAAATAAAAAGCCTAAGACACGAGTAGACACAGAGATACGACTTAAAAAGTTGCAATTTTTACTTTTTAATAATGGAAACTTTTTTCAAACAAAAGTCCCCAGACACGACCGGACCCAGAGAGATGGATTGAAAAATTTCATTTTTTAGTTTGAAACTGCGAAATTACTTAAAGGAAAAAAAAGGCCCAAAACTAGACCGGACTTACACAGACCGAATGAAAAATCTTACATTGAGGGAATAAAAAAATTTCAATTTTTATTTTTAAATAATGGAGATAATAAAAATAAAAAAATACCCAAGACTTGTCGGAACCCAAACAAACGGTTGTAAACATTTTTTATTATTATTTATTATTAGTAGGAAGAAATTTAACAAAAAAAAAAATATCCCATACTTGTACGGACCCAGAAAGTGACGGCTTAAAATTTTTTATTTTTTATTATTTTTCAATTAAATTATTTATTTATTAATTAACAGTCAAAATCGAAAGTGGAACAATTAATAAATAAAAACCCTCAGGTTCCAACAAATTTCTCATTTTTATAAAAATTATTTATTAATTAATTAACAGCTGAAATCCAAAGTAAAACAATTAGAAAACAATTTCTCTCAAGTTTCAAATATAAATTATTTAACCCAAACTTTTGGATTTCTTTTTTTCTATTATTTTTAACAAATTATAATCATTTATCATTTCAATTCAACACAATTAAACTCTTCAATTAAAAATACTTAAATAAAAAAACGTAACTAAAAAATTTTAGTCCAGAAGGTGCTCGAAGTGGCCGCCATTTTCTCGCAAACAGAGATGATACCGTTCCAGTAAACTCTGCCGAGCGGATTCCAAGTTTTCTGCAGTCACCAACATACGTGCAGCCATGATTCGTGCCATCGTGTCCATTTCGTCCGCAGGTTCGTCAAAGTATACCCCTTCTTTGAGAAAACCCCACAAGTAGTAGTCCAGGGGTGTCAAGTCCGGTGATCTTGGGGGCCATCTAACTGGACCGTACCGTCCCATCCACTGTTGGTCATACTGGCCATTCAAGAAGTTAGTAACATCACGGATGAGTGGCATGGCGCTCCATCGTGTTGGAACCAGTCCGGCTGAGGATTAACTCCGGCCAGGAGCTGGGGCAGATTACCTCTCAGAAACAGTTGATATTGAGCACTCTGTAATAATGGAAAATTTCGAATACTGAGGTAATCCAAAAAATAACTAAGGTGGAAAGAAAAATTTTCACGACAATCGAGGGAATCGGACAGTCAAAATTGTTTTAAAGCAAGAAAAGACTTCAATGAAAAAATAGTTTGAAGAAAGACACTACAAAATATTTACACGGTCTAACCAAAGTGAAATTTTGACAAAGAATTTAAAAAAATATATATTATTAAGCATTTTTCGAAATTAAAAAAAGAAATTAAATTTCTCCAAGAATTGATACAAAATTTTTACCAATAAAAAAAATTATTTTGGAAGATATTTCCAAATTAGAAAAAAAAAATTATTGTATAGAATTTTTTAAAATTTTATTATGTTCAAAAGCAAAATTATCGCAGAACATTTTTCTGAATTTTTATAAATTTAAAGAATCAATTATTTTCAAAAATTTTTGAAATTTCAAGAAAAACTACTCTAAATAATATTTCAAAATTTTGAAGAATTTTCCGGAATTAAAAAAAAATGTTCGAATAGTCTCACGTTTTGAAAATAATACAGAAATTTTTAGAGTGTTAAAAATTTTATATCGAAATTTCAACATTACACATTACACCGAGTTCAAAAAATTTTTAACTGTGTGGATTTCACATAAACTTACGTTCATTGATTCCCGTAACTCGTACAGAAGCACATGATCGCCTACGATTCCTCCCCACATGTTGATCTTCCATTTATTTTGGAAATTTCGGTTTACTGTCATGTGGGGATTCTCTTCAGCATACCAGTGCGTGTTATGTGGATTAGAACATTCCTCACGGGTGAATAAAGATTCATCCGTCCACAAAACTTTCTTGAGGAAGGTTGGATCTGCAGCATGGTTGTCGATAATGAACTGGCAAAATGTTCTACGCAAAGCATAATCGCCAACTTCAAGTTTTTGCACCTTTCTTTTGTGGTACGGATGGATCTTGTTCGCACGTGTAATTCGATTTATGGTAGCGCGAGAAACGGGGAGCCTACGCTCTAGTCTTCGAGTACTCGTACCGGGATGAGCAGCGACAGCATCGAGTACACGTTCCTCAAGCTGAACGTGAATCCGACGAGGACGACCGACACGCTCAACATTATCAGGTACAAATCGACCATTTTCGCGAGCCCGTTAAACCAAACGGAGAAATACACCCTGGTTAGGATGGCGTTCGCGATTTGGGAACCTAGTGCGATATTCCCGGAAAGCAGCTTCAGCGTTCCGATCACACTCACCATAAATAATCAGCATTTCAGTTAAATGGACAATCATCAATAAATAAGAAGAAAAAAGACAGAAACATAGGAAAAGACAATTTTGACAACAATTACAAAAATAATAATCTGTACTAAACAGTGACAGTAAACTGAGATTTCTGTTTATTTAATTCGTTGTTTAAAAATTAAGTAAAAATGATCAAACTCTGCGGTTTGCTTTTTACTAAATTAATAATTTATCAATAAAATAAAATTTTTAACTTTTAGATAATTGTTCTGCAACAAAGGCAGCGGCTTTTCTTTGTATACAATGTATACCTCAGTATGGCGTGGCGACCTGTCGCCACGCCAACGATTCGGTTTACATGTGAACCTATACAAATGTTTCACATAAAAAACAATCGAGAAATTTCTCGATTGCTTTTTTTTCTCTCTCTGCTCGGTGAGTCTCTTAACAGATTTTGCGACAGCGTCTCATCGTCTTAGTGTATTTTTATTTTATTTATTTATTCTGCTGTGATTGTGAATGTTTGATATGGCTTTTACCGCTGCTGAGTACACTGAAATGCTGATTATTTATGGTGAGTGTGATCGGAACGCTGAAGCTGCTGTCCGGAAATATCGCACTAGGTTCCCAATCGCGAACGCCATCCTAACCAGGGT
>OZ021685.1:7942188-8000876 GCA_963978505.1 Listrodromus nycthemerus
TTGGCTCTACGCGTTCCACGGAGCGATTCAACTGTTTATTCCAGGGCCGAATCGGGTGGAGCCGGTAGTGGCGAAAAATCCACTCTCCACGAGATATCAGTATTATCGCAGTATTGACAATCGCCAACGATACACAATTTATCGTTAACAATAATGTTTATAAACATTTGTTGATTATTGTTTATTGCCAAAAAAAAATTATTACAACATGAGAACAACGAAAAAAAAAATTGTAGAAAAAATCTTTGCACTAGCCAATCGCTCGAATAAGCAATTGTTGTTTACGATGAATGCCTAAACAATTTCTTCACAGAAAAAATGCTCTCCTGTGTCGTGCATCTCGTGAAAAAAACGAGTTGCACGAATCGAGCGTGCCGGATTATTCGGATACGGAATTTTAACTAATTAACAATTGTTTACAATTTTTTTTTTCGTTATCATGTTGTAATATTTTTTTTTGCATTAAAACTGAATAACAAATTTTGATGAACACTATTGTTAACAATGAATTTTCGATTGTTAGAGAATGCTCGAATTTCGTGAAAACGGTAGGATTGCAAAGAGAAAGAAAATTCGGATAATCCGATACGCTCGATTCGTCTAACTCGTTTTTTTCACGAGATGCACGACACAGGAGAGCATTTTTTCTGTGAAGAAATTGTTTAGGCATTCATCGTAAACAACAATCGCTTATTCGAGCGATTGGCTAGTGCAAAGATTTTTTCTACAATTTTTTTTTCGTTGTTCTCATGTTGTAATAATTTTTTTTTGGCAATAAACAATAATCAACAAATGTTTATAAACATTATTGTTAACGATAAATTGTGTATCGTTGACGATTGTCAATACTGCGATAATACTGAGATCTCGTGGAGAGAGGATTTTTCGCCACTACCGGCTCCACCCGATTCGGCCCTGGAATAAACAGTTGAATCGCTCCGTGGAACGCGTAGAGCCAAGATCGCGAAATTTCAAGATTTCGTCCTCATTTTTCAAAACTTTCCCATTTTTCGTGTAAGGTGTTCCCGATAATGATCGGCGACGCATTTTGATCGTTGAAACATCCTCTTTAAGGTGAACACACTCTCAATCTCGACATTTTTTTCCTTTCATGATAAAAGTTCGCATGAACGAGAAGGCGCGCGCACGCAAGGCCCGGAAAATCATCTTCGAGAGCAATTTTCGTGTCGGTGCTTGAGTGAGGTTCGAGAGCATGTTAAAAAACGACCCCATGACAAATTTCAAAAGGATCCGTCAAGAACTTTGCGAGCAAAGTCTCAAAAACCCTTTTGACTTCCGGGGCCCATATCTCCTCCTGGAGTCATCCGATTGGGACTGGCTTGGTGTGTTTTCTGCACGCCAAGAGATGCTCTTTCGATTGCTACTGGTTTTGAGGGTGCTCGATAACCGCGAATAGCAAATTTCGGCGTTTCCGCGAAACACCGATTTGCATCGATTCGGTACACCCCCTTTAAATCGCACAATTCTCAACCGATCGGGATGGGACTTGTCGCATTCGAAAAGTTATTAAATTTGCAAGAAAGTATATTTTTGGTTTTTCGAAATCGGTCAAATTGTCGCCGAGATCGCGAAAAAACACTTTGTTCCACTTCAATTGCCCCCTACTGTATATATATATATATATATATATATATATATATATATATATATATATATATATATATATGTATATATATACATATATATATGCGAATAAATGTAAGTATAGAAAATATATCATCCACGTATAAAGCTGAGTCATAAATTTGGCGAAGCGGACCGAGAGAAGATATCGCACAACCACAGTGATAGATGGTGCACTGTAAAAGAATAAAATCAATGAAAGAATTCGTGGATTTAAAAAAAAATATTTATTTTTCGCGAAGATCCACGATTAATTGTCTGGTCAGTTTCAATATTTTTTGTTTGCGAAAGAACTTTCATTAATGAAAAATTACTTTCGACCGAGGTCAATGACCCGTGAGTTATTCCCAAAATGAAAAATAAAAATTAAAAAATGCATAAAAATAAATGTTCACCAATTGTGATCGGGACCGACAAGTCGCTGATTTAAGAATAATCGATCGATCCAATTATTGAAAAATCGTATCGATGAATGTGCTTTATCAGTATGATTGATGTATAAATGTTACGAGACTATTTTGTCGTATCGTTGCGAGTGATTAATTACAAAAGTCGTGATTGAAGGATCAACGCTTCTTAAATTAAAGACTCAACTTTCCCGGTTAATATTGTAATCCGGAGTCTGAAACAACCCTCGAATTTCAGTAGGCTATCCGAGGGGTCTTTCGATATTCATTAGCATTAGCAGCCAATCGTTTGTCACTCTCGCATAGCGACGAGAGTGAGGAGGAAGAGGGCCAAATCGCGGCGCGCCTCTTCTTCTTCTGCGCTACCGACAGAGATCCTCGGTTTGCTAAATGGGGTGCGAGAACGCCGGAGGGTGAATTCCCCGCTCTCAGCCGTTCTCTCCCTGCCCGTGACGAGCTCGTCGTTTGACTCTGGCAGCGGTTTCTTCGACGTCTCCCCTTTTCTCATACCAACGAACGATCCTCAATTTCAGACCATAATCGTCTTTCCTTATTATCGTGCACTTTTATTCGTTTATCGATGAGAAACAAAAAAAAGAAAACATTGTTTCAGACAATTATTGTCTTCCGATATTTATTAAGATTAATTTTTTTTTGGATCATGGGATCGGTTCGATGAATAAAATAGATCGTCTCGCGAACGTAGAGCAATATCTTTTTATTGCGTCGACCTCTTATTCCGTGAAGAGTCGTCGAAGAACTGAGGCTGAGAGTGCGATTGCTGGAGAAACGAGTCACGCATGCTTCAGGAACAAGGCAGACCCAAAATGAAATCTTATATATACTCTTATTTATATTTTGTTTTACTAATCTCACGCGCTCTTTATTCTTACTTCATACGTACGCAAATACTCCTCAATAGTATGACTAATATTTACTTATTTCGAAAAGATTATTTTTGCCATATTCCAACAATTTTTAACCAAAGTCTGTGTCTTTAGAATTATACTTCTCTAGAATTAGAGGAAAAAAAATAACGGTGAAAGATTTTTCGCTGGTAAGATCTGGTGAATTTTGAAATAACAATGATAACGATAATAAAAATAATAATGACGTCTTTCTGAAGTACGCTGGACTGAGAAAAAAATTACATGGTGAAACTAAGAATACCAAGAGTACCATTGAAAAATATTGTTATTTAAAAATTATAGACACAACAACGACAACAAATCATAGTTGCAACCGCAAGTATAGTTTAAACAATGGATTACATAAAACCGGAAATGATTTACATAAACGTCCGTTCTGCGAACTATTCAATGCGATTGACTGGGGGAAAAGGAATGTTAGGAAGGAAAAAACCATCTGACACAAAACGCCTTCGATTTGAATCGCAACAATTTTTGTTGGATTTATCTTAACTCCATTTTGCCCCACATCGATATGAGACTCCACCGTTTCATTTGACCCCGTGTCACCGTTTTGTCCCGGCTTCCCCTAAAATAAAAAGTGCCATCTTCTTTTGGAAGTTTCTTCGCCTTAGTGGACTTCGTTGCCTTATTCTCGTCTCGTTCGGAGACCACAAATACAGTTTAAATAATGGATTACATAAAACCGGAAATGATTTACATAAACGTCCCTTCTGCGAACTATTGTTAGGAAGAAAAAAACCATCTGGCACAAAACGCCTTCGATTTGAATCGCAACAATTTTTGTTGAATCTATTTTAACTCCATTTTGCCCCACATCGATATGAGACTCCACCGTTTCATTTTACCCCGTGTCACCGTTTTGTCCCGGTTTCCCCTAAAATAAAAAGTGCCATCTTTTTTTGGAAGTTTCTTCGCCTTAGTGGACTTCGTTGCCTTATTCTCGTCTCGTTCGGAGACCACAAATACAGTTTAAATAATGGATTACATAAAACCGGAAATGATTTACATAAACGTCCCTTCTGCGAACTATTGTTAGGAAGAAAAAAACCATCTGGCACAAAACGCCTTCGATTTGGATCGCAACAATGTTTGTTGCATTTATCTTAACTCCATTTTGCCCCACATCGATATGAGACTCCACCGTTTCATTTTACCCCGTGTCACCGTTTAGTCCCGGCTTCCCCTAAAATAAAAAGTGCCATCTTCTTTTGGAAGTTTCTTCGCCTTAGTGGACTTCGTTGCCTTATTCTCATCTCGTTCGGGCCATCAAACCGCAAAAGAGAGAGATATTTAGTCCGTGCTCCAAAAGCGAAGTTCACCGAGTGCTTCGTGCCTCGACGTGCCGTTCATTCGGAGGTGAATGAAGAACGAGTTTCGTGGCTGGAAGAATCAAGCACGGAAGAGCGGACACGCACGCGTGCACCACAAGTCGACGGGAGTTGAAACTCGACTCACCTGCTGCGCTACCCTCGCTTCTGGGACGAGAGGGTGGCCACGTGGGGACAAATTGCCTGAACAGTTTTCGTCGTTCGACGAATGTTGTCGCCCGGAATCTTCGTACCAACCGTTCAGCTCTCGTTCGGGAAGACGCTTCTTTAAATTCTTTTTTAGAGTGTATTTATTTAAAAAAAAATATTAAAAAAAAATAATAAGAAAATGTATTAATCGACAATAGACAGTTTATATATTTTTCTCAAAATGATTATTCGCTTATATTAATTTTTCAGAATCCTTATAATAGCCGAAGAAAAAACGAGCAAAATTTGTTTGGGAAATCAAAATTTAAAGAACAGAAAATTGTCTCGATGCTGGAAAAATGAAAAATCATATTTTCCACCGGATAATCGAAACTTTTGTATGAAAATATTTTCCCATAATCTTCGCAGTCTCAATAATCGCAAACCATTATCCAATCGTTTCGTCCTTTAGCCCTCAGTAGAAACGATCAGTAGATCGACATTCATCGATGTTTCCACTAAAATCTAGAGGGTCAAATATCTTCGAAGAAGTTTCCAATCTGTCGCCTGATCTTCATTAACTCGACTTTCTCCGGAAGGCTCGGTTTTCTCACTTTGCACTTCTCGTTCCCTCGTACCCGCTTCTTTCCAACCTTCCGAGATACCCCCCCCCCCCCCCCCCCAAATTAAAAGGCAGGGAAATGCTCGCGTTCTCAGCAGCGATCCCTCATTTCGCATCTATCGCGCACTCACCAACCCTCCCCCATTTCTTACTCATCTTCCACTACGTCGTAGACACCTCGATCTTTGTAGAAAACCGTTTAACCCCCCCCACACACGTGTACACACGAACTCACGTACATACACAGACGAACTCACGCACATACTCACACGCGTACACACGAACTCACGCACACACACACACGTGTACACACGAATTCACGCACATACACACACGTGCACACACGAACTCACGCACATACATAGACGAAATCACGCGCATACACACACGAAATCACGCACGTACACACGCGTGCACCCACGAATTCACGCACATACACACAAGAACTCACGCACCTACACACACACGTGTACACACGAACTCACGCACATACTCACACGAACTGACGCACCAACACACACGTGCACACACGACTCACGCACATACACACACGCGTGCACACGCGGACTGACGCACGCACAAAACACGCACATACACACAGGTACACACGCACATGCTCGACGTTTGTCGATCACCCGAGGCAACCACGTAACCACCACTTTACGACTCGCTACTCGGCTAACTCGAATTTATTGGCAATGTCCCAGTTTGGACTCCCGCTCTTTAAATAAACCTCCGTGAACCACGTAACCCGTCTCGCTATCTCCGTTGCACTTTCGCGCATTTTCCCTAATCGTTGCACCGGCATTTCCTTTAACGACGACGCACGTTTCACGAATTTTGGATAGCGCGAAATGCGCTTTTCGTTTTGTTTCTTTCGACGGAAAGTCCCGTGCGTCGGGTCACAGAAATTCGCTCGCGACGGAACGAGTAAAATTACTGAAATTTTTGGATCTTAGTTTGATTTCATTTCGTTTATTTGGAATTTGTTTATTTGACAGTAAATAACGTTTTTTTTTTCTGTTCGTTTTTTTGACGAGACATTCTAATGTTTCGACATTCTAATGTATTAACGTCTGTCCGGTTCAATCGTACTTCGTATCTGCGGATGCGTTGTCTACATGAAAAAAAAAAAAAAAAATAACTTCCTGAAAATGCGTGCAATTCTCGCATCGAGAAGCGGAGCTGCGATTAAAAGCGACGAAATTGGAATGAAACTTTTTGTCCTGAAAACTCGTTCATTTTTCTCCATCTACGATATTCCCCCGCGAGTAAGCGAAAACGGTTCGTAACGGGGCAGCGACACAAACACATCTAAATTAAAAAAAAAAAAAAAAAAAAAAAAAAAAAGAAATTGTATCGTGCACAGGAGATTCGCCGAGGTGCCGCGGAGCCCGGTCGTACCTGGGACGCGGCACACGGATTCCTGTACGCGCACCTCCCAACGACGATTCGGCCCGGTCGACCAAAAATTGCGCGGCCTGACCAATTGCCAAATACAGCTCGGTCCAGTATGCCGACGTCTCTCCTCCCCCACCAGGGTGCGAGAGCTTCCAACCATTTCCATACACCCTCCAGGGTCCTCTTTCCTTCTCCATCTACCTTTCCTCTTTCTCATTCTCCACTCTTCGCACAATTTTTTATATATGTATATTTATCGAACTGTGCTATAACCACTTTCCTATTTACGTATATATATATATATATATATATATATATATATATATATATATAAACACACACACACACACACACACACACACACACACACACACACACACACACACACACATATGTGTATATCTATATATGCATACAGCGACAGGATACACGTCGATCCATGTGGACTTCGGTGGACGAGGAGGCGGGACGATAGACTGGGACAGTCGAAAGTCGTTCGCTTTTCCGCCTCGTCCTAGCTCACCTCAACCCAAGACCTCTTCCCACTCTTTCCCTCTCTCCGCACCTCGATATCGTTCCAGCCAAGCTACCAGTCACCTCTCTCGGCTTCACCCCCCCCCCCCCCCCGCTCATATACGTACAGTTCCACCTGAAAAGCGTATACACACTCGGGTTGTTTTATTTGGCCCTCCGGATGGCCGCCCGAGGGTTGAGTACGCGAAGCGAGGCCATTGCGAGTATGCAGCCCGCTCGGCGGTCGTCTGATGGAGGCGAGAAGGGTAGGGGACGATGACATCGATTTTTTACCCGTTGCTAATCTCAATGTTACCCCCCCCCCCCCTTCCTCCTCCTCCTCCTCTCACCGTCAACCATCTCCACCACTTTCCTCTCGTTCTCTCCATCTACCCCGTTTTTTCTTCTTCACCCCTTGCCCTCTCTAACTCGTCCCGCTCGCTCGTTTTCGTTTCCCGAGGATCTTTTTTTTTTTTCCCGCTCGCCTCTCTCTCACTTTCTCTCTCTCTCTGTCCACGCTTCGCCTCTCTTTTTTCTGTCCGGCCTGGACGCGAACCCTGTGGTCCGAACGGAGGTCCGGCAACCGCATAGCCCGGTCTCCCGCCGCCATCCGTTTCGGGGACGAGGTTCCCGAGGACGAGAGGGCGGAGGGAACGCTGCATGTGCATCGAGAGCACATGCGAGACGGAATAACCATTTTTTTTCGGGCGATTGTTGGATGGGCTTCTGTACAGCGAGTTCGTTCTCTTCGTCCCTTGGTCGTCCCATCCCGCCGGCCGGAGCAACGCTGCAGCCGCCGGAAGTTCGTCCGGGCTCTCGCGGTTCCTCGGGGACAATCGAAAAATCCTTTCGGAAGTCGTGCGGAACATCTCGAGCTGGACTCGTTTTTTCATACACGCGGATCTCGTCCATACAGCTCTTGGTCGTCTTTTCAGTCGCCGGCTCATATTTCCGTGACGGCGAACCGAGAAAGACGTCCTCAGCTTCTTCCCTCTGGAGTTCATTGACCTTTAGCGTCACCGGTCATCGTTACGTCTTTGGGCCGCGGTCGTTGACCATTCGGCGCTTCGGATGAGGTGATTTAAACGGGGATGAGAAATCTTGAGCTGGAGGAGCAAAAATGATGCTTCACAGAAGGGTGGGTGAGGTAAAGCTACCGATGTTCCGAAGGGCTGCAAGCGTCCCTGGATTCTATGAAACGGTTTTTCTAGACACTGTCATGCTACAGGTGGTGTAATGGCACTCATCTCGATAGCCGTGAATGGAGAACATTAGGTTTGGAGAAGCCATGTTATCAGAGGTATTCGGCTTGAAAGTGCAGAATGGGGTTGTTCAGAATACCAGGGTAAAGCGGATTCGAAATTTCAGAAGAAAACAAATTACTTTTTTTCTATTCTATTCGCACTGGGAGAAGGATTTTGATAAAATTATTACATCGCTCCAGAGATATTAAGAGGCTGAAGTGGAACTTATGGTAGTAAGTACCGGATTTACAAGAATTTTTCTCAGATATTATGATGAAAATTCTTCGATAATCTGCGACATTTTGCATAGGTGGGGTTCAAGAGCTCTGTGTTATGTGCCTTGGTAACTTTTCTTAAACTGTCTATAATTGTTACTAGATGCTTCTCTCAGTGTAAATATACAATTGTTAGTGCGTGAGGTATTTTTCGCTTTTTTTGTTAATGGTCCTTCCGGTGGTACAATTTGAGAAAGTGCTTTAATTGGACACCACCGCTAGCCATTTCTCGTTCAGAATCTTGGCCCAAGTTGAGTTGCCCTAAAAACAGACCCAGATCCAAAGACCTCATCGATATCCCCAAATTGCTTTTCCACACGAATGGTTTTCGAAGGAAGGCTATTATGTTCATGGTTTGTGCGATATGGAGTAAGATAGAAGACTTCAGTATTTCTGTAGGTTCCAACAGAGACTCAAATTTCTGGCACAATTCCACTAAAACATCTGGGCAGATTGTGAACCCATTTAGGACATTAAAGACAAACACCAGATCTGCAATTTCTCTTCTGTCTTGCAGAGCCCAAAGATTAAACCAGTTTAGAATATATATATACATTATATTTAAAAATAAAAATAGAAAACAATAATAAATTTGTGATTAATTTACAAAATTAATCTACTCATAAAAAATGTATAAACGGAAATCTATTTTGTCCCGGTCTTGGATTCCGAAGCTTTGGAGACACTGGAAGGGACTTTTAAAAAACCATTACGTCATAATGTAATGTTGATTGTACGAAATATGCATTGACACGTCGATTCGTTTATTCTGTTTACAGACGGAGATAGCAAAACGACTGAGCGTCATAATATCCCAGCTGATACCGTGTCTCGCGCAGGAGGTGAGTTGTCATTGATTCCTTTCGTCATAAGCGCGGCATTGTAAGTGCCGCGTTAACGCGTGTTTTTCTCGCATCTTCGGAGGGGTCTACGACGACGCGATAATAATAGCATGGCTTCCAGAATCAGCAGCAAGTGGCGAACGCGGTGGAGAGGGCTAAACAAGTGACCATGACCGAGCTCAACGCCATTATAGGGGTGAGTCTGATTTTTTTATTCCTCCATTACCTTAAGTATTTACCGCGTCAACCCTTCTTACCCGACACATTCACAAGAATTAACCAATCAATTTTTCACTGAAAAGTCATTTTGCTGAACAATGCGGTGAAATATTTTTTTCCTCCTCGAATTGTTTAATAACTTTTTGGTATTATTACTATGCAAAATTAATGTTCTCACAACGTTCTGCATGCTCAATATTCGTACGTTCTTATCCCTTTGGTAAATATTTAAAATTCTTTCTGAATATCACTTTTGCCTGGGAAACGATAAAAATCCTCTTTGATCCAATCTTTTCCTTCTTTAGTGTAAAACCTACTCTGATTTGGATGCAAATTATCTATGTATATCCCGGATCACATTTGGTTCCTTAAACCTATCTCCTCTTTGACTTCTCGATGAGATTCTAAAAAAAAAACATTTATTTAACATCGATACACATTTGTATATCTAACAGTTGTCTACTTTGCAGCAACAACAACAGCAAGGATTGCAGCAACTCTTGGTGAGTCGCGGTTATCGTAGATGACTATTTTTTCTATCGTTGAAAAAATATACAGTACAACCTCGATTATCCGAACCGTTGCTGGTTCGGATAATGTTTCTACTATCCAAACTATTGCGGCCGATTTTTGTATCCGAAAATTGTTGCACGCCAAACATTTTTGCGCCTTACCAACGACAAGTCAGTTCAAGAACGCTCGAGCTCGCATCGAGTTACACAACTCTACCTTTAAATGCCCGTTAGTCGTATACGCAGTATTTATTAGTTTATTAGCCGAGCAAATACACACGTGATTACAATTTATTTTCATTGATTTACCGGTCACATAGTTTACTGGGTTATGGATTTGAGATCTAGTCCTTCGACCTCTGACCGTTAGCATAATGTGCACTCGAGGCGAAAAAAATGATAAACTTTCTCAAAAGTTTATTAGAGAACAGATTGTTTAAGGGCACGATCCCTGAGATCGTTGATATGCAAAAAAAAATTGGCTTCGAATAACGTGAAACTCTGTTGCGTCGAACGAAAATTCTAATTTCGTTGCGAAGGTTCAAAGTTACAGTTCAATATCACAAAAATGTATGTATCAAGTTATTACAAAAATAATACATAATTATTTAAAATATATGGGTGCTTTATACTCACTAATAATTCTCACTAATCCAAACGAGCTTCGGTCCCAATAACTTCGGATAATCAAGGTTCTACTCTGTTTAAATTTGTCTCATTTCTGGAGTAAAAAAAAATGACTGAATAATGTACCATTGTTTTTTTTCTCCTCCGCAGCAACAAATTCACGCTCAGCAATTACCGCACGGTGCAGTTGTCGGGGGTTTGCCCCCAGGAGGACTCCTCGGTTTCGCTGGAGCGGCGGCAGCCGTCGCGGCCGCCGGAGTGCCGTCCCATCTCGCGCCACCTCCTCATCCGGTCGCAGCCGCGGCGGTAGCGCAGGCACAGGCTCAGGCTCTCCTGAAACCAACGGATCTCCAGCAGCACCGAAGCGCCGCCGAGACGCCCGAGGACAGAAAACCCATCGCTCTGGCCGACGAGAGGCTAAGACGGTCCATCTCGCCCCAGGAGAAGTTTCGATCCCGCACGCCTGACCTGGAGAGCGAGGCGAAACGCCGGAAAGAAGAGAAACTCGGACACGTGAGTGTTCACCGCTCTATTGTTGTCTCACCTTCGTCCGTTCGCGAGGAGAAAGAAAACCCACTATCGGCTCTCGGAGGACGGCGAGAATGCGACGAGCGACCCCCGGACGGCAACGCAATGTCCTACCTGTGGCGACTTCCGTTCGGTGTAATTAAAACGGCGAAAGCCGGACAGGGAAAACGAAAGACCTCCGAGCTGGGAGATTCGAAGCCGCTCCGGATTTTCTTCGGCTCCTCTTTTCCACCCTCGAGACTCCACCGTCCCACACAACGCGCCTCGTGGCAGGAGCTCTCCTTCGCTCTGGCGGACGGATACTAAATTGGATTATTTTTCTCCCAACTTTACCCTCTCTCTCCATCTCTTTCATCGTGTCCGGGTAGCGAGATGAGGCTTTTCGTTCTACCTCGACCGGCGACCCATTCTACCGCTCGTCTCTCATCTTGAGCAGCCGTAGAATCGTCGACGATCGAGTTGAGTCCCTGAGAAAGCGAGCCTTCGGGGAAACGAAACCCTCCGGCTCGTCATCGACCTCCATCCTCGCCGGAAATTCCGTCCGGGAGCCCGAGAGTAGCCGAAGAGTAGAAAGGACTTGAATAAAGAAAAGGAGCTGAGAATAGATTAATCGAAAAATCCGAATTGAGGTAGCATCGGATTTTTTGACCGGTGTCCGATAAACAAAACTGCGTGTTGCATGAAAATTTTTTGATCAGCTTTTCCAATTGTTTATGGCTAAGAGGCAAAATGAACGATACATTTATTCAACGTATCGTAACTTACTCACGCGAGGCGAATCTCAATTCCAATTCACGTGAGAATCTGCTTCGAAGGTGAGCAGACGGGATGGTTTTAAAAAAATAATTACAGTTTACATTGTCGACAGTGGTATTTCGCGTTCTCGCACAAACCAGAGTGAAAGAAGCTGCGGAAATACGTCGAGACAGCGTGGGCACGATTGTGAGCCAATGATGGAAAGTCGGAGAGGAAACTTGTGTCACGAACCTCTAACACACTTGACTAACAAGAAAGCGCCTTCACAGACAGGAGCACACAAGGGGAAACAGAGAGCAGCCAGGATTGCCGGAAATGAGTTACCGAACTCGGTTCTCGGAGAGTCCTAGTTAGGCGGAGTGCCCGACTCCCAAGACCTATCATCTCCTCTTCGATTCACCATTTCGCTCTCGCTCTATCGGTAAAACAGTAATCAAAGGACAAGCGAACTGCTCGGGAACATACGGTTGCCGGTTTTAACGCGCGTAAAATGGAAATCCCGTCTCGCGTGAGTCTATTCCTGCCCTCGACTCGAGATCTCGCCGAACCCATTTGGCTCACCCGCTCGCATTTTACTCGCTCGTCAGTGGAAAGTCAAGAATCCCCTGCCGCACCTCTCGCGAGTTGTCGTTTCTGTAAAGTTCCCCGGAACGAGAAGTCGAAGCGCGCCCGGGAAACTTTATTGTTGAGAACGGGAGGAGCTTTCCGACCGTACGGAAACTCCCTTCACGCACACGTACACATGTGTATAAATGGATGTGTAAACGCTATAGGTTGAACACGTTATATAATTTGATAAATCGCAAGTCGCGCTTCGATAAAATTAAATTAAACCGTACTATTGACAGACTTCGTATCGACTCGATTTCCAATAGTTATCGGGATTAGAGATTGTATTCCCACGGCATTAAATCGGTTACACCCGAGACTCCAATCCGGTATATTGCATTTATATCCGCCCTGAATCTCGAGCCGAGAAAATATATATTTAAAAAATATATTCAAAATATTTAAAGTTTTATTATCATTTTTTAAATTCTTTATTCATAATGGAGGTCTAATGACTGTTTCTCGATTTATTTCGATACTCTGCGATATACTTCGTGTATCGCAGATATGGGAAATACGTGTTATCGATGTATGCCACATCTAAATAGCCCCAGGGATGAACGGGGCAAAATGGGAAAACGGGAGCGAAACTTAGTTTCCAAGAATTTTTGGATGCCCTATTTTGTCTCTATATATAAATGTAGTCACAAAACCTTATTTAACTTGAAATAGACAATTAAAAAAAACTCTTATAAGATTCGAAGAGCTAAGCAAACCAAAGCCCAGAGTAGCAACCTCAGAGACCCAGGTTCGAAATCCACCAACAGTAAAAAAATGTGCAATCTGTTTCTTCGACCTTGACAATTAACTACTATCTTCAATACGTAAAAAACTCTGACAAACAACGCGCAAAAATACATATTTCTCAATTTATTTCATTTACCAATTCAGTAGAGGATTTATGAGGAAACCTTCATAGGGTGTAGCAAGAAATATTATAAAGACTCCACACTTTAAAGTGTGGCGAACCTAGTCACGCATTCGTTAGTTTTCCATTTGACTCCCAATAAAAGGTTGGGGAGATCTGGAAAATCCTGAATAAATTTCGTGTAGTCATTGGAAAATTGGGTTTTGCCCCATTATCCTATTTCGCCCGACTTTCACCCCATACGAAGAGTCCATCGATCCCCGAAACTACACAAATGTACCGTATAACCGACACCGGGGAAAAACAACCCCACGTCATTCTTACTTTGGGTGAACAAGCAAAATATAAAGAATCCTCCTCGCCACCGCTTCTCCTCTTCGCCACCCCAGTTTCTTCGATTAATCTACTTATATACACACACACATATATCTATACACGAACATCCATCCATGGTAATTAGTCGGAAGCATGCTCCAAAGAAGACAATAGCGGGGGGGTTTATAGGGTCGCAACTTTTTGTTTTTCTCTTCTAACCACGTCGAAACAATTAAACCGTAACAGCATTCCTCTCTCCTTCTTCGCTTGTATATCCGCGTCCATCTCCACTGTCCATACATATGCGTCTGTGTACTCGCGACTGTACATGCGCCCCCTTCATCCTCCATCCCTCCTACTTTCCACCTATATCTAGGCTCTGCCACCCCCGCCGTCGCCAACCCTCACCCTTCCGTCCTACCCTCTTGTGTGTTCGCCACCCCCGGTACTTTTCCCTCCTCTATCTTGTTCTCTTTTTCCTCGCCTCCGCTAACTCGTCCGCACCACTGGGCTCACCAGGGTCCTCCCACGTTCTTCACTCTTTCACTCTTCCTCCCGCAACCCTCTCGCCCCTTCCTCACCGACGCCAGTTCACGCTCTCCTCCTTTTATCCGCTCACTCACGCTCGCAACTCGTTGGATTTTTTCGCGTCACGAGGCGGTGTAATTTATTTGGCCGCGCTACCCGCTGGATAGGGGGTTGGCCGATGGAAGGGTGCAGGGGGGTCGTGGAGGGGTTTTCTGCGACAGTAGCGACGGTTCGGGGGGGGGGGGGGGGGGGGAGAAGAAAAAAAACCGGGAAAAAAGGAGCGTTTCCGGGGCACAGGAGTGTGCAGCCAAGAGAAAAAGAGAGCGGAGGTCGAAGCGAGAACGGGGTGGTTACAGTTTATTTTGTGGGTCCTGTCCAAACCGCTCGTCACTGTCCGAGAACGTTCCGAACCTCGCTGGTATTCCTCCACTCTCTAGTTCTCGTTCGTTTTTCTTTCATCGAATCTGGTACGACGTTTGGTTTCTTCGAGGAAGACGTTTCGTTTCGTCCTTAAGGACTGGAAATTAAGAAACTGATTGGAGCGGTAACGAAAATTGTACTTTTTTTTTTTTTTTTTTTTCATGGCGTGAATTATTTAATGGAAACTGGCATATTTAAATCGGACGCGCAGGAAACTTGCGTCGTTGCACCTAAGAAATGTGCAGCATTAAAAAAATTTCACATACACATATACATGCGTGTGAAATTTTTTCAGCTGCAATTTGAATTGCAATTGGAAATTGCGGCTGCACAGCAAAAAAATGTATGCACTTAGAAAAATGTTTTGCTAAAAATGTCTGGAATGATTTACTTGTTAATTGTACAGGAAATTATCGTGAGATTAACAGTGATTTTTGGGAAATGGAAGATAGGCTTTTGTGAAATTAACGTGATGAAAATTGTGAACGTTGTGAAGAAGTTAACGTTGGTAAACATTTTAGCGTGGATCCCTTACGTTCTCCGTTCGCTTCGCTTTAACGGAACGGCGGGTGAATTTCGAGAGCATGTCAGGGGACCCGGATTGTCATTCCAATGTCTCGATCGACTTACACCGAATCGGGGTCGTTTGTTCAACAACTTCTCGGAGAGGTCAACGCCCTCCGGAATTTCAACTATTCTCGACTGGAATTAAAAATCAACAGGGGTTGTCAAGGGTGCAGACGGAGTATTTATTATTCGCGGAACGTTAATTTTACATAAATATATTTTTTTAAGCCGGTGATAAACGCTCGATACGAGAACGTAGTTCTGCGGACCAAAAAATCGCTATAATTTGCCGATTTGTTTTCAATTAATTGTATTAATTAATTAGTCGATAGCCGATCGAAATTCGACGTTGGGGACGCGATAGAGGTTCCGCACTGACAATAGGGAGCAGGAAATAAAACGAGTCGGAGCAACGGAAAGCGAGAGGGCGGATGGAAAAAAAGAAACTGAGACGGGGAGGTTCGAAATAAAAATGCAAAAGCGGGGCTGTCGTAGCTCGAGCGCGGGCTTTCCAGAGTCTCAAAGCTATCCGACGCTTTTGCGAAACTGCAATGCGCGATTCATGGGCAATGGAGAGGGAAACAGAGAGAGAAATGCGGAGTCAAAGGAACGAAGAAAAACAAAAAAACAAAAAAAGAATTTAAAAAGAGGGGTAGCGAAAGATGAAAAGATAGCGACGAAGAGGGGATGTTACAGTGAGAAGAGATATTACCGATAGGTTACTCGCACATAATCCCCCACCTCTCCTCACCTCTCTGCCACAATAAAAATTCAATTTTTTTTATTCGTCGCCAGACTACGTTTTTAATTAAGAAAAAAAAAAATGGAAACGGTAAGAGGCGCGGAATGAACCATAATTTTTTTACAATTTTTTCGTTAATCAAGAAGAAAAAAGAAAAAAAAAAGAATCGATGGTGGACGACGGATCTTTGTTAAATAGATGTAAACCCTGTTCTTGTGCATAGCGCCAGATTCTACCGAGTCCGGGTCATGCGCCGTGCGCGTTTCTCGTTCGAAAACATATTTGCACGCGAAGAGAGAAAAAAACAAAATCATCCAGACCGTGGGCAAGGGTTTCGGTATCGTATGAACGAGATGGCACCCCAAACGGAACTTGTAGGTGTGTGTTTGTGTGTGTGTGTGCGTGCGCGCGCGCGCGCGCGCGTGTGTGTGTGTGTGTGTGTGTGTGTGTGTGTGTGTGTGTGTGTGTGTGTGTGTGTGTGTTGTAAGTTCTCGTCGCTGGATAGACGTGGGCAGCCTGGAAAAGTATAAAGAGAAGAGAAATTGCATGCACAGTGTCGCCGATATACATATATCTCTACATATAACAAAAAAAACTATATATGCGGAAAGAAAGGTAAATCGCGAGTGCACGCCCGTTTTTCTTGAAAAAAGTGTTGGTACGTCTGGGAAGACGGTGGTAAGTGAGAGGAATCGTGAAATCGTCGAGAATAGAAACACACACGTATAAGATACCTGAGCTTATGCACACATATATATGTACACACGCACGCACACACACACACACACACATATATATATATATATATATACATATATATATATACATTGCACACATCGACGACGCATCTATATAAACAGAAGAAGAAATTGGATGTGTGGAAGGTGGATGGAGCGACGGAGGAAGATGGAAGGAGACGGGGCGGGCGGGCGAAAGGTAAAATAGATGAGTCTCCGGTAGGATGGAAGGTGTGCGGGTGAGAAAGAGGAGAAAGGGCCCCTGTGATGACAAAACATTCGCTCGGAGCTTTTGCCGCGCGCGCGGGAGAGCCTCGCGGAAGCTTGAGAGTCGCGAAGAGGGAGCGCGGCAACGTTCGGCGACGGGGTTCGCGGTGGGTCGAGGAGTGACGAGGGGGCGGCGGCGGCGGTGGTGGTGGTGGTGGTGGTGGTGGTGGTGGTGAAGTGAATAGCCGGGGGTAACACAGCAGTCGTGGTAACTCGTGGAGAAGCTCCCCGCACTGACGCTCCTGCCGCTATTGCTCTCCTGCTCCGGTGTGTTTAGGTTGGGTTTCGTGGTGTCGCGGAGTGTGGGAAACGTGAGCGCCCGCCGGAAGGAGACGGGAGGTTGAGGGAAGCGACGCTCGCGGTAGCGGGGTCGTCGAGGAGGGGTTCCAGCGGGGAACGGGGGGGTCTCGAAGGGTAGTTTTGTGCCTCCGCTGGTTGTTGCGAGGTACGAGAAGCGTGGATGCTCGTTGGTAACGGTGCGAGGCTCTCTCTTGTGCGGAGGACACAAGGGGCGGTTGCCGAGGGGGTGGCGCAGGAGGTGGAGGAGGAGGTGGAGGAGGAGGCGGACGCGAGAGAGCTCCGAGGGCGGTGAGGCAGAGTGCAGGAGGTTTATATCCATCATTTTGTATTTCTCGCAGACATAAAAATCTATACCAAACCACCCACCCACCCCCACCCCCGAACCAACCCCCCTATCGTTCTCTCTCCGTCTTTCGCGCACTTTCCAGATTCTTTCGTGTACTTTATCCTGCGCTCCGGCTCTTTCGCTATGTCTGGCTCACGCCGCAGCACAGTGGCACCGGCTCTGACATACCACCCGCTCGGGTGGTTCCTGGTCTCTTTTTTCCAACGACGACCCCCCCCCCCCCTCCTCATCCTCCTTTTTCATCTACCACCCCCAACACACACACACACACACCTCTGCCTATTGCATCCACCGTTCTCCTCCTGCATCCCGGCCACCTCTCGCACTCCCCGCCAACAGTAGAATAGAAGAGAGCCCAGCCGGAGCGCAAAGCTCCACCACCCTCCCCCGTTATATGTACCGACCGACCGCCTCTTCCATACCATCCTAACGCTTCGCATTTTTATTTTTACCCTCTTCCACCCGGATCCCATTCCCGCGCTATCCTCCGTTACTGCGCCGGGGCGAGCGCAAATATCGTATTTATTGTATGACGACCGTCGAGCCAAACCAAAGCCCTCCCCCGCTGCCCCCACGACCCTCCGCGTCCCCGACGGTCCGCGTTACGCTTTTGTACCTTTATCTTCGGGCAAATCCCCTTATCCGTCTTATTCTCATGCGCTGTTTTTTTTTTTTTTTTTTTTTTTGGACGCAACGCAGCCTCGAGATTCGGGTGTCGAGTCGGGTCCTCGAGCGAGCATCTCGATCTGCGGTTGCGATATGAATTATCGAATTGTCAATGCTACGACCGAGTTACTTTTCGGCTTGTCGGAACGAGAGCTTCCAATGAGACGATACTTTGACGACCGTAATCGCGCGCCTCCCCGGTGGGAATTTGAAACGGTGACGAACGAAATTATACTCGGAGCAGCTGTAATTGAGGGGGACGATTGCCGCGACTGGAAGTCGTCGCGGTGGTCGCGGGCACTCGGCTCTCGCCCTAATTAAATTTTCACCACAACCGTTTTGCCTCTTTCGCATTGGAACACGCGATCGCTGGATGGCTCGTACATTCTTCATGGTTCCCCGCTACGATAATCTATATTTCATTTGTTCGAGTTTCTCTTCGGGCGAATCGATTTTCTGCACAAGTCACTTGTCGTTTGTTCGCTGAGTTAACCGCGCGACAATTGTGTTCTGTTTCCACTTTGGGACGAGTCGTTGGTTACGAGGGAAAATATTGCTCTTTACGATAATGCAAAGTGTCGTGGAGAAGGAGAGAATAATTTCTCGGCGGCTTGTCCAGTCACTCGTCGAGACTCTCGTCCGAGTATTCGCTCCGCACTGTTCGACATAGCGTTTTGCTGACAATTCAGTAGCAAACGGGTGGAATATTTCTGCGGACAGTGGTGACGAAACTGCACCATGTGCCGTCAGCTTTGATCCATGTTTCGGTCGGCATTAAATGCCGATAATTCTTTGGAGCAAGGCTCTCTTTGGTACTTTACGACTCGGTGCGAAAATTAATTGGCTTTGGTCACGGTTGTATCGCGTGAAATCACAGAAACGCCTAGGAAAAAAAAAAAAAAAAAAAAAAAAAACTCTTCAATAACTCACAGTCGAGTGGAGTAATTTATCGCCGACCCATTATCGAGCGCGTTTATCACAATGGAAAAAAAAAAGGTTGCGTGATCGTTGGCAATAATACCGATTGAGGAAGTTTGCAACGAGAAGTTTACTTCCGACGTGGAGGGACTTCGATCTCTTTCGCGGTTGTTAAGATTAACGAAAGAGCTAATTCAATGTTGCGAGTTGATGACAAATGAGCTATGTCGATCGTTGTTGATTTCTCGCCGCCAATTTTTTGCACTCTCGTGCGAGAACGTATCGTTGCAATATTGCGAACAACCAAACCGCGATGCTTGATGACAAACGATTGGTCTTCTTTACCTGTGCTATACTGCTGACGATCTGGGCTCGGAAAGGTCCATCGACGATCGCTCAGACGCTTATTAATATTGGCATCCGCAACGTTTGCCCAAAAACTCGACCAACCACTCAGCCGCTCGCTCGGATACTCACTCGGACCCGCGCCCAGACTCTGGTCCATACGATCGTCAAGACAATTGTCCAGACAATCGTCCAGACAATCGCTCAGACAATCGCTCAGACAATCGTACAGATAATCGTCCAGACACTCGTCCAGACATTCGTCCAGATAATTCTCCAGACACTCGCACAGACAATCGTCCAGACACTTGTCCAAACAATCGTAAAGACACTCGTCCAGACAATCGTAAACACACTCGTCCAGACACTCGTCCAGACAATCGTAAAGACACTCGTCCAGACAATCGTCCAGACGCTCGTCCAGACACTCGTCCAGACAATCATCCAGACAATCGCTCAGACAATCGTACAGATAATCGTCCAGACACTCGTCCAGACACTCGTCCAGAAAATTGTCCAGACACACGCACAGACAACCAGCCGGACGCTGTCCAAACAATCGTAGTGGCACTCGTCCAGACACTCGTAAAGGCACTCGTCCAGACACTCGTCCAGACAATTGTCCAGACAATCGCTCAGACAATCGTCCAGACACTCGTCCAGACACTCGTCCAGACATTCGCCCAGACACTCGCCCAGACAATCGTAAAGTCACTCGTCCAGACAATCGTCCAGACACTCGCCCAGACAATTGTCCAGACACTCGCCCAGACAATCGTAAAGACACTCGCCCAGACAATTGTCCAGACACTTGCCCACACAATTGTCCAGAAGCTCGTCCAGACACTCGCCCAGACACTCGCCCAGACAATCATCCAGATAATCGTCCAGACAATCGTCCAGACAATCGTCCAGACACTCGTCCAGACACTCGTCCAGACACTCGTCCAGACAATCGCCCAGACACTCAGGCACACACTAGGCCATTCGACCAGACAATGCCCTTACCAGGACAATCTTTAAAAATTTTCGAAAGACCATTTTCCGAAATTCAGAGTGTAATCGTTGGCGCTATGTTGGTCAACAAATGCGGACGTACCTTGACGCAATGTTCGCCACATTGTCTCGTGGGGGAGAGTCTGTGCAAATATGTGGGTACAAGGACGTTCGAAAAGATTTTGTCGGTACGGATGGTAGGAGCGAGGACGAGGAGAAAGAACGAAAACGGTAAAGGGGTGGGTAGCGTCGAAGGACGTCGAGGAAACGGGTCGCCGGGAAAGACACGAGAAGTGGACAACGGCAATGAAGCGATCGTGTCAGAGATAGAGTGGAATGCAACGCCGAAGCCGAGGGGACGAAAGAACGAGGGAGAGACAGGGTGGCGGCGAGCGAGGAGGGGTGGAACGGAGTGAATGGAAAAATTAGAGGATTTTCGTCGCAGAGAGTCGAGTGGTTAGCGGTTGGGTAGTCGAATAATAGAGCTGCCCTTAATACCGGGCGATTCTCCGGAGCGGGCGCTCCGACGGGGTTGGGACGTGGGGGTAGCGAAGAGCGCGAGGAGTGTTGGCGGTTCTTCGCGAAGGAGGAGGCAGGTGGTTGAATAAGCGTGGAATCTCGAAAGCGAAGTGGGGAGCGCGGTGGTGGAGAACGAGGGATAGGGAGGAAGGAAAAGGAAAATAAGTTTGTCGACGAGGCAGTCGAGTAACGAGGGGGACGCCGAGGAGGAACCTGGGCAGAAGCGGCGGCGAGAGAATGGGTTGCTTGATGGTCGCTCGTGGCCTCCCGACTACAGAGGGAAAATGGAATAGGCGGGATGATAACATTTGTATCATATTTAACGGTAGAACGAGCAGGCTAAGGGGTGGAAGACACCCTCCGCCTCGTTTTCTCCTTCTCGGAGCCTCTCTTCGGCTCCCCTGCTCCCTTATCGAATTCTCGCCCACACCCCCTCCTTCTACCTCTTCTACCCTTCGTCCCTCTCACCGTGCTTCCACTATAGTTCTCCTTGCTGGCAGAGAACCTCGAGCCAGCTCCCTCGTCACCCCGTAATACCACTGAAATCAATACTACCACATGGCTCTCTATTTACCCAGGTTCATCGTCCGTACACAAATTTATTGCGGCGTCTCGGGCGATGCGGGGGAGTGGAAGAAGAGAGAACCCCCCTAATCCCTTATCGCTGTCGTTTCGTCGAGGCTTCTTCTTCTCTGCTGCACCCGAGTACTGTAACAGCTGTACTCGTGAATTATTATTTTTGTACGCAGAACTGTGTGCGAACAATAATCATCATTGTTCATGCGTGTATTCGTGGCGTAATAGAGCGAAGTAGATAACGAATCGTTTAACTTTTAAGACGCCGTAAGAGAAACGGTCGGAAGAAAAATATTTCTATGAACCCTCCCGGAGCTATATTTTTTTATTTCATTATTTTTTTTCTTACTTTTTCTTCTTTGAAATCTGTTCCGACCACCGTTATCGTGCGTCCACACGGTGCATCCGTGCACACCGGCGAACCCACGTGGCTGCATAAGAGCGTAAAGAATTGATGAGCCGTTTTCATGCCACAGCACAACCGCGAGCCAACGTCTTGGTTCGACGCTTCGCACGATTATCGAACTTGTATCTTAGCTGAAAAAAAATATTGTTACTTTTTACTGTATCAAGTAACTCCCAAAGGTTTTATATAGTTTTTTCTGAAAGATGTTCAACTGATTAAACCATAATTAAATTCGCTATTGTCATTTTTTGGTTACTGTTTTGACTGTGAAATATTAAAGTTCCTTCACGGAATTATATTTTGTAGTAGAAAGTGACGAAGTTCACTGTAACTGTGTAATATTTTCTCAACTTCGGCCGGGCGACTTGCGTTAGAACTATCGAACTCGTGGCCGAGCTCAGAAACAAATATAATAATTTCTACCCTACGAAATATTATGTAGACATTTCCTCAAGATATTTTATTGTACACTAAAAAAAATAATTTTTTTAGTCGGAGTACGAAGCTTCCCTAATATAATTTTGTTAAATAAGTGGAAAACTTGGTTCTTCACCTTCAAAGATACAAATTAGTTTGTGTTGTTTGTTCAATTGAAGCCGGACGTTGCGATTGAAAATTATTGAATCAACATTTTTTGATGCTTTTGGACAATAGGTTGTAAAAAGTACTAATTTTTCCTCCCTTTACGGTAACTACATAATTTCTTCTCAGTGCTCCGTTTGGCTATTTGACATTCTTCTTCATTTTATGTCTCTCTCATTAAATTGTTATTTTGCATGAAATATTAACGTACCCGTATTTATTAATTACTTTGTCTGTTTTGTTGCAGGACAGCGACGGTGAGAAGAGCGATCAGGATCTCGTGGTGGACGTTGCGAACGAGGTGAGACCTCGAATTCTTGGCCGAATCGATAGTCGTCGTTAATTTGAAGAACGGAGCGGAGGAGGATGTGGAATAATTTTTTTTCCTCCATTTTCGAACATAGCGAAGTGAGAAGCAATCGGAGGTATTGGAGCAAAATGGAACAGCCGAGCGATTCCGATCGCCTCGTCGATCAACACAGCGATTACCTTTTTTCCCTCAAGAATTAATCTGCCACACTCGTTCGCAGAGTTCAGACAGGATAAAGAATATGGGGCAAAATGAACTTTCCCTCGATCTTCGTGAAACCGTTCAACATTTCTTTTTTTTTGTTTTCAAATGCTCTATGGAAAAGGCAAGAGGCGAGGGAAAGAGAGAGAGCTTTAATAGACGCAATTTATGACTCTTTTCAATCGTCGAGGGGAATAAACTTTTCCCCGAAGGGGCTTAACACACTCGAGAAAATAATTAAACGACCCCGGGCATGAACCGCAAAACCCCCTCCCCCGCTCTCACGCGTGACGATGCACAGAGCGATGAAAAGTTTTTCTGTTCGAAAGATTTCTCATCTTACGTATACAAGATATATTTTGTGATTAATTTTCGTTGCTTTTTTGTTATCGAATTAGGTGGCTGCCTCACCGCACGCGAACGGAGACCATTCGGATCATCGGGAAAATGGGAATCTGGACAAGCACAGCGTGACCAGTCACGGCGGTGGACCGACTTCCGGATCCGGTTCAGCCTCGGTCAAGGACAGGCCACCCTCGCGCAGCGGAAGCTCCTCAGCACGGAGCACTCCCTCTCTGAAAAGTAAAGATGTAAGATCTTGCGAAGAGCAAGCTCCGTCGATCTCGACACTAGTGCATGAATCGAACTGCACAATTTTTTTTAAATTTTATTATTCAAGCTGGGTTTTCTGTTTCGCAGCTGAGACAGGAATATCGTTGAATCGACGGTAGTGCTTGGAGTTTCAATGACGAAATGTCGTTTGTAATTGCAGATCGACAAGCCGGGTACCCCTGTAGCAGCGGCGAGGGGATCCCGCAGCTGTACCCCAACTATGGGAGTCATCCCTGGAGTCTTGGGATCGCGGGTCTATCATCCGCCATCGTCGAGGCAAACGCCGCCTCAGGGTTATCAGGGCTTGCCCTCCCGCGGCAGTGAACCACCGCAGTCGCCATCGTCCTACAGCAGCTTACCTTACGTGCGACCGTCGATGGTAAATTCAATATCATCGGTCAATTTGATTGAATTTTCTACTCGTGAAACGATACTGTTTTTTTTTTCTCTTATTTTCTGCAATTTCATCTGACCGATGCTTTTCAACAGCTCGGTTTCGACGGTCACGTAAGGATACCATCGAGCAACGGTCTAAGCAACATTCCAGGTGGCAAACCGTTAGTATTAATTCGCCTGTTAAAGAAAAAAATAAAAGAAATTGAAAATTAAATCTGAGTGGGTGGTCGCTACGCCCGTAGAAGTGAAACTTCTGATGGTGAGTGCTTAGAAACGGAAGTACTCACCATGATGAATTCTGATAGAAAATTATGATGGTAATCACTTTCTCGAATCATCTAACTTCTAAGCTTTGAATTACCTTCGCCGAAGAAGTTTCCCTTCGAACAAATCTGTATGACAATTTTTCATTCTTTTTGTGTATCGATTTCGACGATGTACCCGACGAATTCGATAGACAAAACAGGAGAGGTGACGGAAGATCGATTGAAGCGTTTGAATTGTTTGCGTTTTTTTTTTGTCCACAGTGCCTACGCGTTTCACACGAACGGCGAGGGTCAGCTTCAGCCAGTGCCATTTCCTACTGACGCTCTGATAGGACCTGGCATACCGCGTCACGCTCGTCAGATAAACACTCTCAATCACGGCGAGGTAGTTTGCGCTGTGACAATATCCAATCCGACGAAATACGTTTACACCGGTGGAAAGGGATGCGTCAAGGTGTGGGACATTGGTCAAGGTGTCAGCGCCGGTTCGAAGCCTGTCTCGCAGCTCGACTGTCTTCAGCGAGACAATTACATACGCTCGGTGAAGCTCTTGCCGGACGGTAGAACCTTGATCGTCGGCGGTGAGGCGAGTCAACTGAGCATATGGGATCTCGTAAGCCCGACGCCGAGGATAAAGGCGGAGCTGACGTCCTCGGCACCGGCATGTTACGCTCTGGCGATATCACCGGACTCCAAAGTCTGCTTCAGTTGCTGCAGCGACGGTAACATTGCCGTCTGGGATCTTCAAAATCAAACGCTCGTCAGACAATTTCAGGGGCACACGGACGGTGCTTCGTGCATCGATATATCCGCGGACGGATCTAAGCTGTGGACCGGCGGTCTGGACAACACCGTGAGGTCGTGGGATCTTCGCGAGGGAAGACAACTGCAGCAGCACGACTTCACTTCCCAGATATTTTCGCTGGGCTACTGTCCGACCGGTGAATGGCTGGCGGTCGGCATGGAGAACTCGAACGTTGAGGTTCTCCACGCCACGAAATCCGACAAATATCAGCTTCATCTTCACGAGTCGTGCGTTCTCTCGTTGAGATTTGCCTCGTGCGGCAAGTGGTTTGTTTCGACCGGCAAGGACAATCTTCTCAACGCGTGGAGAACACCGTATGGAGCCTCGATATTCCAGGTGAGACGAGAAACTTTTCCAATTGCGAATTATAAAATACTGTTACGATACGAGTGCGAAGACGCGTGTTGCTTTTTTTATTCAATCCTTGTCGAGAGACTGCACTTTCGTTCCTATGTACTTTTTGCAATGCATGAAACATTCTCGCAAAAAATGCACGAAAACCCAGAATTTTTAGGCCAGTCAATGAGGCTCGGAAGTGTTGCGAAACATTTACAAGATTGTTAAAGAAAGCTCGCTAAAAAGTAGCTAAAATGTTCGTAAAAGTAATCGCGTGATCTGCGCATGAATAGTATTTTTTTTCGAACGCCATATCAAAACCCCCGATTTCAGTCACGCGTTACTGGCACGCAGAAGGAACTTTTCATATCCCACTAAAAAAATATCTGATTACAACAAAATGACATAGTTCTATTGGATAGAAAAAGAAAATTAAAAGAAATTAAATTGCTATTATTTTTTTTTCAACAGTCGAAGGAATCATCGTCGGTGCTGAGCTGCGATATATCGACTGACGACAAGTACATCGTCACCGGCTCCGGGGACAAGAAAGCGACGGTGTACGAAGTGATTTACTAGAAAACTCATCCGTGTGTGTGTGTGCGAGAGACCTGTATATTATTATTATATATCGTTTAATGCGACAGACGCGAGTGTTATTAAAACCTCCTTGCGTTATTAAAACGCATGAACGCGTCTCTGCTCTCAGCAGTCTCAGCAGCAGCCTTAATAGAGACTATTGCCATGCTGTATATAAGTATGCAACAACAGCTGTGTCATAAAAAACGAGGCGACGGAGGAGATCGACGTACAGAGATGGAGCGAGAGGAAGACACTTGATAGCGGTATATAACGGTTGAAACAACGAATGCTACGTTTTCCCCCCCATCCTCCATCCTCTCATCGTCCTCCTCTCCCACAACGAGGCCGACTCTCGATCATTATCCGACTCCTCCGTCGTGCCTCTTTGTATTATAAGAAGAAACATGTTAATAGAACGTGCCACGCGGGATGTACGGTGTTGCGGGTGATAATTATGTGGGCGTGAAAGGCAAATGCGGATTATAAATGCGTCTCGGTCGTCATCCGCCTTCCCTTCTTCGTCACCCGCCACTGCTGCACCATACCCTAGAATAACAGACGTGCGCACGAGCCAACGGCAAACGCGACGAGTCACCTTGGTGACTCGTACCTTCGTGCCGATTTATGGTTGCATTAATCTTAAGGTAGTCCTTGCGGCACGGTCAGGCCGAGTGTACCGACATCACAAAAAACATGTACATGGGTTTCGAAGGAGGAATCGATCTAATGTGAATCGCGTCTTCAACGAGACGAACTACTGTTCGGTGCGAAGAAATTGTTATGTTGATTGGCAGAAAGATCACTCGGATCGCGTCCCTAATTCCACGGCCATATTTCTAGTAAGATTTTTTGAAATGTCATTCGTAATTATAGTTCGGTATTGTCCAGATGGCAGATTATGTCTGTCTCTTGAAGTATATTTTACAAATTCACCGTGAATTTTTTCTTCGATTTACTTCTCGGTGGTACTCGAATGGCCGGACTGTACCGCAGCGACATCTTTTGACGCATGCGTACTTCGATTCCGAGCATGTTTACTCGCGCTACCCTGCGTGGTACAACTAAAAAAACACCTGTCGCGGTAGAAACGTATAGGGAAACTGTGTGTTTTCAAGCCTCGGAATTTCGTGAGTCGCGCGAGATTGTGTGATAGAGTTTCTTGTACAGAAGAACCGAGAGGCGAGAGGCTCCAACGAAGGCCTTGAACGAGGCGCCCGCCCTTCCCCCCCACCTCTCCCGAGTCTTACGGAGTCTTTCGTCCGCCAAACAGCTCGACATTGTAAATTAATGCGTGCACAAAAAACAAACGAAACAAACTATTTCTCTACTATAGCTAAGTGCTTTCTTTCTCCGGCGGCCGATGCCAAAGAAAAAAAGAACATAATAATTCCGGATATTTCTTCATCGAGGGCGATACTCGACATTGAAATATCGTCCGGTGGGATTTTTCCCCTATTATACTTAAAGGATTGATGATGGTGCTCCGTTGAACGGGAACGGTGAATGTCCGCTCTCTATCGTCGCGGATTGGAAACAGTGTATTTCTTGTTCCGATTCCAACTCCCCCCCTTCCTCTCCGCCCTCTGTCCTGCCACAGCTTTATTATAGTGCCAGTCTACCTACCGTCGGTTGAAACGCTAATTTTCTAGCACGAACGAGAAGGCTGGCGCGCGCGTGCCCGTTGAAACAACTCCCTCTCCATCCCCAGCCGCGTCTGTAGCAATAATAATTGACCATTGATATTAAAAGTTTAATTTATATTGTCTCGCAACAAGCCAGTCTTTCTCTATCTCTCAGTGTAATATAAAATGAAAATAAAACCATTTATGCCACGACATCCAACCGTTGTTTATTGCCTGTTCCTCGAGTATGGCCCCTGTTCCCTTCCGGCATATGCGAATCCGCCATAAAAATTCCCGCGCTTTTTCGGTTCTTACGCACCATTCCAAATATATCGTACACGTGGGAGATAGAAAAGTGCACGGCCGATTGTGAGAATGACCATGAAAATATTTGCATCTGCAAAAATTCATTTTGGTAACGCGTAGCGCCTACATTATCAGCTTAAGAGAAAAAAGTGTGAGGACTTTTTTGTTTGTTTTTTTTTGGTTCTTTACCAACGCATTTTCTCGGATTTTTTGTTTTTTAGTTTTTGAGCTAGTTTTTACGAATTCAACGTTTTGGAACGCTACCACTAATTAAATGATACACGGAGAGAAAAAATATTTAGAACTTTTATTTTCTACTTTCAATTCTACACCAACGCGTTTTATTTTAAAAAATGTTAAACATTTTTTTGGGCTGGTTTTCATGAATTTAATTTTTATTAAAATCATAGAAACTGGCCCAAAAGAAACGTTTCAAAAAATTATTAGGGCCGGTTTTCATGAATTTAATAAATATTAAATTCATTAAAACCGGCCCTAGAAAAAAAATTTCAAAAATTTGTTTGGGCTAGTTTCCATGAATTAAATATTTATAACATTCATGGAAACTAGCCCAGGAGAAAATTTTTAATTTTTTTTATTTTCGATAAAATGCGTTGGTGTAGATTTGAAAGTAGAAAATAAGAGTTCCAAAGATTTTTTCTCTTCGTTTCTTATTTAACTAGTGGTAGCGTTCCAAAATATTGAATTCGTAAGAACTAGCTGAAAAACTAAAAAATAAGAAATCCGTGAAAATGCGTTGAAACCAAAAAACAAACAAAAAAGTCCTCACACTTTTTTGTCTTGAACCGATAGTTTAGGCGCTACACGTTGCAAAACTGAATTTTTGCCGATGCAGATATTTTCATGATCATATTGTGAGAAACAAAAATTCTCAACGGATGAAATAGTTAGTTAGATTTTGACACGACGTAAGTAAGGGAATATTGTTACAGGCGTTGTATTCAATTTCGGTAACCTCTATGTATTTACATTTACGTGTTATCAGTGTGTACAAGATCGTTAAAAACATTAAATGTTTATATTCGCATTACGATAATCTATTCATGTATTTACATGTGTAATCCGTGTGTACAAGATCGTTAAAAACATTAAATGTTTACACTTTATATCTCGTATCGCCGCCTCGCGTCGTTCTCTCATACAAATCCCACCCTCCCCTCCCGCCCCTCACAAACACTCGAGCAGCTTTCAATATTTTCAATTATCGTCGACATTTATGTACAAGTAGAAAAAATCCTAACGACGCTGACAAATATACCTTGTTCGTATGTGGATTTACGCGATTATTAATACATTGTACACATTTTTACCGGCACTGGCGATTCCACCGATAAACTTCACGACGAGTATCGTCGAAATTTATTAAGTTTTACGAGCTCGATTGTTTCTTTTTATCTTTTTCTTTACGCCCTCGCACCCATAACATGCGTTCTCTCTGATCTCACCGTTCCGTCGTCACACGGCGCTTAGCTTCCTCGACTTTTGGAGAAAAAAAGTAAAAACAAATGAAGAATTTTATATAAATATAGTCGTGCGAGAATGTTAAATTCCGATTAAGAATCTCAAGCGTGTTTTTCAATCGTGAACCGGTGATCTTCATTTCCACATTTTTTGTTCTCTCGTTCTTTCCCATCATTGATATATACAACCTACAAAATACATAACGCAGCTACTTACGCTAAAGTAACCGATTTTACAGGTAATGTACATTACAGGTGAATCGTGTGGATTCCAGTTTTTTTTTTTTCGTTTGGAGTTGGTTCCAACCTGCATCTCGAGAGTATGTGCCCCTCTCTCACACTAACGCCCGTTCGCGCGCACACACATACACACTCGCACACATTTACATACACAAGAGTGCTAACGTCGTGCACTTATCGGGTCGAGAGTTCTACTGTATACAAATCAAAGAGAATATATGTACCGGCGGGGAGGGGGGCGGTACGGGACTGGCACAAGAGCAGCGGCTCAGAGAAATTCATCTCTCGATCCCTTCCGTCAAGAAACTTGATAAAAATTAACATCAATAAATTCGTCGAATTTACAAACGCTTAATACACGATATCAACAATTGTTTTACATAACGCTAGGCATACTAGATAACTGTACGCGAGAATGACCCCCCGTCCACTCATGCATCTCGTCTGTCCCCCTCCTCGTTCACGCTAGTCTGCATCTCGTCATTCGCCGAATTGCTCGAGTTAACGAAACGAAAAAACTTTGTGTACAATTGCTGACAGGCCTCGACTCGATGAGTATCGGATTTTTAATAAGAATAAACCAAGATCAACGATGAGAATCATTGTGCCGAACGCGCAGGCGTAAACTGAATACATTTGGTCGTAAAATTTTTTGTTCTTTCTTTTTTTTTTTTTCTGTTATTTTTTTCGCTCGCGCATAGAAATCGCATTGTCGGGCCTTTCCGACGTGTTCCTCCAACACTTTCCATCACGGAAGGTCTCTTTTAATTACATTAAAAACTAACGGATATTCGTGCACAACTTCATTGACACATATATATATGCATATATATTTTTAATAAATATATATATATATGGCAACAAAGTAAAATAAAGGTTTTTGTTGCCCCTGCACATACCTCAGACTGTACATATTTCGATTCTACATACACACACGCACCGTCGTGCCGCATACGACGCGTGGCAACAACATACACCCCACTCGTTTTCGCTATATAAAAAAAAATTATCAATTACACCCGAACGAGCTCGATCGGGACTCTGCCTCTCAATGATCGGGAGGCCAGGAGTACTCTAAAGGGTCATACACGTGGAAAAAATGCTAACAATTTTGCCCGCATGCACTTGCTTGAACGAGGAAATCGATTATCCGCAAGTACGACACATGGTTTACCCGTAATAAGAACATTGAAACAGAGTCCCGCCTTTCTCGAACTCGCTGTCGCCGGGGTCACTCCACTGTCGGCAGATTCTACCAGTCACATCCGAAATTCCTACGCGATATCTCATTTACAAGTTTTTTTTTCCGTTTTTTTTTTGCTGTTTTCACGCCGTGCACTCCTCGCGTGTATATTACAGTACTATCTTACGGTTTTTAAGGCTATCGTAGCTCGCTGCACACACACATCGTGGTCCATGTAATGTATGAAGACACTGGGTGGTCAGTCGCTGTCCGAATCCACCGGGTTCATCTTTTTTCTCTTCTTCGCTTGCTTTGGTTTTACGATTTCTTCCTCCTGTAATCGATAAAACGTATTCATATTACCGAACTTCTCAATGATATTTCAAGAGCACACGGTACGAAAGGTGTTGACATTTTATGATATTTTTTATTCACAAAGTATCAAGTTAGTTTTTTAATTTTATGTTGACCAAAAAAAATGTTTAATTCGATAAAACATTTTAATCGTTAGTGTTTGTGAATAAGAAATGTTCGTATAGTTATTTTAACGGCGAGGGCTTAAAAATGGAGTTCTTAACGAGAACTCCCAGCCCTTCATATAATTTTTCGCAAAAAAAAATGAACGAAAATCACGCTTTTCGTTCGTGAAAAGTATGCGTAGAAAGGCTTTTTACCGCAATCGTGTGAGAAAAAAGACCACATTGTATTTGTACGAATGTGAATGAAAAGTTTTTTTTTCGCGATTTTTTTTGCACTCACTTCACAGGAATGGAAAGCGAGATTTTATGTATATGTTTTAAAATATATATATATATATATATATATATACATATTTCCCATATATAATCTATTCGACAGAACGTACCTCGCTACTTTGGTCGCTACTCTCGGTCGTCCTGTCCCTCGGAGGTGCTCTCTTGGACGCTGACCGTTCCCTCGTGCTGGCGCCGATTTTTCTGTGTCCTTTGGCAGCAGCACCTCCCGAGGAGGCCGAGGCGTGTTTTCTCGAAGAGCTCGTGGGTGGTGGGGGTGGTGGCGGTGGTGGTGGTTCGTTTTCCTCGTTCACTTCGGCAAGAGCAAAAAGATCCCCGTAACTCTTCCTCAACGAGTCACTGCTCGCTGCCTGTGCCTGCTGGAGGGCTCTTTGCATTCCCTCCGAGTGATAAAGCTGTAGCTCCGAGTCGGAGTTGCAATGCTGTCGCAATTGATCCAAGTGGCCGAGCACTTGCTCGCCGCTCGGCGGGCCCGATTGTTGATTGTGCTTCGCTCCAGTACGCTTTCGTTTGTTCGGACTCGTCGGATAACGGGTGCTCAAAAGATTCGCCAACAACTCACCGAGTTTGTCTTCGTAGTCGCGACACCAGTAGCGCAACGTCGCCACGACAAACATATCGCCCTCGACGTTCTGGCGTGCGAGGAGCTGCCTAAGGAGCTCTAAAGTTGGCCTGTAACAGTAATTGGTTAATTTTTTTTTTTTCATGACAACAACTTTCTACTGATTGAAACGGATCACAGCTGAGATACGAACTTTTCCTGCTTGAGCATAAACAGTATCGATGTGAGGGCTTCCGCGTGATCGCGAAATTGGAGTTTCGGCAAAACAGGCAGTACGTATTCGATGGGAAAGTCGTGAGCGAATATCAACTGCCAGAAGCAATATTGCTCGAACGTTTCCCAATTTAAACTGGCAGTCAGTAGTGTCGTGAAAGACTCCTTCTTAAGCATCTTCAAGTGTCCCTGCATTATTTCACATATCAGGTCCTGTAACTGGCACGAGTCTACCGTCGACACGACCAAATGTAGAAGATTCGCGTTGCCCAACGCAACGTTTTGAAATCCGGCGAAGACGTCAGGTACCAAGTAGCACAGCATCGATATGTTGTCCTCGTGACAAAGCTGCGAATACCACCATGGTATAATTGGTAACAGGTTTTTGTTAGTTTCATTGCATCGATCGTAACATTCGCATTAACTTACCTTAAGATCCGACACCAGGCACGCCTCCAACTTCTTTTCGCGCTGTCCGCAAAAGTCTTTGTACACTGATGCTTTAACGTCGTTTAATTGTTTGCTGTAATGAAAAAAAAAAAAAAACACTTTAATATTATTTTTCCGCGGCGTCGCTCAGACATTCCTTGCGTGTAATACGGGAGGAAAGTTGCCTATTATTGAACGATGATCATCATTAACCTGTGCACATGCGCAGTACAGTTTCGTTATTCCCTGAGGAGTAATAGGCCTCGTTACTCCCTCTGAAAGGTCTATAACTTCCCGATACGATTTGCGATACGAGAAGTGTAGCCATTTGAAACAAAGTCGGGAACGAATATCGCATGCTACAAGGGAGTAAGTGCATTCCCACTTCGTGTGAATTTTTACCCTCGCTTCCGTTGGGCATTCACACTTGGCGGAACGATACATCTTCCTTCCTTGCGGCATAATATTCTATAAATACAATTGGGTAAATTATGTATTTGTGTTTGGTTTGGATGTGTTTATGCTCCTTTCCGTCCCGTTACGTTTTCATTCCACATCGAATGTTTTTTCCACATGATATGAATCATGCGATGCTGACGAGCGCGCGATCAACATAATGGCCCGTAATAGTAATAAATATAAGCAATTACGAGTGCGCAATCGAATCGATCTACGAACCTGGGCTCTCCTTCACGCTTTTCCTCTTCCCTGCCCCAGACTTTGAGGAAGTAAAGCAGCAAATATCCTATTCTTGGTTGTATCGACTGTATTTCGGCCAACAGTCGGGCCAGGAGCTTCCTCCTGTTGTCCTCCTCTTTGGAAAGCTGAAATTGGTTTCTGAACATGACGAATATCGGTGTACTTATGCTGTCGGTCAGTGCCTCGTCATTCATATTCTCGGATGGAAATATCTGAGGGGTTATCTGCGTTGCGAGTATCGTCGATATACACGACGCCAGGGAAGATATCATTTCGTGGTCGATATCATCCTCTATTACCATCTGCACTATCCTCTCCATTGTTTGACACTTTCCTTCGTTATCCGTCTCGCTGTGCAAGCTCTCAACCGCCGCTTTGAGCTCCTCCGGCTCCAAGATGAGATTCAATTGCGACGTTATTTCATCTTTCTTCGCGACACAATTCGTCGCATTTCTCTGTTCGTTTTTCAATTTAACTGTCGCAAGGGGC
Organism: Listrodromus nycthemerus; assembly: GCA_963978505.1. Lineage (NCBI taxonomy): Eukaryota > Metazoa > Arthropoda > Insecta > Hymenoptera > Ichneumonidae > Listrodromus > Listrodromus nycthemerus. The sequence continues at coordinate 7,976,380 of OZ021685.1, forward strand.
ACGTCCTCCTCATCCTCTTCCTCATCTACTTTTGTTACTATCCTGAAATTTTCAGACAAACCGAACTCATTAGCCTTATGTATATACACCAGGGAACGTGTTATAGTTAATAAATAATTGAAAAAAATACCTGAGGGGCATTTCTTCCTCGTCATCGCTAAACCCTGGTTCCGGCTCGTGATCCACGTGATTATTCTCGACCGTCGAATTACTACTGTTCTCAAGCATTAGTCCTGGACCGAGATCCTTGTTAAGCTCCTCCATTTTGCCTGAACAAAGTATGAGAAACTTATTACCCACTGATTATAGGAATATGGTAAAAAAACCGTTCAGTGTAGTAAGTTTTCTCTCGCATACATGCAGAAAATACCACAGAATCTAAGCCCAGCGCTACAGTTAAACGGAGCTGATCGATAAACAGCGAAAGTGCAAAATAATCATCAGCATCATCGCACGCATAAACTAATCGAAAGTTACCAGGATCCACGTTTGGCGGCAAGCAGAACTCTTTGAAGGTTTCACGAATTTTCGTCCTCAGTTCGCGATCCAGTTTCGGACTGTCGAACAGCGGATAGAGACTCGGCAATACTCGCTTCTCGAGGATCTGTCGAAGTGACGAGAATATGCCGTTTCGTACTTTCTCCGTAAGGGCCGGATAGAAGTTTGGAATAATCTGCAATGGTAGAAGAGAAAAACAGAATTCGTTTAGTATCGAAGCAGAGGGAGCGAATTAAAAAAAAATAATGTAAGACAACTGTGCTCAACACGAACGTACTCTGCATAGAAAATCTAGGAGTGTGGCAGTGACTGCGGGATGCGATCTCATCGAGTTGTGCATTACAAGTATCGCTGGCTCGATATTCATAATGTTGTCTTTTTCGGGTTCGAAGAATAGCCAATCGTAGAATAACGCTAATTTAGCGTTACCCGCAGCGACGGTCGACGTGCAAGTTGTGAGGAGCCATCCAATAACGGCCCACCGGGGTATTATGTCGGAGCACAAGAGTTCATTAGTTGGATGTATGACACCGACGATGAAGCGTATGAGATCGCATCTCAGCGATTGGGACTCGGGGGTGGCGAGATACTGTCTCTGGAACCAATCCTGATACCGTTTGTGATTTCCGAATCGAACCTGACTCGTAAGAAAAACTAGCTTTCTCTCCATGTCAGGTGTGAGCCTTGACTGCAAAAACCTTCTCGAGGTTCTCGTTTGAAGCAGCTGAAGGACACTGGTGAAGCTCGGACATAGAGACTTTGGATTAAGCAGGAGATCTTTCCATAGACTTTCGAATTCTTGTATTCTCGCGACGTTCTGAAGCAACCGTACCAGATCCCTGCGAAAAATAAATATATACGTATACCGCACAAAATATACGATCTTGAAGATATCTGACTATACTTAAATGAGTTATAAACGGTTGTACATTGCATCGCACCTACTTCGCTCGGGGAAGTTCATTGAGAGTATAAAATGCTGTAAGTCAACATTTTTTGTTTTCTTGAAGCCGTGCAATTCACAGAGCCTTTCCAAATATGCAATTTTATGTAAGTTCGAGTCTCACCTGCCGATGACGAGACAGTCAACCATTCTCTCGCGTATCAACGAGACGAGAAACGTTATTTCCTTCTGTCGGAGTCCGGCCAATTGCGGCGCGCTGTGATCCTCTATAAGTCGCAAGTACGAATAAACGATCGACGCAACGAGTAGCGGATTTTTGTCAAGCCATGGCCGGTTTTCTTGAAATATATCGAGCAAGGCATCAACGAGGAAGAGATTTCTCGGGGTGGTGTCGCCGCCGGCCGCGTGCCTCAGTAGACTCAAACAGAGACTGTCAACGTTCGCCACGCTGGTCCTTATCATCTCTCTCAGAAGCCACAGAAGTTGACCCCTGGCGACGTCATTTAATCTGAGATATCTCTCCAGCACCAGCTGATTTAGATGCCCGAGTACAATGGCCAGGCCATCCCTCGTTATCAAGTTCAAATCCCTGTAACTTTTCGCCGCATCGTGAGGATCCGTCAATATAGAAACTAGCAGCCCCAGCGAAACTTCCTCGTGCGTCTTGTCCTTGCAGACAGCATTGTTTAGCGTATCGTGAGCCTCTTTCTCCGACAGTCCTGCAGTCAGGTTTTGCAGCACTGTATAGCAGCGCTCGAATTTCTGAAATAATATTTATCTATTATACATCACTGTCCGAAACACACAACTCTTGCCAATACTTTTCGTACGTAGACTACAGCGGTAAATAATCATCAGGCAAAAAAAGAAAATCATCGCTGGTCTTGTGTAACTTGTCGTGTCATTACATTGTAACTTAATTTGTATCGTATGATATTTGAGGTCGTACTTTTTTGTTTTTGTATTTCAATTGACATTTTTATTCTCAGTACTATTTGTCTCCTTGGTCTGTATCTAGTTTTATGCTACCGGTTGTGCTAGTTTTTATATTGTCTCTCATGGCATCGTTTTCTTGGGAGACCTGAACTCCCAAAATACGCAGTATACGAATCCATGTATTTACCCATTTATAACTTCATAACGTAAAATGTTACGAAAATCGTTCATATACGATTTATTCATTACAATAGTAGAAATAATCTTGCAGAGATTCTATTGGGCTAATATCAGATTGTTAATTAATATTATTATCGTATAATCTAATTTCGATTGTTAAATTAGAATCGAATGTAGGCAGTTTGCAAAAGGAGAAATCCGTCAAATGAGCTTATTTGGAGAACAAAAATTAAAAAATTAATAAGAAAAAAAGGAAAAAAGTTTGCAATCGTTGTCCGAACTAATAGTTTTTGGACGTGCGAGAAAAAAATGACTAAAAATGGAATTCGTATTTGCCGCGTGAACGGGTGGCTCGCAAGCGGGTGGCGCCCCCCGAACCCGATGCGCGACCATCGCAACAATGGCCGACATCGCACTTGATACGTATCCAGCGAGTATTTCAAATATTTATGTTACCTCCTCCAAGTCGTCCTTGTTCTCGATGCAGGACGTATTAAGAAGTCGGGATGAGGGCGGTTTCGTCTGTTCCATCGCTGCGCCCGCAATTCCTACGTATTTAACGCTTGTACACGAGCCCTGTGCTGAGCCCTCAGCCCTCAGCCCTGTGCCCCTGGCCGCTTGCCGTTTCGTCCGAGCATCGTGGATCGTCTCTGCCTGCTGCTGCCCGTCCGATCTCTCTCTGTCGCGGTCTCTCTAACTCTGTTTATTCCTCGCCTCGAGACCTCGACTCGAGGAACGTTCTGATGCGATTGCGCATTGATACAACCGCTGCCCAGTTGCTTCGTTCTCTCGCCTTGTGACGCTCGGTTCTCCCCACGAGGCCACCTTCCCGATCCCCCACTTAGTATTCACCAGCCAATAAACCGGCACCAGCCCGTATACACTCGCGATCATTCACAGATGGTGGGGGCTGAAAACGGGATTGCACAGCGAATAAGCGAGTCACGCGCATGCGCGCTGTACAGCGCGTCGAAGACTCGCCGAGTAATCGCAATGGCGCTGCGGCAGCTTCCCGCTACTCGTCGCTCCGAACGCACGGTAAATGCTCCGCTCTCTCCTCCATCGCTTGCCTTTCTTAAAATTTTAATATTCGCCTCCCATTTTCCGGGCCTCTGTTTCTCTTCGAGAACGTCGGCGAGCAAGACGCTTTCTCAGGAGCCCCGGGGACCCTGGTTGTACCCTGTTGTTCAGGTATTGTCCCTTTTGTACCTTCAGACCACTTTGTCTCTTTCTCTTTCCTCGTCGTTGCGACCTCCACCGCCACCGCACCACTACTACGCTCGATCCGTGTGTACGTGCTGCGCTGTGCGTAGGCACAGGATGTGCCCCTAACTTCTTGCGATACACGTCAACATAACCCCTATAAGTGCAACACACTGCCGCGCGCTTACAAATCTACTCTGTTATGGCAAGCAAGGCTCCGTGTGCCCTGTTATAAACTAAGCTTTTCTTGTACTTTCAGTGTCGCGTTGGTCCCTCGGTTTCCCTCTCCATCGCGCGGCTTCCTCAGTCTTTCCGTCCTTAGCCTCTACTTCGCTCTTTCTCTCCGTCTTTCTTCCTCTGTCTCCTTCCGTCGGTCATCTATGCATTAACACTATTTCGTTACGTCGACGATCCCACGTCGTGTAAGCCTTGCACGAAAACTGGTTGATGCATACCACGCAGGACCTCTAAACCCCATTATGCTATTACGACTTATGTCGTTTATCCGACAACGATATCTTAACGAAAAACAAGTTTCTTTCAGATATATCCGGCCGTCGTCTCCCCCCCCTTTTAAGAAGCCGCAGCTTGACCTTCATTATCGAAGATACAAATGGGACAAAAGTAGTCGTCCGAAGTTTCTGTGGAATATGTTCATTGCAACGAAACGACAGAACCCTCGATTGCGAAGGAGCTCAGTCGATCTTAAAAGAAAAAGAGATTAGTCTTTGGAACTCGAAAGCGTCACTCGCTCGTGCGACCGTACTCGACGACGGCGCTCGGTGAAGTGACTCCGCACGTCCCGACCTGCTCCGGTCTTTGACGAAAACATCGTCTGTACTAATATATACATATATATATATATATATATATACTACAGGACGTATAAGAACATCCTTGTGCCTCTGTAACACGTAGTCACGCATAGATACGACGACGCCTTGTCCGGGCGCAGGCGCCATTTGCCTTTGCCCCCATGAATATCTTTCGTCGTCATGTGATTTCACGAATTATTTTTACCGTTATAAGTTTCTTTTCCGCATGACGTTGATATACAATGTAACGCGGTGTCGTCGCCGGCCCGAGTGTCGAGAGACCGGAACATCCGACTGCAAGCAGAACACGATCGAGTTACCAGCGATAACCGTGAGTCCGTAATACGATAGTACGCAGGGTCGTTTATTACTCGATTATCAGACACTTAGTTAACAATCATCTACATGCTAAGGTACGCGCCCACGCGATACTCACATGTGTGCAGAGCTGTAACTTTGTGCAATGTAATCGCGTGTGCCTTTGATTCGTCCACTACGAGAATTCTTTTTTTTTAGTAAGAACGTTTCTCAGCTCGCTTTTTCTTCGACTAGATAGTCATATTAACGAATGCAGGACAACGAGTAACAGATTAACTCGGTCGGCATTGCATGTGATGGGATCCTGAATACGTGTTACGCTACTGCTACGGTACGCTAACTATGCCGTAAGGCGAATGTCAAACTGACAGACTAAGCTGGTGGTTAAGATGGCATCTAGCGTCGGGAGAAACCGTCAACCAAATTGACAAGCCGTCACCTTCAAACAATTCAAATGGAATTATATTACAATTCGCACATCGACTTGTAACCTCAGCCCGAATTTTAAAACACAGTTTTTAACCGTAACTGACTGTAGGATACGATCTTTCCGAAAATGTGACTAGATTATAGAAAACCATGAAGATGCCGCTTATACACGTTAGATGACGCCATTAGTTCACGTGAAAAGCGCCGAGTGGAATTGACGAGAATTTGTCTCGATCAAGCTATCCAGCTGGAATGGCGGTCACGCTGTTCATGGCTCCTATAAAAATCTGATATGCAAACCGTTATTATTATACTTTACCCTAAACGATGTTTACGGTTGGAGGATGAGATTATTAAACCGGAAATAATGTTTTCCCTAGATCTGATTTAAAACAATATTTTTCAACGAAAATGACGTTTTTGAGAAACTTACACTTTTTCAGAAGACCTTTTCGAGTGTAGATAGTTCAACGGTACTCAATGAAAACACATTTTTCATATGACGTAGTAAGTTTATTCAGGGTTAAAAATCTCGTGGTACTATCGTTATAATAATAGTACATATCTTTAGGGTATAATACTACTGTTTGACAGTTGTTCTATGGATTGCCTTCAAGTTGATTGCATGTTATTCGCAATTTTCTTGTTAGAACTGTTTGCATTGATCAAACTGTGGCTTCAAACTAATTGTTGCAGTTTGGTTTAACTTACATTGTTGCATGACGTGGTTGGGAATATATTACGCTATTACCGGAGCTGAGATATGATAAAAAAAAAACGAACGTGAGCAGAGTGTGGAATAATGTGAGGATAGAGCTAATTGCGAAAGCAATCTCCATTGAGTATCAATAAATCACTCTGACACGTAAAAAAAAAGCTTTGAAATATATCTGATCAGGGACGAGGCCCAAACCATAGTTGTAAATTCGCTGCATTGGAAAGTATCGTTTGATCGTTGGCCAGTCGGCCGCATTTTCATTTTTGCATTTAGACAATGCACGATAACAGTTGAAAATTAGCGGGGCAAACCAGTTGCAAGGTAAATTAAGTAGTAATATATCACGTTGACGATGCACATTGAGTGAAAGCTATTTCAAGGACAAGTGGTGTTATAACGTATGATAAAAATGTACGATGTTACGTTTGAAACGCCTCAAATACGGCTTTAACGCTTTTACGATACCGCGACCAACGTAAAAACGATTGCAAATTTTGGGAATTCAACACCGCGCTCACCGAACGGTAAAATTTCAAAGAGTCACGCTTTTATTTCCTGCCTCAATGATGATTTGCAAGTGGCGGTGTAGTCACGCTTCGTGGGCTACGTTTTTCCCTTCTTGAAACGCTGTCTTGCCTGAGCCTTGCTGTACTTTGGATGTTTGTCCTTGTCGCCGCTCTTATCGGATTCGTTTGAGTCTTCATTGCCCTTGGATCCGGCTCCTGTCTCGTGAAGGTCAATCGGTGGATCCAGGAGGGACTTTCGTTGACATTTAACGAAATATCGGAAGCCCTTGGCGATTGCAAATCCGAGCATCGCTATTGACATCGTGAGCAGCGCCATCAGCAACGGGTGCTGCAATAAAAAGTAAAACAACGCTATTAAAACTGACAACCGTTTGACGATGCTGATTACCCCTTACCGTTAAAGTTGGCTTGTTCGTGAAAACATAATCCGCTATAACGACTATAACCCCGAGAATGATACCGATACCGGCCCCGAGCCAGGGTATCTGTTGATCAGCTGAAAAAATCAATACAAATTTATTGAAAATATGAAACGACCTTGGTGACCCCAGGACTTACGTTTAAAATTTTATTTTGAAATTTTTTTATTTTAATATATTTTTTTAACACTTTTTAACACATCGAACACTATTTTATCGAAAATCTAAGGGAAATAAAAAAACTGTTCAAAACATTTTTATCTAAATGAAAAAAAAAAAATTTGTGAAAAAATAAACTGTTTGGAATTTCATGTCGACATTTCTATAAATATTTTTTTCGACTTTTTGGGATATCTTGGACATATTTTCATGAAAAATGTCAGAAAAAGTGTTCGTTTCCTTGTTATGCATTGAGATACCAAATCGCTCCGGACGATTTACCTCGTTGGTCCTTGATCAACGATCTGGAAGCTTTGTGCATGGCCTCCAATATACTGGGATCATTGGGTTGCAAGCTCAGTGCTTTTCCGTATGATTGCAGAGCCTCGCTGAAACGAAATGTCTGGAATTCGACTTCGGCCTTTCGATAGTAGCCCTGAAAAATCATGCGTTAGAATCATTGTATTTCATATAATCGCAATACTTCGGGTAACTCGGACGTAGTGGTTCTATAATCTCACCTTTGTCCAGTCTGGCTTTAGGAGAATGGTCATCATGGCATCTTCCATAGCGAAGGAATACTGTTGCATTTTGAGAAAGACGTACGATCGATTGCTGTACAACGAATAATTATCGGGATCGGTCTTTATCGCGTGAGTGTAGTAAAACATTGCCTCCTCGAACTTTAACTGGCGGACGCAATCGTTTCCCATCTCCTTCAGACATTGCACCTGAAAATTGCAAAATCGTTTTGAGTAACAAATTATTATGCGCTACTCGATGTTGCTGCCTCAGCAAGGTAAACGGCCCTGTCTCTGACATCTACGGAGCGCATCGGTCCCGATATCGACAGACAGAAACAAGCTCGTGCATAGAGAATCACATAGGAATCAATTTACCGACGTACAGGAGGATCGAAGAGTGCAGTGAGCTACCCTGTTACACTTACCTCGTCCTCGCCGCCTGACGTCATTTTATTCGATCACCGTCGGTCAGCCGCGTAACGCAACTCCAACGATGAACGTGATGTGTCGATCAGTCGAACACACATCTACCGTAGAGTCAAATTTACATGAGCTTTACGATACCGAACAATATGATTATAAACAGTGAAGTAGCAGACGATACGCCTGTCATGGCGATACACCGGGTGCTTTGCGCATGCGTCGTTTTCTATTCTACGCGCATGTTCGGTAAGGTTATTGCCACCAAAAAGTAACTAAGTGAAACACCAAGTACGCGAATTTATCATACTACAGAGAATGCCGCAATGCTGGTTTACATTTTATCGGTTTGCGTGATTTCTTATTCGAATATAGTTAAGTATAAAAGAGAACATTTTCTTTTAATCCCGCAGGTATTTTATTTTGTGTAGCGCACGCCAGCGCTCCCTCGGACGGATCAGGAAGTTGTAACCATCGTAACCTCGACTTTAAAAACCCGTCGGTAATTGATCGGATAATGTTGCAGCCATCGGGTATGCACTCTTAGAAAACATAAAAAACAATACACAACATGAATTGCAATAATAATAAATACAGAGGTGAGGTATTGAAGTTGCAAAGATAAGATAATATATATATTTTGTCATCATTTTAATGATATTCTCCATTTCATACAAATTAAGTTGGGAGTTATAATACAAACTTAAAATATATACATCAAATATCTTGTGAAACATTTCGATAGCTATGCAACTCATCGCGTAAACTATAGATCATCTCTCGTATCTATTCTTCTCCATTGTGTACTGTGCAATGAACCTGGCAAGTCGTTTTTAATAAATTATTCAATAAAATCGTCGTATAGTCACCGGTCGCCACTCTAGCTTATCAATTCAAATCGGAGCTATGCAATGGAGCTCTGGCAGAGTTATCGACTTGCCTTCGAGTCTGCATTTTTTTCTTTTTTTTTCCTCGTAATAAATCAATTTATACCGTCGACGTAAGAAGAGCTCGGTCGATAACCACCTCGGTCTCTTCACCTCGCATGTACTTAATTACCAACTACATATATATATATCAATATTAATGTTACATATATATATATATATATATAATATTAATATAAATTAATATTTTATATATGCATATATATATATATATGTATATAATAAGTACTACGAGAAATAAAATATCTCTTCGTTCCGGAATATTTCCTGACGATTTGGAACTGATCGTTAAGTTGAAAGAAAAAGAAAAAAAAAAAAATTGTCGAGGAACGGAGTGAAAATAATGAATATGCGATCGATTACTATTAAATGGTATTTCTGTATTCTCGCTCGGTGCATGAATTTTACATACCAAGTACAGACTGTTTTGCCAAGAGTCGAGGGAGCTCGAAGAGACCGGGCGCTTTACGATGCGTTATCGCTCAATGGAATCGTCTCAAAGTTACATTAACGAATATGAAAAAAAAAAAAAAAAAAAAAAAAAAAAAAAAAAAAACGGAGCACGCGAGGCCCTTCGAGTGTGCCTCGGTCTCGATTAAAAAAAAAAAGTCTCAGCCCAAAGCACATACGTATGTTTTATGCACAACCCACAATTTTTCTAATCGTTACTTCGTTTACCTTTAAAGTATAAATGTAAATGATTTGTTTTGTTTTGTTTTTGTTTTTTTTTTTTCCTTTTTTTTTATATCTCGCTTAAAATACATTTTTATACATACTCTCCATTTCGTCGTGTCATTTTTCAATAATCAAAATCCATTTATCGCACATGATCGCCGTCGTAACTCTCGTAACGTAATCACTATCGTCTTCGTCTTGCGCTCTCTTTATTTTTATCTTTATGTTCATTCTTTTTTTTTTTTTCTTTTTTTTTTTAATTCACATTTCACTCGTTCGACGATCGGAACAATCATCGGTTCTTTGTAATTTTTTGTTTTTCGTTTTCCTGTTTCTTTCCTTTTTTTCAAGCTTTTTTTTTTTTTTTCCTTCACTCTCGTAAAATGCAAACAGTTTTGTTTCGAATAAAACAGAAGCACGGTAAAGGCTGAGAGACGCACGGGACAGAATCGAGAATAGGAGAATAGAATGGCGCGGTCGTGCCGGGGTGTTGCTTGGAATTTTTCATATTCCATTGTGCACCCTCGGGATTGGCGAGGTTTGCGAGGTAAATCGTCGCATCACGAGTGAACCTCAGGCTCGAAATTATTATTATTATTTTATTTTTTTTTCATCCAATAGGTGGACCTACGTCGGTCTCTAACTTGCAAATATCTATGTACAATTTATCGACGGGGAACCTCCAAGCCTCGGAGGCACTTGCGACACACAGAAGGGCTCGGAAAACATTTTTTATTTTATTTTATTTTATTTTATTTTTTTCGTCTCGTGCGCAATGCGATTTTCCCTGTCGTTCACGAAAACCTCGCCAAATCAAACACACGCGCTATTAATTCACACACACACATACACACAGAGGCATGTACGCACGCACACACGCACACGCACACACGCGCATACACAAGGAGAAAATAATTTCACTCGAGTGATTGGCGCGCTTGACAATTTTATGTACGCGTTCGATTAATCCCCTTCGCACTTTCCAACGTCTTCCTCCTCTCGATTAATCACTCTATACGACAATCAGCCTTTAAGTTTATCAATAATATAATTTGTATCTTTTTTTTTTTTGTGTTTGTTTAATTTATTTACTTTTTTTTGTATTTTTTGTTTGTTTGTTCCTTTTACTTTTATTAATGAATATAGTATAGATAATAATTGCAAATACAACTATATTTAATGAATATACGAGCCTTTGTCAGGGGAGCAATGCAGTCGTCGTCAATAAAGAAGTGGGGTACATATCATTTTTTACCTCCATGGCCTTTTGTTATTTTCGTTTTGCTTTTTTTCTTCTACTTTTTTTTTTTTTTAACTTTTCTTCATCTTGCTTCATTATCGTAGAGTTTTGTTCTGTTAATTAAAAAAAAAAACAAATCGTTCCCAATCGCCGCTTTAAGAGTCCGTCAAGACCCATTCATCATAACCACGCATCCAAGTATATAACACGCACTTAAAAAATATTAAACAGGTAACTAAGACGAGTTTACGGTTTTCTCAATCCCCCCCCCCCCGTACATCATCATTTCATATGTCGATTTTCTCTCTTTTGTCGCGCGAGTGCCTCATGATATCACCTCTCGTGTTTATCGTTGATCAGTCGATACATGCATACGTTTCTGTGTTCCTTTAGTCTCTCTATCTATCAACCTATTTATCTATCCCTCGGCTCTCTCCTCAGGTCTTGTTTATTTTATTTTATTATTTTTTTAAATTCATTTTTTTTTTTTCCAATATTACTCAAACTCCAATAACTCCTTTGACTCTATGCAGCAGTGGCCGGATTTCTCGGTAAACGTGCGAGCGAGCTTAACCAAGTGAAAAAGAAAATAATGACTCTTAAAAACTGAGAATGATTTCAATAGTTTTTGTCCGATTTAAATTTTGCATGAGAAAAAAAAAGCCCTGAAACTTAGAATGAATTTTAGACTATAAGACCGTCACATCGAAGTTGTCACCTCGGATCGAGGGTAGACAAAACTGTTAAGCATGTTCAGTTAAATTAACAGACGAGAGTTATAGAATTCTTTTATCGTTCTGAAAAAAAAAAAAAAAAATTATATGAGACAAAATGTCGATTGTTAAATTGGTGATTGAAAAATCTACGCGAAACCATGCATTGAACGCAAAAGAAGAACAAATAATTTTTGGAGTAAGAATGAAACATTGTAAGAATGCAAGCAACCGGTGTGTCAAGCTCGTACAATAGAGAATTAATTGTCTACTGTTTTACCGGTCGATGCATGGAAATGGAACCATCCTTCGGATAAAAATCCACGTACACGTATTACTTATGTATTCATATAAAATAGCATCACAGTCGAAAGTATAGTACTACGATAATCGAGTATGTATTTTTCTTTTCTTTCCGAATCGTCGTCCGTCGATTGACCCGAGGAAAAATGCAGAAATGCATTCAAGCAGTATATTGATATTTTTTCAAATTTTTTTTTTTTTATTTTGCAGGTCTTCTGGTTCAATCAAATCAATCGTGTCCCAAAATATTAAAAATTGTCTGTGCAAACATTTTTATTCATTCTCGAGTACAGACTAATTTTCTTGAACCGCAAAGAGCTTCAATTTCTGTCGATTCGATCGAGAGAAAAAGGGAGAGATAAGCGATCTCGTAGACGTAGACGATAAGGCAAAAATGAAATTGTTAATATAATTCACGTACAATTGAATAATAATTATATAGATTTTTTTTTTTTTTTTTTTTTTGATTTCTTACAATTTCTGGAGACACAAAAATTTCGAGCAAATATCACTTCCGGTCGCTGAACGTGAACGGGAAATATTATTTCCGATTGATTTTTGCAGTCAGAGAAACAAAAAGAGACCAGTGGAGCAGACAACAAGGAGAGAGCGGAGAGTGCAAAGAAGCCAGAAATAGTGCGCTGATAGAAAGCGAAAGATAAGGAAACGATTTTTCGGGTGACGTAAAAAAGATCGGCTCCCTTAAATTACGAGTAATTCAACGCGATCGCTTTATACAAATTCATCTATATAACACACAAAAAGTTCGTTTAAAAATTTCATCTATATAATTATTTTATAATTTCTCGGTTAAAAGCTACACGTTACCGAGGGTATCTTCGACGATCGGGAGATTCCCCATCGGGGAGAGTTATTAAAGATAGATACAGATCGTACAGCTGCGCACGAGTTATCCGATTGTCTTGTCCGATTGACTTTCATCGATGGTTAGAAAATATTCAAAGGCAAAGGAGACCATTTGGTGAAGTCTTCAGTACATAATCGTTGCCCTCTCCCTCCCCTCTCCCACGTCGACTTTACCCTCGTTGCTTGTAACACCTCACATTCACGTACTTTACACCATAATTATGTTGGTTATTTTTTTCTTTTTAATTCATTCGTTTGATGTATAATTATCATAATATGTATAATATGGTCGTATCGTTAGTCTTGCTTCGCTACTATTGGCACTTGATTTGCTGCATATTATTGGAGATACATCGGATGCCCTCCACCCTTTACGATACTCCAAAATCTTTGTGTGAATCCGCGGAGTCTGCACAGATCACGGATCATTCATTCGGTATGAATGGCTTTTTAAAAATTCAATTTTTTTAATTAAAATTTTTTTTCTATTATAATTGAAAATTGATTTAACTCGTTCGCACTCTTACACGATATCTCGAATCCTTGTTACATGGCTTCATTTTATTCAACGTTATCATTCTCCACAGATATAAGCCTTACAATCTGTCAGGCATGATCAAGACTGCGTTGACGTTTAAAAGAAAAAAAAATAACAGTTTTTTCCAACAGCCTGACACGTTTAATTTGAGGAAAATCTTTGACACAATCGTGCACTTGTACAAGTATAATATACATGGATATAAAATCGATTCTACACACAGAAAGCGCACTTTTATTTATTTATTTTTGTTATTTTTGTTTTTTGTTTTATTTATATTTTAAAAATAAACTGCTTCAGTTTTCATGCTACTGTGTTTAACGACCCGTTCCGCCAAACTCGCTTTCGAAATCTCGCTTGTTCTCTCCCGCTCTCTTTATCTTTCTTACTTCTCTACTTTCGAGCCTTTCCGGCTTTGGCACTTTTTTTTTCTTTTCTCTTAAACCTCCTTCGAGAGAATGTTCGATTGCGCACCAGTTGAATTCGATTAGCAAGCATACAAATTTATTTTACGTATTGCGCGTTACAATGGAGAGCTTATGAAAACGCGAGAGTAATCAAAAGAAATAGAGAAACATTTGAAAAAAAAAAAAAAGCACTCATAATATTATTGTTGCTGGTACAACGTTTATGGTAACTAAGAACACTTTCCGAACCCGATTCGTCAGGCTCAACTTTGTATACCAGTGCGAATAAATTGATAGGCATGGCACAATGACTCGTTTTTGTAGTTCTATTATTCCGAATGCTGTTTTTATCAGGAGAGCGAGGATTGTCTCTGCGATGTGTTATCGATAATATTCAACGTGAACAAACAAAAAAAAGTACACGCATGCTATTCTTTTACCATCTCGTTTATTCGCTTGTGTGTAAGTATGGTTGTGTACGTGAGTGTGTTTAAGAACGGGAAAAAATATAGGGGAATTTATAAATTATATAAAAATACGGGAGTCCAAAGTGCGAACACTTTGAGACAATATATTAATTAACATAGCATCGAGAGATTGCTCATTGAAAAAAAAAACCTCACCTCCCATTAAATTTTATCCTTTCAATGGATTTAATTTGTTTGTTACCTATGCATGCTCGTGCATTAAATTGACTAATAATTTACAATTGGCGAAGGAGTGAGAGACATTCGCTTCGCCCGGTTCTTCGTTCAATTACGCCTCAGTGCTCTCTCACGGTAGAATCACTGTGCCAAGACATTTCATTTTTATCCGCTCGTTTCATTTTTTTTTTTTTTTTTTACATTTCGATGGATCGCAGTCTAATAGACATAAAGGGCAAAAAATTGTCTCTACCTAAAAGTTCGCCATTCGGCGCGCTAATGTGAGTCGACGTCGTTGAAATAATCGTTAATCTTTTAATTGAGCGGGGGTCACACCGTCGAGAACAAAAAACCTCGTAACAAACGCCAAACAGCCGTAGTCGCGGTGCGGCGGCAGCACAAGCGACGTGTCAATAATAATATAATAATATTAATCGTAGTAATAACATCTGGCCGTCTTAATAGAATTACAACTAGAAGAAAAATTAAAATGAAACGTAATCGCATCGTTGTGATTTTTCCTATTTTCATTCATTTTTTTTTTAAATATAATAATATACTAGAATTTGAGTAACGCAATAACATTCGAAAGTTCGGTATCGTTGCCGGTCGGAAGTTCACAAAAACGGTATTATCGTGCCTTATTCGTCTCTGTTAATCCGTCATCCAACGTTCACAAATAATCCGATGAGGCGCTCGACGGTAATGGTCCCGAACCCGCTAGCGGCGACGCTCGGGCCTTTTATTTTAATTTATATTTTTTTTCAATTCTTCTTCAATTTTTTTTATTTGCACAACCCTTTTGAGATCGCGCGTCGATGTCTGGCGAGAATGTTAACGATCGCACAAACGCCCGACGCGCGATTCTATTAACCACAAGACAACGAGAAACAAGTATCCTTCGCCCGGAACAGCTCGTGTGCGTTAATATACTTGTGTTAGATTTTAAAAATCCGGAGTCTATTCCCTGTTTCTCCCTATCGTTTTATTTTCTTCCCCTCCCTTCCCCCTTTCCTATTGTAAATTTGTCACGGAACGAAAAATGGGGCAGCCACGATCCCATCGCCAAGATAACGAAAATGTTTTAAGAACAAAAAAAATTTCTATAGCAATAAAAAAAAAAACTAGCGAATCCATCTGTGAGGATGGAATAGAGGTGCGTTTATTGCGAGAGAAGGACAATGCCAGTGGAAGAGCCGCGTTCATCCAACAAGTACAATGAGTCGACTGTTCGAAATGGAAATAAATTTAAACGAAGCTAGCGACAAAAAAAAGAACGAGAAGAAAAAAACCGCAATGACTAATTTGGCACCGCAAATGAAGATCCATCGGATCGACGCGCATACCCGGTCGATTATTACCGTAACTGACGTTCCATGACAACAATTATTCAAACCAGGCAACTCGCTTGCACTCGGTGACTATCTATCTCTGAACAGTGATACCATTTGTTTTTTATATTAATAGGATTAATTATAAGAGTAAATAATAATTAATTAAAATAATCGTAATTACACGATCGAAAAAAAAGAAGTATATCATTTAGAAGCGAAACATCGCGGTACGCCCTGCTGTACACTATCGTCAACCGACGGCTCGTCGTCGACAACGATCGTTATCACTAATACACCTGTCTCGATATTCCTACTACTTCGACCGTCTTTTCATTTTTATTTAATTTTTTCATTTTATTTTATTTTATTTTTTTTGTGTACTTTTTTCTTTTCGGCCGCTTCAGCGACTAAATTGGATGCTGTTTCGTTATTATTTACGATCGACAATATTGTTCAATCACTGTTCGGACTCTTATATCCTAGGCAATATACACATTCTGGACGCAGTCGCGTCGCCTCACTCAAATCAATTGGTGCTGCGATTCATTTTTTTTTTGTTTCATTTTTCCTTCAATTCTTTATCTTGCACTCGCAAATGTATCTTCTATTTAGGCATTGGCAGGGTTAAAGTCAATCGTTCGTATTCTTAGAGCGGCGGTCTGGACGTTTCTCTACTTTGCGTTTCTAACACGTTGTTCCTGTTTATCAGAGTGACTCTTAGTCGATTCGGGGACTTATTATAAAGTCGGGAGAACGAACAAAGGGTAGTTTCGAAGATAAACGAAGGGCCATCATTATGCTTACTGTGAGTCTTCATACATCTTTTCATGCTGCCCTCTCTCTATCTCTCTCCCTCTCTCCACTTGTTTTTCTCTAGTTCTCGAGGTCCCTGATATGGTGAGCTCTATTACTGGGGGAGGGGACATGTAAATTTTGGAATACTTTCTAGCGCGCGAGACCCATCCAAAACAGATTAGCGTCGCCGACAAGCTGGATATTTGTTCAGTAATTAAAAACACCCTAACGCGCTCTCTCTTTCTCTTCCTCTCTCTCCCAGTCTCCTTCGTGCTTAGATCAACAGGTAAAAGTGCTTCCTGATGCACATGGTAAACCGTCTACATCTTGGACCCTCTTCGCCCACGCGTTTAACTATATATCATATAACTGGACGACACTCTTGGACGTGCGTACTGTAATAACTTATATAGAGCTTACTACTTTTTCTTTCGTTTCTTTTCCTTTCATTCTGTTTTCTTTTTCACTGGACAGTCTTGGACGCTACGCAGCTTTTTTTCGTGTTTCTTTAATCCAAATATTTCGTACTGAGTAAATATCGATATCTTCTGGTTTTTTTTTTGCTTCACTTGTCTCTCCTTTCAGACAGACAGGGTTTTACTCGTTTTAAGGCTTCCGAAAATCGCTGCGTCCGCGGTCAGTTTCACGGACGCCAAAAGCTTTCCAACGGAGAGAGCGATCTCGGTACGTCGCCGTTTTACTTTTAGCAAAAAAAAAAAAAGAACATTTATAAAACAAACGACCATCGTTAGAAAAAGTAAGATAAAACGTAAGGCTCCGAGCGAAGCTTCTTTCTTGTCTTCGATGAGATCCCAGGAACAATGTTAAAACCAGCAAGGACGCGGTTTCTTTTCGGTAGATTTTTGTGTTTTTTTAGGTTTTTTGCTTGTTTGTTTGTTTCTTAACCTTGGAGTTTGCCAAGAAAATGCAGATTTTGCACAAAGGTCAGTGGCAGGAGGAGCGCATTAAAGAACGATATGAGATACAGGACGAGAGGCGGCCGTTTTAGTATGTGTCAGTATCTCAAGCCTCCCCTGTTCTCGACATTGCTCCCACCAGTGGCCCCGCCGCCACCGCTTTCGCCAACTGTACCTGCATTACCACCAGTGTTTTGTGTATCGTATTCCAGGACCAGCCGCTTTATATGACTCAGCTTCTCGTGCAAATAAGCGAAACGCTTTTTCGTCTCCTTGTGAGCAGGATCGTTCGTAGTCTCGGCGTACTCGCGCTTAATTTGCTGCTTTATTGCCTGAAAAAGAAGAAAAAATTAGTCGTAATTATCCCATGATCATCACATCATACTCTCCGCCTTGCCGAGCCTAACTCACCTCGCTTCTATCGAAATTTTCGTTCTCGATCTCTCTCTGCCTGCGTTCCTCGAGTTGAGAGAATCGTCTCGCGACTCTCTCAACCTCGGCGTGACATCTTCGGTAATCCTCGTAGTCCGCGTTGAACTCATCCTTGTATCGTCTCCTTTGCTCCGTACTGCTTATGGTCGTATAGTGACTGCAAAATTCAACAATTTCGACTCGTTAGCATCGAAGAAACGAGCTTCGTTTCCGATCGAAATGGATACTCACGTGAGGTAGTCCGGATATTCAGAGGTGCTTGATGTGCTCGATATCGTCGGCGACGTACCTCCGTAGTTGGAGCTTGTTGCGGCGCTGTTCTTCGACACATTTTGGTTGGCACTGTTCCCGGCATATTTGGAAGCACCGAGGTTCAGGAAGTCGTTGTACGAGTTCGTTCCGGACCCACTAATATTATCCCTGCTGTCCCTCTCGCGCTCTCTATCCCGTTCGCGATCGCGTTCCCTATCCCTCTCCCGCTCCCTGTCGGCTACCCTCGACGACGATCCGCGATCATCCCGGTCTCTTCGTTCGAAGGAGAGCCCATTGGAACTACCGCTGGTGCAACCGGCACCGTTCGAACTCGGTAGAGTCGTCGAGCGCACGAAGTCGACGCGCGTGCAACCGCTGCTCGACCCGTTCGAATTACTCTCGACCGGCATACCGATTTTGCTGCCACTGTTACCGTTAATGCTATGGTGATGATGATTACTCGCCGAATTGTTGTTGTACGAATTGTGGTTGCCCGCCGAATACGTTCCGGCGCCGGCAGCGCCGTTTCCGCCCGACGAGCCGCTGTGACGAAAGGCTGCGCTATGATTGTTCTCTTCGCTCTCACTCGTCGGTGTCAAGCACGATTTTGCGGTACCGTAGCTTCCACCACGTAACACGTCACCGTATGTTGTTCTTTCGGCCCGATATTCGGCACGTTCGCGTTGCTGTTGCTGTTGTTGTTGCTGCTGCTGGTGATGGTGCTGCTGCGGCGCCGGCTGCTGCGTCGGTTGTTGCTGCTGCTGCCTGTGGTCCCAACTATTGGACTCACTTCCACTGACACTTCCTCCGCAGGCTCCCGAGTCAACGAGGCCGTTACCGGCACTAACACTACTACCAGTCGTCCTCGCGTTCTCCCTATTGCCGTTACCGTTGCTGCTATTGCTCGTGCCCGTCGAGCCCGAATCCGATTTACGAAAGTGAGATATGCGCGGTTTCTTCGTCTGCAGGCCGTCGGCGCTCTGATAATATCCGGGTCTCTTCAGATTTATCAGTCCGGATGGCGGAGCCGATATCGCCGGCGGGGAACCAGGATGAGTCGAGTTCGGCGACTGTCCGCTACCTGTGCGTTCAATAAAATTTTGTTTATCTTCTACCTTTAGCAAAGTAGTTTCCATCAAGACTATATCGTTCGACAATGTTAAAATCTGTATCACGTACCGCTCGATCCACCATCGCTCGAACCAGGCGGCGTAAGATTCTGAGGTTTCCGTCTCTTCAACATCGCCTTGTCCTGTTCCGTATAAAATGGCCAGTCCTCTTGGACGTCGTTCCACACGTATCTCTGCAGATGATACGTGTTGTCCCGCATAAAGGCCACTTGCTTCAGTACCGTGTAAATCGTGCTGCGATCACGCTCCTTTATTCCCTCTAAAAGCACAATAATTCTCACGTTAGATCCCCGATGCTGGATGGTTTTTTTCTTTTTTTTTACAGGAATATCAGGTCACTCGGCCATTACCCATGGCGATGCGGTTGTACAATTCCGGCCTCTTGTATGGCCTCAAGGCGAGAAGGTGGATTAGTCGTTCCCTGATTAAAGAAAAACATTTGTATAAATATTTTGACACTCGAATCAAGTGGTCGAGTGTTTTTTTTTCAACACTATTTCTTACCTGAGTGGTCTGCGCATTATGTCGGAGACCTTCTTCTCGGGTTGATTACGAATAAGCGGAGCATTGGTGCTCTGAGTTGGCTTGTACGAGGAGGAAGATGATGACGAGGTCGTCGTCGAGGATGCTACTGGGGCTGCCGAAATTGGCCTGGATGACTGACTTGAGGAAGTTGGAATGCTCGCTGATTCTCTGTGGTTCGCGTTCGTTATCGGTGGTATCGTTCGTCCAGTCACTTTCACCTTGACCTTACGACCGATGTCCGGACCGTTCGCCTTGATCACCCTGGTACTGCAATAAATACTCACGAATTAGTGCGACAAAGAAAAATCCAAACGAGAAATTCAATTATATAAATGTGTACGGTAAAAAAATTATATTATAAAAATATTCACCCGCGGATTATTTTCTCAATTTTGAAAGATAAAAAGAAATTCAAAGTTGTAAAAATAAAATAGCACGCAATTACTGATGATAAAGCGAATTATTAAATATAATATTTGTTCTTTAATAATGTGACAACACCTTTACTCAATCTCGGAAATCTGAGGATGAATGGAGCGAAAAAAAGCGACACAGCTCATTGCAGAAAAATATAAAAAATTCGATAAATAAGTATATATATCTCGTGTTTGCCGAACCATTTGTTTTTGTTGTTCTCTTCGGCAACCGCCATCCTGTGTCTGGTCGTTTCGTAAACGTCGTCGTTGGCCTGTATCCGCATTTTGCACGGCAACGTCCCGAGACTCTCCAAACTTCTAATCGTTACAAGAAAACGAACAGGCATGAGTTTCAAGTGGACAATCATATCTGCACGATAACCACATCGAACGATACTTACTTAGGACCGGTCTGCTGTATGCACTCGAAACCGCCCTGAGGACCCTCGATATCCTGGTTCCCCGAAAGGCTGAAGGTGAAACCCGCAGATCCATGGCTGGACTGTGTGGATGGAAAGGAGAGTTGCTGAAACAAAAATAAAAACCAATTCCATTAAGGACGATGATCAATCTCGCAAGAGCTCTTCTACTCTTAATAAATAAATTATTTTAAAAAAAACCTCGTTTAAAATCTAAAAAAATCTAAAAAAAACCCGGCGTTAATTTGATAAGGTGCAAACTCGTTAGACCTTTCATTCTGTGCAAACTCAGGCGCTGTACACGACCGATAAATGTGTCTCGGTACAGGGACGTAGTGTGCACATGTCGATGCCTCAGATACGCAATTTATAATCGGACTTAAGAACCGACATTTTTTGCTATATTCGCTTGCATCGACTATTCCGCTGAATTTATAAGCTACTCCTCCAGGGTGCTTGGAAAATTTTGTTACCGGTTCACTCAAATAAATGAGTAAACACAGTTCAATATTTAGCTACGTTTTTTTTTGCATACAGTAATCGCTTTTCGTTATACGACTAGCGTTCAGTAGTGTTACAGTGAGTTTAATTCCCTCTCGCCGCTCTCACACGAACCCCATGGCGCTGCCACTCTCGCACTCGGCCGCTCGCCGTACGGATTAATCCTTACCAATAATTAAGATAATAATCCTTGTTAAGGCTTAATTATTCAAATAGTTCTTCGAATACCCTTTCGTGAATTTTGTTGATTCTTTATAACATTATAGTCAAAGTCCTTTGTAATGTGAAAGTCATTTGAATATGAAATTAAAATAAACGAAATTATTGAGCAGTCCCAGATTAATTATGAATAAATTGATGTAATTATTTCCAAAATAGCGCCGTTGCTCGTTAAATCCGAGTCAAATCAACACTTACAATTTGCTATTTCCAATATAACTGATTTTTTTGCATTACCAAATTTCAATGAAAGCTTTTGTCTTTACACTATGTTTTAGCAATGACAAATTTGTTTTTTAATTAAAAATTAAAAAAAAAAACATTTTTAATAAAAAATTTGAGCACATTTTTCTAATTAACAATTTGACCACCATAGTGCATCTCAAGGACTACCTTAACAAGGTGTGCAGCACCATTCTGTGCTCGCTTGGTCGTAAAAATTGCACTGCACGGCCGTTTTAAGGCCGCAGACCGTCGGCGGAAAAGAAAATTCTCTTTTTCCCCGGTCTACGGTAAAATGACCATATTTTATGCCTTCAGAGTAGGTGGAAAGTTACCGATACTTGGTCATAGGGCGGAAAAGTAACCTGAGCAAGATGAAAAGTTGGCAAGTGGAAGGGGAAAAAAGCACTTTTCTCCCTAGGGAAAAAAGTAGCTAACAAGACTTTTAACAAGAATTTTCGTTACCTATGGCGATTTTTCACATTGCTTTTAGAGGAGTCTTTTAAGCTCCCTCTCGATCCCTCTCGCTCTCGGTCGCTCGTAACACGGGTGGCCGAAGACCAACATAACCTCCAAAAATTTTGAAACCCTTTTTTACGAAGTCATTCTCAAAAATAAAAATAAAATTGCCGACGTCACCGCCTTGATCCATCACACCTGGCTATTTTGATATTTCTTTGGGGAACCGTTTTGAAAACAAAAAAGTTGTCTCAAAATATTACCTCAGTCTCTCTGGTACTTATGAGTGTTTAACCTCCCATCGAATATATCGGTTTTCAGTCTTCCGGAATGATCGACGTTTAACGCTGCGACCAGCGCCCTCTTTCCGTCACCGTGGAAACATTGAGAAGGGAACGAGAAGGCTTAAGATGGTAAAAAAGAAAGTTTCCGTCGAGAGGAATGGTTTGAGGTTTTTTTTCTCACCTACCTGCGGCTTCCCTTCTTAAGGCCAAATGAAACGATTGGGAATGCGAGAGTTATAGCCGCGAATTTTAATGCATTTTTTTCAACGGTGATAACCATTTATATATATATATATATATATATCTATAGCGTTTTCCGGATGAAAGTAATTTCGCGCCAAATGGGAAATCACGGCACACATCCGGTTCGAGTTTGTCTCATCACCAACAAAATGTTTGTAATTAAAAAAAATTAATTATCGTTTTTAATACCGATCGAATCTGTTCGACTTCACCTTCAGTTATGCCGTAAATATTTCGATAATACCACTTAGCGAAAAAAAAAACGTTTGGTGATTTTCCTTCTATAATAATGAATGGACAATAACGAAAAATGACGATAGTACCGCGATAAAACATTTTTTGACGGGTGCGAGTCGGCAGTATGATGCGAAGACTAGTGCTGGAATCACGCGGTTTGAGGTTATGTGCGATATCGCTGCGGCAACAAAAACTCCACTGAATGCCGTTTTCAGATTGCGAGCCATCGAGAAGAAAAAAAAAATTGTCTTTCCCGAGGGACTCGGTAAACGCAGGGAAAGCCAATTTCTTTGTTTCTCGACGATTCACGGGCTGAAAACGGCTTTCAGTACAGTTGTTACGGCCAACAGAGCGAGAGTTTAACCGGATGAAATTACGAAAATTCATGACTTTCGTACGAGTCTCGTACAAAATTTTATTTTAGGTATGAAAATGGGGGTTTTATAGACGCAAAAGTTGCACACAAATGTAATAAATAATAGTAAAATATTGCAAGCGCGCTTTGTTCCGCTGTGACAAGGCTGAGGTAAGACGCGACGGGGTGAAACAAGTTTGCGAACCGCCGTCCGGATTTTCAGGTTAAGACGTACGAAATATAGCGAGGCGGTATAAGGCAGATAACGGCTGGACTGAAAATTTATTCGAGAGACGAATAGAAATGGACACCTAGGGAGGCGAGAGAGGCGTCGCTACAGCGTGAAGTGAGAGCACAACGCCGCCTGTAACGGCGAAACTTTCGTGCTATAGAATATATCCGTTGTCGGTTGGCGGCTCGAATTCGACCTTAGGACGTGGCCGGGAAGCGGAAAAAAAACATGACGGAGAAGCAGACGGGAGAGAGAAAGAGAGAGAGAGAGAGAGAGGAGGGCGTCGAAGTGTTGACCTGGATGCTCGTTCGGTTGGCGTCCTACAGAGACGCGATAGCACGTCGAGCGCGCGAACGCGCCCACCAATTTAATTAATCTTAACCCCAAATTATTTTCTCCAAGTGCCGATGCGACGCGGCGACCCGACGAATATTCCCGTGCGCGCTGCTCGAGACGCTTTCGGAACAAACGCGTGATTTCTCCGAGATGGACGCGAACTCTCATGTGGCGCCGTCTCACGAGCGACGTCGACACTACGTGCTCAATTTTACCACCGAAGAGATGGAAAATAAAAATCACGAATATTCGCACTCACCGAAAAAGCCTGTTTATCGATCGTCGATTCGCATCGACGACAAGGCGTCCCCTTTCACGGATCGACGATAGTTATCAACGAGTCCGTGGTAGAAACGTCGAGCATCAGCGTCGGTTCGCAAAACCTTCGGCGAGAGAATCGAAACGGTCGTCCGTACGACAACGCTCTTCCTTTCACGCGCAGTGAAAGGAATCGAGGAGGCTCGGTACCCGAGTGATGGTCTTTATTTTATCGCAAAGGGATCGAAGAGTTTGCCTATAAGTGTGTGAGCGCGCGTTCGGTGTGTTTGTGTGTACGTGTGCCGAGCATATGCGGGGAGAACGTTAACATGGAAGATACGAGTCCACACGAACCACTTCCGGAATGAGAGAAACAAAACTTGTTTTTTAGCGACTACAGTCGATTCGAGATAAGAAAACGAGAAATAACTCATAATAACATTCCGCGATAACAGCAAAAACGTAGCGTTCGGAGAAACAGGAGATTAAGAAATTATAGCTGTAAGATCGGGGCCAAGTGTGTTCGTCGTTCTTTCAGGATAAAACG
>OZ021685.1:8001076-8100697 GCA_963978505.1 Listrodromus nycthemerus
GAGCACAAAGGAAACCTGACGAACGGGGGAAAGCTAGACTGGAGAATAACAGACGTAGGAAAAAAAAAAAAGAAGGGTATAGGGGGTTGTTGGCAATGCGGTTAAAGCTACTTCTTGACATTGTGGGCTTCGGCGTGTGTAGCGTCGTGTGTTTCGCGCACGCTGCTACTCTCGCTTAGAAGCCACCGGAATGCTGTATTACACGGGTAGCCCCAACGCGGATACAAAGTGTTATCGTTTGCTGTCGTGCCGTAAATTCGCTTCTCAACGCCGGTCGTCCCAACCGATTGAGGACGGGACCATTTTTTTTGGCTTTTTTTTTTTTTTAAGGTAAATAATAAATATCACAACGATACAGTTGAAAATAAATTGTATCATGGATAAAAGAATAATTGTTGGGCTGATAAACGAAATATATTGATATGTAAAAACGTGCCCGTCGGAATTCCGGTCCGACGCTTCGTTTTAGAACACAATCGACCGAACGCTTTCACATCCGGATTTATCGAGTAAACACCAGCGTGACGCTTTTTAAAAAAAAATCTTTTTTTTTTTTTTTTATACTTGGCGTCGTAATGAGTGGATTATCAACAAAATCGTAGGCTTGAGAGTGAGTGGCGAATGGAAACTAGCAGTAGATTCGTGATCGAACGAGCGATTTGTATTCTCGCCATTCGGGGAGCAAGATAATTCCCCCCAGACTTTCCCCGCCTTTCGTCCAACCCATTAGCGACTGAGAATTGTCTAATAAGCCCGTGCGCCGACGGGGTCTCCGAGTAACTCGGGGAATTGGGTTAGAAAGTGACGACGTACAATGACAACGCATCAATGCTGCTCCACGTTTCAGAACTGCTTTTCCTGTGTTACCGCTACGACCTTCGGTTTCTCATCAGTTAACTCGCTTATTGGAAAAAAAAATGAAAATAAAAATAAAAAATGTATTAAAAAAATTGGAAATTAATACTACGGTTTCAGACGTCGAAACAATTGGAAGGAATTGTGAAGTCTGAAATTCCGATAAACTAGACCAGATTAGGGAGGGAGGGGCTTTAAGTAAAGCAATTGGGTTGGAAAGTGACGACATACAACGTCAACGCTTCAAAGTCGATGCTGCTTCTTAAATCTCCTAATTTCACGTTATACCACGACTTTCGATTCCGCACTGTTTTTATGGCTCGTGAATATTTTTTGAGATCTCTTACGCGGGTAACGGATAGTAAAAAAAAAAGAAAATATTTATCATCTGCGAGTCTGATTTTTTTAACGTGACGAGACTGTTGGAGAGTATTTTGCTTCGTTTAAGCGAGACAAATTCAAAGATTACCATTTCTTTAATCTATTGAATAAAATATGTTTTTTTTTAATAATTAAAACTGGTCGAGCGAGCGTTAATATTTTAACTGTTTCCGGTTAATTATTTTTCGGACGAATAAATCATTTTATTCGAACGTTCGCTGAGACACGTGGGAATGTAAAAGCTTCCGATGAAAGTGAATATTTTTTGAGACCTCTATCGCGGGTAATGGATAGTAAAAAAAAAAGAAAATATTTATTATCTGCGAGTCTGATTTTTTTAACGTGACGAGACTGTTGGAGAGTATTTTGCTTTGTTTAAGCGAGACAAATTCAAAGATTACCATTTCTTTAATCTATTGGATAAAATATGTTTTTTTATAATTAAAACTGGTCCAGCGAGCGTTAAAATTTTAACTGTTTCCGGTTAATTATTTTTCGGACGAATAAATCATTTTATTCGAACGTTCGCTGAGACACGTGGGAATGTAAAAGCTTCCGATGAAAGTGAATATTTTTTGAGACCTCTCTCGCGGGTAACGGATAGTAAAAAAAAAAGAAAATCGTTATTATCTGCGAGTCTGATTTTTTTAACGTGACGAGACTGTTGGAGAGTATTTTGCTTTGTTTAAGCGAGACAAATTCAAAGATTACCATTTCTTTAATCTATTGGATAAAATATGTTTTTTTATAATTAAAACTGGTCCAGCGAGCGTTAAAATTTTAACTGTTTCCGGTTAATTATTTTTCGGACGAATAAATCATTTTATTCGAACGTTCGCTGAGACACGTGGGAATGTAAAAGCTTCCGATGAAAGTGAATATTTTTTGAGACCTCTCTCGCGGGTAACGGATAGTAAAAAAAAAAGAAAATCGTTATTATCTGCGAGTCTGATTTTTTTAACGTGACGAGACTGTTGGAGAGTATTTTGCTTCGTTTAAGCGAGACAAATTCAAAGATTACCAATTCTTTAATCTATTAAATAAAATATGTTTTTTTACAATTAAAACTGGTCCAGCGAGCGTTAATATTTTAATTGTTTCCGGTTAATTATTTTTCGGACGAATAAATCATTTTAGTCGAACGTTCGCTGAGACACGTTGGAATGTAAAAGCTTCCGTTAAACGGATCTCGAGGAAAGTTCCCAACAATGCCAATTTGATGTTTGGCGAGCAACAAGCGAAGATCTGCGAACAGCGGCCGGTCGCAGGTGCGTCGGTCGAAGGATTTTAGAGGTCGGCAATCAGCCGAGAGAGTCGACCTCGACACGATTCCCGTCGAGGTCTCTCTCGATCGCCGCTCGAGAGATCTCCCGCTTGCCGAGACGCGTAATCCTCTCGCGATATCCATAGCAAAACAAATATATTCGAATTTTTGAAGTTGCGCCGCGACGACGAGAGAATCAACCATGCCCGGTGAATTATTCACGGACAAAGCTACGAAAGCCTTCGGGCTCCTCGAAATTATCGTCGCGCCAATCGCTCTAAATATCGATACAGGCAATTTCGATCCGACTATTTCTCTTCATTAACAATTTCTAACGAATCGGGTAGACGGAAAATTTATTAGACGGTAAAAAAAAAAAAAAAAAAAATTATGTCTTTTTTTAATTTTGGCGATATCCAGAGGGAAATAAAAATATGTGGGTGTTGACGTCAAATCTCTGAGTATAATGAAGTGTGCTGCGTGAATTATTCACGATAAACGAAGTTGGGAACGCCTTAGGGCTTTTTGGAATTATCGGGGCACGGATCGCTCTCAATATCGATACAGGCAATTTCGATCCGACTATTTCTCTTCATTAATAATTTCTAACGAATCGGGTAGACGGAAAATTTATTAGACGGTAAAAAAAAAAAAAAAATTACGTCTTTTTTTTAATTTTGGCGATATCCAGAGTGAAATAAAAATATCTGGGTGTTGACGTTAAATTTCTGAGTATAATGAAGTGTGCTGCGTGAATTATTCACGATAAACGAAGTTGGGAACGCCTTAGGGCTTTTTGGAATTATCGGGACACGGATCGCTCTCAATATCGATACAGGCAATTTCGATCCGACTATTTCTCTTCATTAATCATTTCTAACGAATCGGGTAGACGGAAAATTTATTAGACGGTAAAAAAAAAAAAAAAAAATAACGTCTTTTTTAAATTTTGGCAATATCCAGAGTGAAATAAAAATATCTGGGTGCTGACGTTAAATCTCTGAGTATAATGAAGTGTGCTGCGTGAATTATTCACGATAAACGAAGTTGGGAACGCCTTAGGGCTTTTTGGAATTATCGGGGCACGGATCGCTCTAAACATCGATACAGGCAATTTCGATCCGATTATTTCTCTTTATATTAATTCTTAACGAGTCGGGTAAATAAAAGATGTATTGAAACTAAAAAAAATATATTTTTTAAAAGCCTTAGGGCTTTTTGGAATTATCGAGGCACGGATCGCTCTCAATATCGATACAGGCAATTTCATAACACACATCTCTGACCCGCTATGTGAATTTCTGACAAATTGAACAATTTGTTTTGCATCGTCGATGATGTAAAAAAAAAAAATCTAGATAATAAATAAAAAAATTAATCATCGAAATATTTGTGCAGTGACACGCGAGGCAAACAAATTTGACTGTCTCAGCTGTGCGACTGTCGACGGGGAGAGAATAACGAGAGGCTGTCTAATAATGGCAATGGGCCGAGAGATACGCTCGTGACGACTATATCGATACGTTGCGTACCGTGTGGGTTTCCACTGTTTTCCTATACGCCGAGTCGCCAAAAGAGAAGCTCGAATATCTATAAATATTTCTTCGCCGAGTGTGACTCATGACGAAGAAACGCCCTTCGCCCGCGGGCTACGACCTCGGCCATGTTTTGTCGCGGAGCTGTTTTCTTTTTTTTTTTTTCTTTTTTTTTTTCTATATACATTGCTTTCGAATAATAAACTAGGTATAACGGTAAAATTTAAGTTACGGTTATCGACGTTGATATCGCAGCCCGATCACGTCAACGAAATAAAGAATGGCGCTAAATCATCGACGGGTTTTTAGTACGGGCGTTCAACGGAATAGAGATAAATAGAGAGTCTCCCTCTGTACGCGCGTCCCCCCAATTAACTGTAGGAAAGAAAGGCGCGGAGAGTCAGTTGCGCGTAACGGGTTGCGCAATGGGATCTCTAACGTCGCTCGTTAGCCGTTTTTCAGTGGTACAACACGGAAAAGCAACTCGGCCGTTCGCGAGGTTTTATCCAAACGTCGTTTATTCGAGAACGTGGAACGCAACGAGCGAGGAAGCTCACGATTTCGTGACGAAAACGAATCGACGTGTACAACGAGACTGTGCGGTTGGGTGGAGAGGCTGGAGGGGCGATTCTATGTCAGTAGGTTACCAATTCCGATTGGGGGTTTCTCTCGGTACGGCCCAACTTCGACGCGCGAGCGAAAGAGACCGAAAAGGCCCATGCATGGAAAGAATTCTTAAAAATTTTGAATAATTACTTTGCCAATGTATTCCCATTGACGATTGCGCCACGTGATGCAAAGACGGGAGATTCTAATTTTTATTGTATAAGAAAAAATAATAATTAAAAAAAAAGAAAGGAACTTTTGAGAGAATATGGCGAAAATAATGTTTTATAATAAGAGAATATTGGTCACAATATTGAAGAGTATGTGTGGCCCATCGATAACTATCGAGGCGACGCAGTTTACATTGGTAAAAGAAAATATACATAAGAGTATGAGAAGTCGTTTTGGGTCTGCTTTGTTCTTGAAGTATACGTGATTCTTTTCTCTTGCAATCGCACTCTCAGTCTCAGTTCTTCGACGACTCTTGATAGAATAAGAAGTCGGAATAATACAAGACATTGCTCTACATTCATAAGACGCTATATTTTATTCATTGAACCAATCCCATAATCCAAAAGAAACCGTAGACCCGAGTGTGGATGGGCTTTGAAAGATTCTACAGTATCGTGGATTCACAGCTGGCAAACGTGGTCATTGCTTTGGCTTTGGATCAGATACACGAATTGATGGAATACATTTTTTTTAAATTACAATACAAAATTATTACTGATTTTTCTTTGTGTTCCGATAAAATGATTATCGTCGTCGGATTCCTTCTGATGTTTGGACTTTGGATTCTCAACGATGATCGTGCAATTTAATAAATTCGCTGTCGTACCTTCTCGGTGATCCACTAAGGAATTCAACGACTGACGAAGGTGAAAATCAAAGAGAAACAGTAATCCCTCATTTTATGGTGATTTGCATAATTTCTATACAACGCATTATCGTACAATGGGCCCAAGACCCTCTCCTATGTTGTACCGAGTGCAGCGGTAAAAAATAAAAGCATGCTAATAATCCATTTCGTGCCCATTGTCGTCGGAACACGAACGGAGAACGGATTGCGTGCAAGACCATACCAAGATGGAATAAAAAAAACAAAATTCCCCCCGGCTGTTTCGCCTCGCTTTCCTTCTGTCGAGAAGTCAAAACGTTTTTACTGTATTTTTAACGTGTACTTTTCTAAAAAAAAATACTATTACCGATATGACTGGGAAAAAGCACCAGACCTAAAGGCGATTGACGCAAATGTGTAGCGGGGGAAAATTTCATGACCGAACGTTTGAGACACGCTTGACTCGTCTTTGTCAACGAAACAAAGAGGTTGTCCCGAGGTCAGGGGAGTTCTCATCGTGTACTCGAATTGACTCGGGAAGCTTCGATGATATATTTTTGCAATTCAATTTAGTCTTTCCGTCCGCAACGACATTTTTCAACGTGAGCCTGTCCTTAAAAAACCGTTGAAGACGCCGTTTAAGAGCGGGCGAAATACCGCAGTCGCTTAAAAAAAAATTGTAATAAACTTTGTCACGGCTTCCCGCGTTCACGTCAAGCGAAACGTCTTAGTCAAAATAGAGATGTTATACGCTGTCGATGCGATTTTTCTATTGACCGTACATACCGGAATCGGTGTGAAAAATTTATCACGTTTTTTTTCTATCAACCGCGGTATTGCACTTCTTTTCTTAAAAGGAGGTGAAAAACCGCGGTTGGTAATAAAAACTGTAATAAAATTTTCTTAACGGATGATTGTATTTTAGGTGAAAAAAGTGTCATCAAAAATGGATTACATGTCCTCGTTTGATGAAACTTTTCTTTTAAACGTCGATGCTAGCATTCGTGAAAAAATGTTATTACAGTTTTTTTATGCCAACTGGGAGCGAAACGGGTTGATAAAGAGGCTCTCATATGCTTTTGAGATAACTCTGGCTTTACACTGTCGAAAATGTCACGCAGTTTACAACACGTTTAATATACGAATTTATATGAAACATACAATCTCGATATAAGAAATTAGAATTCATTTACATTGAATTTAAATTTTCATAATTTAATCTCGAATGCAATATCCGTATCTTAGAATCACTGACTATAGCATTCAAAATTCGGACATCCGTTTATGAAGATGATTTTATGATTGAAAATATACAAACAATAAAGTTTTTAATACACCGGTGAAGCGGTATTCTTTCATACGTATCGTTAAAATTTCATATACCGGATAAATAAACCTTCATGCATATTTCATAAATTTCCAAACATAAATTCTCAAACGCGCAGTTGTGTCAATAGAGTGTTACGCTGTCCACATACTTTCCTACAACTCAATCGACCTTGATCGTGCGGCACGCGGCACCTAAAAAAAAAAAAAAAAAAAAAAAAAAAAAAAAAAAAAAAAAAAAAAAACACATCTCGGGCCAATGTTCCAAATCGGTCGTCCTCGGTCTCTCGGCCAGACCGCTCGACGTATTTTTTTTCATCGTCCAAAATCTCATTTTTAATCCCACTGTGCAGAGTAAATCTGTCGCACGAAATACCAACGTGATATCTCGTACCGCTTCGATTGCACTGTCGGGAAACACATTTACGAGAAAAACGATACGCAAGTAGCGAGCCTTTGTCTTGGATATCTCCGACGGCAACGGTAGCAGCAGTGGCGCTGTCGTGGCCGCGTCCTCTTTGTTAATTACGCACGCCAGGGCTCTTCCGTTCAAACACAGTCGTCATGGAAACGACAAACGAAGATACGCTAGTAGAAAGTAGAATGCCTCGCGGATGGGGAACGACGACTCCTGTGTAAATTAATTTCGTTGTGTCGGTTGGGGAGGCTTATCGGAATCTTGGCCAAATATACTTGTTTTCGATGCGACGGGCAAACACGCCGAGCGCACGGCCATCAGCGAGACAGCGGTAACGCGGCCGACGAGCCAAGAGGCGGGCGCACAGGGAAAGGCGGTGGGGGGAGAAGGAGATACCAGAAAAACTCGTTTATGTTGGGAGTCTTTATTTCAGTTTCCTTCCCTCCTCCCTCTCCCTCTTGGATAATATTCGTATCTGCCGACAACACTCTGTGGCTGTGACTCGCAGTGCTAAACTGTTGGAATTACCCATATATATTTTTAGAATATTTTCTTTCCTCTAATGAAATGTTTCACTGGGAAATTAATTCAATCGTTCAGAGAACGAAGATCTTTTTCTCGCCGACGAGTCATTCGTTAAGCCGAATGTGCGAGCTTGAATGAGATTAATTTGTCTGTAAAGACCGAGCGGCTTTCTCGCTCGAGCGAGGTTCGTGCGATTGCGCGGATACAATGGTCGAGTAATATAATCCGAGTAACCGAGATTTCTGTAGGGGAAAAGCGTTGGCGATATACACGAGTATGTACGAGTGTGTACATAGTCGGTCGGTTGCACGGGGATGGGAAAAAATGTTACCTTCGTTCCGCACGATTGACAAAAGACAATTTTACCGTCTCGGTGTTGTTACGGGCCAACGACAAGCGAGCGTCACGACACGGCGGCGTGTCGCAGAGTTGAGTAACACAGTCGATAGAGGGCTGTCGCGAGCCAAACCGCAACAGCGGAGAGAGGAACGGTCTACTCGAATTGCTGAGCGACTATAAAATATTGCCAATGGAATCGTAGTCGACACGAGCGAGCGACTTACAGCAACCAATCTCATATATATATATATGAGATTATATATATATATATATACGTACACGAAATTTAGTTTCCGGCGTGGAGAATAACAATGGAGAAAAATCGACAACGATAGATTCGACGCGTGTTTTCGTTTCGCAAGTAAAAAAAAATTACCTCGTGCGTAACGGAACGCGGCTGTTGACGCGGGTTCTCGGTATTTCGCCATTCAACGATTTATCCAAGTGGTTTATGTTTTTTTTTTTCTTCGCTTTTTTCGACGATTATATTTCGAGACATAGCCGGTCGTCAGGTGTCGATGTTCGGCATCGTCAAGGCCGCGAAGCCAGAAAAGAAGAGAAAAATAATCCCTCTTTCACCATTCTTTTATAATCTTATTAATACTCCGCGGAAAAAGATAAGATACCGTTGTACGCAGAAGCGTACGAATGTGAATTGTAAAAGGCAACGCGACTGTGCACACTCCCTTGGACGATTCTCTCTCTCTCACTCTCTCTCTCTCTCTCGGTGTTGCGCTCTTGGAATCCGGAAGCAATCAGGTTCGCGTTTCTCCTTCGCTCTCCCCGCACAAAATTATTCCCGCAGTTGCTTCCTGCTACCGCCTTGTTCTATTAAATCGTAAAATCGTTGGAAAACATGGGCGCGCATGCGCATACACATAGCTGACGCTGACCGCAGTCCTAATAACGTTCCGACGATTCCGCGAAAAATTTTGGGCACGACGAAATTCAACGTTATCAGCAGTTATTCCCGATCGCGAATAAAACAAAACAAACAACGCACGACTTCCATAATTCACTTCATAACCTCTTCGTCAAACATCAATGCCTGGCCGATTATTATTATTATTGTTATTGTTGTTTGTATTATGATATTTGCGAAGTAACAGGAGACCGAAATGACGCAACGCATTTTATAATAGATGTGTCCACGGTGGTGTGTGTTGGTTAGAGAGAACATGAGAGACAGAGTGTATGTTTGTGTGTGTGTGTCAGACTGAGAGAGGGAGAAGAGGGGAGTCGAATGAGTTTGTGGAGTGCTATTGCTAACATTGGTACGGTGTCTTTGTCGAGATTGTCATCGTCATTGGCCGCCTTCTTGGCCTGTCGCAAGTTATTCGGGTCTTACCGACTGTCTCATCGCTTTATATTTAGCGAGCGAGCGAGCGAGAGAAAGAGACTGACAGTGCCTGTGCCTCGACGTTGCCCCGCCTTCTCAGTTGTCTCTATCTCTCACTCGTGTCCAGTCGCTGCACAAGCAGCCACCGAACGATCCTCCCCACTCTCCGCGTTCACGACCCTGTTAGAAACACACGACGTATTTGATCTTACAATGCCGTTTATCGATCCTCGTATCGTTAACGTTACACGAAACTAATTATTTCTCTTTGTTCGTGATACGACAATATTCCTCGACTTAGCCAACGGCGGAGGAGAAACAAAAAAAAATAATATAAAAACAGCAAAGAGCTCGCTAGACCGCAGCGGATTATAAACCGCCGCGCAGATTCTCCTTCCCCTCCGTCGCCCCCCACCCGACGCTCAGCTCTCCGTCCAATAAGCGCCATCGCGCAAGTTCGAGGTGCGGTCGAGTCCGTCACAGCGCTAATGGTTCTCGACTCGGTATTCCCCGGCTGGGAAATTACCGCGCTCGCAATCTCGATACGAGATTTGTTAACTGTACGACACTCAGTGAGGCGGTGGGGATATTGTGGCAACGTCGAGAGCCGAGGCTAATGTTTAACGACCGTACGACGAACCCTCGGCCGTCCCGACTAGGTATTCGCGACGTCGGAGAGCCCCCCAAAAATATATCGTCAAAATCGTGTTCGTCGGATGAAAATGACCGAGTCCCGTTCGCGACCTACGTCAACGGAAATCCAACAGCGACCCTCGCAACAAGTGTCCCTCGCGTCCTCGACTCGACCCCCCCTTCCATTTCAACGTCCTCCTTTCGCCTCGAAAAATCCTCACCTTTCTCGACGCACGTGTATGCTCGAACGATGATGGGGATTAAATAAAAAATTTAAATTCCTTGGTGGCTTTCGTCGTTTAAACCGTCCGTGTGTTTATCTTTCGAAAATGACTTTCTCTCCTTCGACGGTTGTCTTCCCGTCTGACAGACTCTCTTTGCTCTCGTCTTTTTCTCTATTCATTTGACGACCGAAATATTCTTCTTTTTCCAAGAGGAATTTCGAGAGATAGGTTGTGAGCGCCTCGTCGAGCCGCAGCGGCGGCGGTCGACGAGACTACCCGATGATAACCGACGAGTCGGATCGCTACCGCCACTGTGTTCGTGCTATTGGTCAGCGGGCTGGCCAATCGTATCTGGGCTCAGCGACAGTGGCAGTCGTAGCGGCGGAAGCGTAGTCGTTTGAACCGTAGGAAATCCGTTGAACGTTGGAGCCATTCGCGCTGCGAGTGGCTGACTATGTTCCCGCGAACGGTGTCTTATATACCCGGGAGTCGAGTGTCACGTGACTCCGTGAGACCACCTTCCCCCACTCGCCGTGCCAACAGCCGAGCGCTTCGTACGCCTTTTCTTGGCTCGTAACAGCTCGGAATCGTCGTCATCGCCGTCCCTCGTTGTGTGTCGTTCGTGGTCTTTCTATGCGTGCCACTGTGAGAGATTCTCGACGCACGATATTATACCGGGACGCGTGTAACGTCCATGCTGAGACGCACACGCACACGTCGCTCTTAATCGTTCGTTTCGAGTATATTTTATGATACGGAGGCTCAAGCAGACGGTGACGCGTACGTGACAAACATTACAGATATTGTTTTACGCACGTCCGGTCGACGCGAAATTATCTGTGTGGATGTAGTGTGAAACTTTTCGTACGCATTTTTTTTTTAATCTGCATACCCGTGTGCCGAAGAGCCGCGCATGCGTGAACGTCGCATAACCTCTTCGAAACTCATCAATCAAGGGCGCACGTACGTGTTGCGTTGGGAGTCGAACGGACACCTACTCGGAACGGCGAGACGCCATTTTATATATGCAGGAGCTCCCCCTGCTCGTCGAGTTTACGATACGAAATGACCCACGGAGCACGCACACGCGCTACGGATAATAGCGCGATGGCTCTCGCGACACGAATAACAGAACGTATATTATTATCTCCGTGTGGTACGGCGTGTACGTACGAGCTCGCGTACGCCGGGAGCCAGCCGGCGGAATAATTATGTTGTTCATACGAGAGCTCGGAGTCTGTCCGAGAATTTTTTTTTTTTTCTATTTTTACGTCCATGTTAGACCGTCCTTGTTTTCCACGAAACGTAACCGTCGGATGTTCGCGGGACGGAATTGAATTGTCAGGAGCTTGGGCGAATCGACGACCGAACTTAAAGAGACTCAAATATTTGTCTACTTCATTGAACGATAAAAATGTCAACGTACATTAACACAATTGTTAACTCTTGACGAGTCTCGTCGCCCTAAACCGTACCGTAAACGAGACTAACGAGCGAAAGTTTGGCCACGCGTTGTTTCGGTAGCGCGTAAAAATGGAGACAGAGGGCGTTAATTCCAAAGCGTTGATAAAAATTGTTAATTCAATGACGTTTCTCTTCGACCATTTCCGTTCCACTGGACACGGATGCGGCATTCTGGGATTGACAATAATGATAATAAAATCACGAAGTAAATTGGAAGCGTACAAAGTGTTACGTAGCAAAACTCACTGACTGTTTGTCCGTCGCGAACAAGCCACAGTAAAACGCCGTTAAAGGTGCTGTCCACGAGCGCACACGATTATATTTAGAGCTAACGAGAAACAGCGCGCGGCATAGCAATAAGGTGGCAGGAGAGCGAGCGACGGAGAGGTGGAAGCGAAGAAGCTTTCGGCAGATGCGTTTGCGTTCCGCCCACGATTGCTCTCCCACCGCGTCGGATAGACATTTTTTAGTCTGTAATAAAAAATTTAAAAAAACAATTTTCAAATAATATTTCCCGGCAAATGAAATATATCGTACTTTCCGTTCTACTTGTGACGACGATTATTGGATCATTGTGATGAAGGGAAACAGATTAATGATATAATGAACGGTGTCAATTTCAAGTCGGACACGCGTACACGAGAAACAAGACGGCGAAGGGGCGAAGAGGGATGGAGGAGAAATAGAGAAGAAGGATTGACACGGCCAAGCACCGAGTGTAGAGAACTGGGTTCGAGTTACGTGCGTAACGGCCTTCTTAAATTCGGGTCGCCTCGCTCGAACTTTCAACGGAAAAAGGCACAACTGTGCGCCGCTAAAGAAAAAGAGAAACAAGAAGAAGGGATGAGGAAAATTAATATACCCAATAGGATAAAGAGAATAATAAGAGAAGGCGATAATAAATATGTGGGCTGACTAGAAGTAACCCAAGGTTGAAGAATAAGGATAAGAATAAAGATAAAAATAAGAATAAAAATGACCATAAAAATAAGCATAAAAATAAAGATAAAAATGTGTACAAAAATAATAAGTCTATTGCGATAGTAACCTACAGCGGGGCAAGAGCGTTCTCCGTGTCTTTTGGCGTGGGCATTCTCTCTTCGCCGATGTTGGGAGCTTCTCTCTATCGGGTTTGTTTACGGGACGCCCGACGACGCCGTTACGGTTACGAATCCGCGAGGCTGGTCACGGGTATATCGAAGCGAGCGGCGCAAGGCGGCGCAGCTCCTGCGAGGCGTGTGGTTGAGGAACCGGGATGACGAGATAAGAGGCACGGAGTGCCACACGAGAATCGCGCTCCTGGGCAAGCCTTGACGCGGTTCAACGTTGAGTGTAGGACCGAATGGCTTCGCCGGAGAACCCAAGAGAGCCAAAACGGCCTTACACCGATTCACGTCGATGCGCTCTCCGGCGAGACGACGATCGTGATGTGCACTTGCACGCGTCAGCAAGTGCTCCACCGACAGTCCGTTGTTTATCAAACGAGTATAATTATGCAGTTACGAAAAAAAAAATATTAATTCGAGATTTTCTAAGAAAATAAAAATACCTATAATTCCACACTGCAACAAATTTAATAATCGTACGAAAAAAATATTGTACGATGACTGAACATCGATTGATTTTGAAAATTTAACGTGACGGATTTATGAATAAATACGAAGACTGCGTCGAGGCGTCATTCGATCGTTGACTCACAGTTGGCGAATCGTCGTCTCGGCGGTGAGAATTCTGCCGATTCTCGACCGGATACCGACACGCTCGACGAGTGGGAAATTATCTTTGCACGAGACAATTGCTGTTTTCAGAGACATCCGTATCGTCGCGCAATGGACGAATAAAAATGCTCGTTAATTTTTATTGTCGTGTGAGAGATTCGAATGTCCAAAAAAAAAAAAAAAAAAAAATAAAGAGTCTTGGGCAAAGTGGGAAACGTTTAGTGTCCTGATCGAGGTTTCAAATTTTTTTTGTTCTTTTCCAGGAGTGATTCGAGGGCGAGTGGAAAAAGTCTCGACCGAGTCTCGGCCACTTCTCCCCCGATCGAGTCGTGAAAATCGGTGGCGGGCTGTGCGGGCGAGAACGCGAGGTATATTTCGGTCTTGCATCCAGCTATTTCTGATTACTATGCTCTCGGCTTTCTCGCGACGCTCTCGCCTTGCCTATGCGAACAGGCCGGAGCGAGACAGAGGAAGACCCGTTCGAAGAAAGTACGATGAGGGTGGGTGAGAACGGCCATCTAAATCCGCCAGAACTTTGAATATTGCTTTTGCGAAGCATCGAGTCACCGTGGTAACTCATCGAGGCAAAATTAAATCCCCCTAATCGGTTTTCGATAATACAATTACAACGGTAACAAAAACGAAAATAATTTTCGTGAAAGGGCTTTCACGATGAAAAAAGTCGTTAATGAAAACTACAATAAAACCGGAGGACCTTCGAATATTATCATGTTTACGAAGCGTCGAGTCACCAAGAAAAAGTGTATTTATTTTCTTAATGCTGCGAATATATATATATATATATATAAATAATTTTTTTTTTTTATTGAATGAAAATTCAATACGCATGGTAATTTAGTAACCGGCTGAATTTGCTTTTGAGAAACAACATTTTTCAATGCTTCGTCTTAAAAAAAAAAATGCCTCACGTGTCACTTGCCGTTATGGATCGGACGGTGAAATTTTGTCTCGAACGTGACAATGTAATGCACAGTAAAATTAACGATGCACGGTAATTCGACCGTATTTTTTATCAAGCAAAAAGAATATAGTTGCGGGACCCAACGGCAATTCCCACTTAGTCAATTATTTCCGAACCTCTTGTTTTATTGTTTTTCTTTTTACAACCGAGCATAAAAAAAATTACCATGCAATAAAAAAAAATGAAAAAAAAAAAAAAAAAAAAATGTTCAAAATTAATTCTCACGTCTCTCGAGCGGACGGCTTAGTCGTGTTCGACGAGCGCGTTCCGAGACTTTTGAGGACTTTCGATTCTCACGATAACCGGATTGACATGACAATTTTAATTCGATATTCACATCGCGATTAAAAAAAATGGACTTATCCGGCACGTTAATTTTGTCC
This sequence comes from Listrodromus nycthemerus, assembly GCA_963978505.1. Taxonomy (NCBI): domain Eukaryota; kingdom Metazoa; phylum Arthropoda; class Insecta; order Hymenoptera; family Ichneumonidae; genus Listrodromus; species Listrodromus nycthemerus. The sequence continues at coordinate 8,015,907 of OZ021685.1, forward strand.
CTCGTCATTGACCGTTCGTCAGCTCCCCCCCCCCCCCTTCCTCGACCCGGTTATCACAGCAGGTATATGCAAGACTCAGGTCGTGGCTTCGTCATGGCGTCTGAATATAGAAACGAACGGACTGTCGACATTCCAGAGGTAACTGACACGGATTACGAGACTCCGCCGCTCGGACGATTGTGTTTATAAACGCGTTCTGGATTATCGCCAAATATAAAATTTTCACGCCGCGCATGCGCCCTCCAGATCGGTAATAAAATCCTGCATTATTTCACAGCTAGCGAGCTTCGATTTGCAGGGTGATAAATTTTTTATTAACATTAATTTGGTATTATTATTGACGATTGAAAAAATTGATAACAGTAATTGAAGGCTGTTTTCGGTAATCGAGAAACATGTACTTTTTTGTTGTTTCTCTTGAAGTTCGTTATTTTTCCATGGATTTGACATTTAAATTTAGTTATGCGAATGTTAATCTTTACCTCTGCGAATTATCATGGTTATCGGATGGTTTTTTTTTTATACATAAATGATAAAGGATTTAAGGTTGTAGTCCGATATAATAGGTTGGAATAATCGATTTTTTTTTTTTTTTTTTCATTTTTTTTTTGAAGAAAAATGTTTTCAGACCGAAATTCCGAATATTTTAAAAATTATCGACCGCGCATACCTGATTAATGACTGCAAGTATTATTTGTTGTCAAAACTTTAAAAGCGCGTTTCTCGAAACCATATTATTGAAATTTTGGTGAAGCACTGACTCGAAACTATTCGACCGATTCGGTTGAAAATTAAATTAGCTACACACAGGTAAATACTTAACCTCGAAAACATTTAATTTCCATCACAAATTATCTTTTAAAGCATTTTATTGGTAACTTCATTGGAATAAGGTCTATAAAATAATAATCTCTGAAAATGTTTTTATTCCAGATGCCTACAAAAAGGGCGTGTGCTTCCCCGAAACAACTTATAATTCTTTATAATTCTTTAAAAATAATATAAATAAATTCATGTGAAATGAAGTGGAAAAAAAATTTTTTATACTTTAAAATACTAGTATAAACATGTAAAAAAAAAGCACGTCGAAATTTCGGACGTCACACCGGACTACGGACCTAAGCAATTAAATAGCTAGCCCAGCCAAGTCTCAGCTGCTGCAGCTAGTTTGACTCGCAAGCTGCTGCGTGTTCCGTGGCTGTTCGAAGTTAAAGGGGGAAAAATTCGTGTATGGGAACAACGGTATGGCGAGCTCCATTGAGCGTAGAGGCAGGTAACGGTTTCCGGACGGGGATGTAGCACAGCCTACATACCTTCGATCCGCTGCGGGCGGACCGGGAGTGAGCGAGAGGCGGGGAACGCAAAATGGTCGAAGGAGTGACGGAGAATTTTTAATGGAACGAGGGAGAGACGAGGACTGAGGCCCGACAGTTTAACGAGAAAATACACAAGACTCATCCCGAGAAATCTTCTCCCATCCTCGGTGTAATGTCCAGGAATCTTTGCAGAATAAACGAATCGCTCGTCAGGAAGGTCGCCAACGAAAGGCGCGCTAACGCCAAGCTAAGAGGTTCGACGCGATTCGTGGAAAGCTCGAGAGCCCTACCGAGAACTAATGTTCCGCTTCCGCAAAAGAAAACATCGAACCATTTACGCTGGAATAACTCTATATCTGTATTTACGGTTGAGATAAAATTCTAAGAATATTAGAGAAACCTTTTTTTTGTTGTTTATGTCCGGTTCCATCCACGTCGACGCCATTGTGAACGGTAAAAAATCTTCGACCATTCGAATGAAATTCAGACAAAAAAAACTTGTGACAAAGTATCAAGAAACCGTTTGCTTGTATCGTTTCAAGGTCGTTACAAATGTCACTGGCGTTCGAAACGCAAGCGACTGTGAGAAAATATTGCTATCGCGCGACAAAGATCGTTGGGACGATGGCGAAGCCCGAGCAGCGTTCCGTTGGTTTCGAAGGAACAAAGAAAGCTCTCAGCCAATAATATTCTCATTCGCATTGATATAAGTCGTGCAGGCAGTCGATGCTAGCGAGCGTCGTACGCGTGTGTATATTTCATCGATACGAGATACACCGGCCACGGGTGATCGCGCGAGTCACTCGCTTGTGTACGTGCATATTTCAGTTTACAGCGATGTGGCGGCGCGCGGGTCCGCGCGTGCGCAGTGCGGAGCTGAGCCGGGACGGCGGTTGAGATCCCAGTGAAAGGACGCACGAAGCACGCGGATAGATATATAGTTACTTAACCTCCGTTTGACAGAAACGAGGTCATTTTTATCGTGGCTTTTCGTTCGGTCGTGTGCGCTGCTTTTAAAGATTTATAAAACCCGCGTAGCCACAGACACGAGAGACCGGGTCGGTCGAAACTGCGGGGCATTTGTTAATCTCCGTGAGGTCGTTTGCGTGTGTCTACGGTCTCGGCGATACAGACGAACCCCGCACGAGCGGGCTACTATACGGTACATCGTACGATGTACATACTTAGACGCAGCGTAATACCAAACCGATATCGTTTTGCAACAGTTGAAGCTCGCTTACGTGCAGCATGGGGGGGGGGGGGGGGGAGGAGCGAGAGGGGATTTGTACTAGAGATATTGGAAGAGCGCGAAAGAGAAAGAGAACCGTGTCTATTCGATACGAATAACTGTGTAGGGGAGCAACAGAAAACAAGAAGAAAAAAAAAATCTCAACCGTGACAACACTCGCTGAAGGAGCGGGCGTTTATCACGACACAGCCTCGCCTCTCCCAAGGAATTGATCCGTGCATAATTTTTTTTCGAAGGTGTTACAAAATAACAAGAAAAAGAGATTCATGTTTTTCAGGAATAAACATTTTTTTAACGATGCTTTCGTTGCATAAATTGTGCAATATACGAGCATACGGTTTGGATAATCTAGCAGGATTTTTATATAGTAATGAATATTTGATTAAGAAAATGCCTTTGTGCAGAACGCTTGCCATGCAGCATAATGCGGTTTTTTCCAGGTCTCTCGGACGCAATATTTATTTCCATTAACCTGTTAATGCGGAATTTCAATCCACCGCGACAATGAAAATTGTGCGAAAAAAAAGATAAAAATTGTAAACGCTCGCAGGCAAATTTACTAAAAAAAAAAAATTGCATAAAAAAAATAACATGCGTAATGACAACACATAGGAAAATGCAGATCCGCCGTCGTGCCGCAGCGGACAGTGTTGCGGCGACGCTCCAGGGTTGATATCCAAGAATATCGCGAGGGTCGACGAATCTAACACGATAACACTTTCGCCGAGGCGCGCTGTTGCCTCTTCTCGCGCACGAATCCCGCAATCCGGAGTGCGTGGCGTCTCTCTTTATCTCTCTCGGCTTCTTTCCTCGCTTCTCACACCGGGCCCAACGCGGCCACTTCGAGCTACGATCGGGTATGCCCCTTCACCGGAGGATCAACACCATCAACACTGCCTAACCCTCCTCTTCGCCGCTCCTAGCCGCGCGCGGCCGGCCGTTCTTGCTCCGCGGCGCTCGAGCCTCAAGAATCCGGATCTATCCTCAAGGTTTACATAAACACGCTTAGGACGACTATACTGCTTCTTTATTTTATTTTCTTTGTATTCTCCCACCTGCAGCGCTCTCCTCGTGTCGAATTAATTTTTGTCGAATATTCTACGAAACAATTAAAATTAAATAGTAGGTTTTATTTTATCCCATAAAAAAAAATGATTCGACGGCAACTCGATACTGTAAATTGGTAGGGGCATAAATAGAACGTCCGCAGCTTTTTGCGTATCTTGTTTTTTTATTATTCGAGACGCCACGATTGAAAACAATATCGAAGCTTGTTACTTCTCTAGGACTTCCATTGCTCCCGATATATCCTCAACGTTTACGTAAACACGCTTAGGACGACTATACTGCTTCTTTATTTTATTTTCTTTGTATTCTCCCACCTACAGCGCTCTCCTCGTGTCGAATTAATTTTTGTCGAATATTCTACGAAACAATTAAAATTAAATAGTAGGTTTTATTTTATCTCATTAAAAAAAAATGATTCGACGGCAACTCGATACTGTAAATTGGTAGGGGCATAAATAGAACGTCCGTAGCTTCTTGCGTATCTTTTTTTTTTATTATTCGAGACGCCCCGATTGAAAACAATATCGAAGCTTGTTACTTCTCTAGGACTTCCATTGCTCCCGATATATCCACAAGGTTTACATAAACACGCTTAGGACGACTATACTGCTTCTTTATTTTATTTTCTTTGTATTCTCCCACCTACAGCGCTCTCCTCGTGTCGAATTAATTTTTGTCGAATATTCTACGAAACAATTAAAATTAAATAGTAGGTTTTATTTTATCCCATAAAAAAAAAATGATTCGACGGCAACTCGATACTGTAAATTGGTAGGGGCATAAATAGAACGTCCGTAGCTTCTTGCGTATCTCTTTTTTTTTATTATTCGAGACGCCCCGATTGAAAACAATATCGAAGCTTGTTACTTCTCTAGGACTTCCATTGCTCCCGATATATCCACAAGGTTTACATAAACACGCTTAGGACGACTATACTGCTTCTTTATTTTATTTTCTTTGTATTCTCCCGCCTACAGCGCTCTCCTCGTGTCGAATTAATTTTTGTCGAATATTCTACGAAACAATTAAAATTAAATAGTAGGTTTTATTTTATCCCATAAAAAAAAATGATTCGAAGGCAACTCGATACTGTAAATTGGTAGGGGCATAAATAGAACGTCCGTAGCTTCTTGCGTATCTTTTTTTTTTATTATTCGAGACGCCCCGATTGAAAACAATATCGAAGCTTGTTACTTCTCTAGGACTTCCATTGCTCCCGATATATCCACAAGGTTTACATAAACACGCTTAGGACGACTATACTGCTTCTTTATTTTATTTTCTTTGTATTCTCCCACCTACAGCGCTCTCCTCGTGTCGAATTAATTTTTGTCGAATATTCTACGAAACAATTAAAATTAAATAGTAGGTTTTATTTTATCCCATAAAAAAAAAATGATTCGACGGCAACTCGATACTGTAAATTGGTAGGGGCATAAATAGAACGTCCGTAGCTTCTTGCGTATCTCTTTTTTTTTATTATTCGAGACGCCCCGATTGAAAACAATATCGAAGCTTGTTACTTCTCTAGGACTTCCATTGCTCCCGATATATCCACAAGGTTTACATAAACACGCTTAGGACGACTATACTGCTTCTTTATTTTATTTTCTTTGTATTCTCCCGCCTACAGCGCTCTCCTCGTGTCGAATTAATTTTTGTCGAATATTCTACGAAACAATTAAAATTAAATAGTAGGTTTTATTTTATCCCATAAAAAAAAATGATTCGAAGGCAATTCGATACTGTAAATTGGTAGAGGCATAAATAGATCGTCCGCAGCTTTTTGCCTATCTCGTTTTTTTTTTATCACTCGACACGCCCCGATTGAAAACAATATCGAAGCCGGTTACTTCTCTAGGACTTCCATTGCTCCCGCGTTTTCGACCCATACATGCACACGGACAGGATGAGAGACGGATGTGTGGAGAGGGACCGTTAACTAACTGACCGAGCAGCCGAGCGGGCATCGGTTGCGACACACAATGCCAGGCCAGCTGGTACAGAGATTACTTTCTCTAGCTCGGAATCGCGAGTGATTTCTCGGGCCAGGGCGCTCTAACGTATTTACACGTACGCGGGTGACATATTTGCTGCGGAACCGAGCGAGCCATCGTCCGGTAGAGCCACGGAGTGAAAGACGGGAGATGGATTTTTTAGCGATACGAATTGAGATGGTTAATACATGAGAATGCAGCGCAATTCAATAAGAGTCGGAGGCTGTGCAAAAGGTCGCAACGGCAAACGGTCGGCAGTCGAGAATGGCTCGATAAAAAAAATTGTACCGTTAAAATACGCGCTGATGGATGAACCGTTGATTTTAATTTATTTATTCATCCATTTGTATGTTTCGTCAGATGGAAAATAACCACTTCAAATATTAAATATTTTGATAAATAGTTCGAAAAAAATCCGAGAAAGATTTTTTGTACGTTAATATCAACGATTTTTTGTATCGTTCTGCGATTTTTTTTCTCTAATAAAAAAAATACATTTGGGCGACGAAGAAGAAAAAAAAAATCAAATAAATATATTTAAAAAATCAAAAGGTTAGAGACTTCCGGACAAGAAATCTCAGCCGAATGTCCAACGACTCTTCTGCCGTGTCACTCTTTCATCTCGAGCGTCAATAACGATAAGGAAAATAAACCCAGTGTGGCTTGGTCCCTGTTTTTTTTTTTTTTTTTTAATTCCTACTGACGCGTAACGAAACGCAGCGAGAGTTGACTAACAGCGGAAGGATTTTGAGAATAAAGTTTCACAGTTCGGTGTTGAGCGAATGCGGCCGCTGCGGCGACGACTCGTCTCCTTTTACATCGTCGCTCCGATTGTTGCTTGTTTCGGGCACGTTGCTATGCCAGTCTCGCCGTTGCGTAACTCGTCCCGCGGCCACGGCGCGAATCACTCGCTTGTTATTAGCTCTTTGTTATCGTTACATACACCAGAAACAGGATAAATTTTCACGTACGAGAATACACGAGACCGTATGAGAGTTATTGACGATCGACTTGCCTTATTACACTCGAACCGAAGTCGATGCATTATAAAATAATATACGATTTACGGTACGAGTGCGGTAAATGGGACTTTATTTTTACGCTGTAAATCTCATCGTACGATAAGTGCGACTTTAGAATCGCCGATTTTTTTTTAACCAATGCAGAAAACGTGCTGTTTTGTGCTTGCCAATTGTGGAGCTTCAAAGCCAGCTTGCGCAAAAAGTCGTGCTTTTTCTGCATCAGTCGTATAAAGTACACGAAGTGGGTATCCAAATATCGAGTACCGAGTCTGTATTCGGTTCTCGGAAATTCAGCAGCTAAATTCTGCTATTGTTAAAAAATACGTCGGTACCGAAACATTATCCAGTGCTCGGTACTCAAAATACCAACGTATTTCGTGTATTTAAAATCGCCGATTTTTTTTTTTAACCAATGCAGAAAACGTGCTGTTTTGTGCTTGCCAATTGTGGAGCTTCAAAGCCAGCTTGCGCAAAAAATAGTGCTTTTTCTGCATCAGTCGTATAAAGTACACGAAGTGGGTATCCAAATATCGAGTACCGAGTCTGTATTCGATTCTCGGAAATTTAGCAGCTAAATTCTGCTATTGTTAAAAAATACGTCGGTACCGAAACATTATCCAGTGCTCGGTACTCAAAATACCAACGTATTTCGTGTATTTAAAATCGCCGATTTTTTTTTTTAACCAATGCAGAAAACGTGCTGTTTTGTGCTTGCCAATTGTGGAGCTTCAAAGCCAGCTTGCGCAAAAAATAGTGCTTTTTCTGCATCAGTCGTATAAAGTACACGAAGTGCGTATCTAAATATCGAGTACCGAGTCTGTATTCGGTTCTCGGAAATTTAGCAGCTAAATTCTGCTATTGTTCAAAAATACGTCGGTACCGAAACACTATCCAGTGCTCGGTACTTAAAATACCTACGTATTCAGTGTATTTGGCCAGCCCTGTTTGCGCCTAGATCGCTCGAATTTAATGTCAAGTTCATTTCCATCTTTATGATAATAGTTAAGCTCTCTGACGACATTCCCGATTGGTACCGCGAGCTGAACAAACATTTGATCCAACATTTTCCGCAAGCTGTACAGAAATATCGTTGAATTCGTTCATTCGTAGCGAAACTATTTTTCGACGATTTTTTTTTTCCTCCGGTATCCGAGACGTTACACGAGGAGGAATAATTCGAGGACCACGTGCGTTCCCCATCTGTATAAACGACGATTGTTACCCGTGAGAATGACCGTGTTCGTTTGTAGCGATTTTCAACGGGGACCGTGAAAGTGCGAATTAGAAAAATAAATAAAAAAATAAATAAAAAGAAATAAACTCAGTCGGTATTAAAACTCGCATTTTCAACGAAGAACGTTAAAGTGCGAATAAAAGAAAAATAAAAAAGGATAAAAAGTAAGAGAAATAAGGTGAGTTGGATTAAAAAAAAAAATTGCATACTCTAAATATCGGTAAATTGAACATTAGGGTGCTTATCGATGCATCGACATAGAATCTCCCATCTGACAAAGATTTTTTTTTAATTCCATATCAATCATCTCTCGGACGTCTTAAAGTGTCCTGAGTGCGTCCTTAAACCGTCCTTGAATTTGGCTTTGGCCCCTACGCTAGATAAGGCGCTTATCGCGGTGTAAAACGATAACCGCTCGAGTCTCGAAGCTCCCAACCGAGCCTCGATATCATCACAGTGTATCGAAATTACCGTGGTCGGTAATAAAAACCTGTAATAAATTTTTATCACGGCTGGTGTCGTGCACACGATCACACCAGAGTCTCGGTAAGAGCGTATATCGTATAAACTCTACATAAAAATTATCTTTCCACCATGCATGCGTTGAAAAAAAAAAAAAAAAAAAAAAAAAAAAAAAAAAAAATCGATTACTGTTTTCGATACCGACCGAGTCCGGGTCGAGCGCGGTGGTTTCGCTTAGTCTTGACCTCAGGCCGGTCGTCCGAGTCTCCGAGCCCAAAGGGAACAAGCGTAAAAGCGAGACGGTCCGAGACGAGTGAGCGCGACCGAGAGACCTTTTCGCACACGCTATACTATAAACGAGTGTTGGTGCACGTGCGCGCGCACCCTGCTCGTGCCGGCTGCGCGCCTTCGCCTTCCCCCTCTCATTCTCTCTCGGGCGCTCTCGGACTACGGATTTTGCGGATGGTCGTTTCGCAGACACGTTAACCTGACTCTCCTGTGCGTGCTGGCCGATGCCGGTGACTGAAATTCCGAATTCATTACCGGCAAATAACTTTCACTCGGGTTGGCTCGAGGCACCATACGAGGCGGAGAACCGCAGTTTGCACGACCGCATCGAGAGACACCGCGCGCCGTCCGCTCCTTCTAAATAGGGTTCTTCACTGAAACGTCGTTGCGGAGTCTGCCGCGTGGGGGACGCTCGGTCGCTCAACTCCTTCCTCGCGCATAATTATTTTTCAACGTCACGCCGCAATCTTAGGACGGTATCACGATCCAGCGTACCCGGCCCCACTTGGCTGACCATTCATTTTAGCATCCGTCATTGCGGCTCGGTTGAGACGGAAAAAAAAAAAAAATTGCGCTGCGGTTAAAAGAGCGGGCAAATAGGGCGCAGAATTATTATACATGTTTGTTTATTTTTAACTAACCTTATCTGGTCGGATTACCGTCGAGAAATATATATAAATATACTATTGGATAGCGGGAATAATAATAGAGCGAGGTTCATCGACGGAAGGAGGGACGTGTAAAGCGAGGGACGAGCTAGCGTTCTTGCGGCCGTCTGTGACTCCCGTGCAGACGAGGGCGCCTAAAATATTCATTGTCTCGTGCGTCCAGGTGGCAGCGCACGCCTTTCGAAGAAGGCTACGGTCGAGTCCTCCCACAGGCAAGGCTTTAAAGACCCGAGGACACACCGAAACGCTTCAGCACCGTGGAAAATAAATCTCCACGGGAAGTAAAAAAGAACAGATGAGAATTGACGATAGAAAAAAGTAGAGAATGCTAGGTAAGCGGGAGGAGATGGTTCCCTGGTCATTGTGAGTCGGCGAACTTATTCATCTTTATCCACCGAGTGAACAATAAGCGAGAAACTTTGTAAAGATAATTTTATTTATTTTTTTCATTAATATAAATGCAGAAATAAAATAATATTTTTTTCTACATGTTACACGATAATGCAAGGTGTGAGCTAGCTGCAATGAACTAAAACGCCCGGCAACGCCGATCGACTTAACCGGCAAGAATCGTAACCGACGTAATTTACGGAGAAACTTAGGCGACAAGATACAAGCGACCGGACGGGATGAGAGCGAAAAAGGGTAAATTGGCTTTCGAGAGCCACTGGACGAGTCCTCGGGCTCTGGGCGGGTGTTTCACCGAAACTACTCGAGATACGACGACGCATGCGCGCATGCGCGAAACGTAAGAAGCGTTGAGCACGAAGAGTGGCTGTTGAACGATTCTCTATCTCACTCTCCGTGGCAAAAGTCGATCGGAAGGCACGCGCACGAGTCAGCCCCGAGGATAATGAAGAAGAGTCTCGCCGTTGCTCCCAACGAATAAACCGCAGAGCCATCGAGAGAGGGTCGGCCGAAGCGCGCGCATCAACACGGAAGGAGGTTAGAACCACCGCGAGCCGGCTCATGGGGGTCCCTGACCTACGTTACTTTCCCGTATAGGCGGCCATCCGCCGGAAGCACTCTCGAGAACGAGTGCGCGCTCGAGTGTTCTCCTGTTTCGCTCGCAGGATAAAGCTCGTAAAAAAAAAAAAAAAAAAAAAAAAAAAAAAAAAAGAAAATGTGGCTTCAAGTTCACGATGATGGCTGAGACGAAATGTATGAACAAAGTCACGGAGGAATTTTCTCGACGAGAGAGGCAGAGAAAGAGGGTGGGGGAAGAGAGAATTGATTTCTTCGCTCGTTAATTTGGCATTTTTTTTTTTTTCTTTCACTCTGGAATAAGAGTATGAACGAGGATGAACGAGAAAAATTAAATATAAAATTAGAGAGGTATTCCTTTTTCTTTTTTAACGAAGACATTTCAAAATTAGTCGTATAAATTCTTGGTAATTGACGAGAGGAATTTTATGTGATGATGGAACGATTGTAAAATTAACGAGAGAGAAACATTGCGGGTCTTCGTGGAAATAAACTTTCGTGGGATGCACGGATAGGTTTTTACGCGGCTATTGTGCGGGGACCGAGATCGATTGGTGATCGAGACGCGACGATGTGCTTTCTAGTGGAGATTTCACCGGCCGATCGGTAATCGATACTCTTATCTCGGCAACGTAACCGCGCATCCAGATGCGGCGTTTCCGTCGAATATTATGAGACGACGTCGGAAATATTTTTCTCATTGACGTCACGAGACTCGAGTAACGAAATAATCGGGTTGCCGAAGTTCAGCGAGGGATCGGCAATGAGCACACGAATGCGGGAACTATCGCGTGACCTTGGACTCTCGCTTCGCAGTCAATATATGCGGGCGTGAATGCACTAAACATAAATGTATTTAACTGCCGGTCGTGTAAGTACGAAGTAACGTGGAAAATTATTTTTCCCCCCTCGATCGTCTGAAGCGCAAAAAATTAGAAATGAAAATTAAATCGATCGCAACGCATTTTATAATTTAATTCATGAGAAATTATTTTTTAAATTCAAATTTACATTTATTTTTAATTTGCAAATTATTTTATTTATTTTTTTAATCGATCGAGACTGTTTCACTCGACTATCTTGTACTGTTAGTCATTGTCAACATCCGTACTCGTTGATTGTTTTCTCACTACTGGAAACAAGCAGGCAAAAAAAAAATCGCGTAGCCGTTGCGGTTGGAAAAAAAAAAAAGGATAAAAATAACAGCGTCGATATCTCAGCGATTATCGACAGTACGTCGATACAGCCGCACAAAGCAAGCTCGATACGGCGAAGTTGTGAGCTCGGTTTGCAGCATTTTAATGCTGCGCGGTGTCTCCAGCGGAGATTTGCAGTGAGTCGAGTACACGAGCTCTCTCGGCCTGGCACAAGTGCGAGCGCACTGCGGGGCAACACTGGCCAAAGCTGCCGAGTGAAAGGCAACAATGTGAAGGCTTGCCGAACCGTCTACGGTATTCGCGGTATTGTATGTGTGGTTATAATATCGACGGGCGAGAATCAAAAAGGCGTAATCCATATAACTTAAAAATTGGGAGCTGCGCCCATTTAATTCCGAGCGGTCGATGCGCAAGTGGTACAACCGTAGCGCAGGGAGCTTGGGGCTGTCCATAAAAAAAAAAGACGAACAGCCTCTCGATAGCCTGGCGTAACGTTCATCGCTCCCCCACCGATGAATTCACGCTGGACAGCCATGCAAAGTACCCAATCATAATTATTTGGGTATCCGTCAGACAAAAATATTAAATATTAAATATTAAATATTAAATATTAAATATTAAATATTAAATATTAAATATTAAATATTGCATATTAAATATTAAATATTAAATATTAAATATTAAATATTAAATATTAAATATTAAATATTAAATATTAAATATTAAATATTAAATATTAAATATTAAATATTAAATATTACATACTGTAAAAAAAATATTGAATCCCCTTCGCAAAACCTAAACGAGTAAGCCGTATAATCGAATACAGGTACAGTCGCAAAGTATCCCAGGGATTCTTCAAGCTCTCCGCGAATTGTATACTTTACAGCAAAGATACCGGACAGTGAGTCGCACAGCCGTGACAAGGACGACCGCTAAACGAGCGAATTAAACCGGAATAATTGCCATACGTTGCTCCCGGTCCGTGAGAGAAGTCCGTGCGAGGACAACCGGGGGAAGAAGTGGAGAGTAAAAAAAAAAAAAAAAAAATAAAGAAAAAGAGAAAGAGGGGAAGAAAAGAGAAGAAGAAAGAGTTCAGTGACGGACAGGCAGGAGTCGCTCCGTGAGAGCTCGGCTGCCGCTATTCTCCCTTTGTATACAGTCCGTAAAACTCGACTCTCCCATGCTAACCGAGGCTTCGGTTTCATCCAGGATACAGAGAAATGAGCACGAGTTTTATAACCTCGTTAGATGCGTTAAAACGGCCCGGCCGACGCGGAGACAACAACCGCATCGACGGCGCTGTTCCGTCGGACGCCGATCGAGCGAAAAATCTTCGTTTCTCACAGTACGTTTGTTGCTCTTCCGTTCCGAGAAGGCCGAAACTCATCCAGCGTTCGGCTCGCGCGTTACTCGCAATAATATCGAGTCCACACACACACACACACACATTCGATGAAGGAAAGGAAAAAACAGATAATGAAGAAGCGTAATCGATCAGTGAGAATAAATCGTACGGGCTTCCCAGTTTGATAGACGGACCGATTAGGATAATTGATGATCGCGTGGAAAACGCTGCGAGTGCGAGAAGAGTCGAGGGAATTCGCCGTTGATCGCTCACTCGAGAGACGCAACGAACTGACCGGCAGAGGGCGCGCCCAGTCGCGCTCGGGGATTTCCGTTGAGCGAAAAGCCACTCTCGAGAATATCGCAAGGTCGCGAACCACCGTTGGAATAAAACATTAGAAGCCACATGAAAAAAATAAAAATCAAAAACGTTTCGCACCACATAGCGAAGCAACGATTTTACGGGTGAAGCGTTTTATGATGGAATAATATTTGAGAGAAGGAAGTGAACATGTGCTTGGTGAAGTGTGACAATGATTTTACAAAAATACAGTCGTCCCAAAAGACCCGAGTCCGTCGCACGAATCAACGCGTACAACACACACACACACACACCTCATCTGGAAATCGCATTTGCGACGTTTTGTACTATTTTTAGTACTCTGACACTAAAATCTCGCAATATATATTTTTTTAACGAAAAATAATCTTCCTGTAGTGAGGAAAAAGAGACGAGGTGTATTTGTCGGGTTGAAAACTTCTCAACGATTAAACTGAGCGTCCCCCACCTCCCCCGTACGAAGACGGTTGGCAATGGTAGAAAATTCGAGGAAACGTAGCGCCTATTTTTGTGGTTCGTTGTATCAGCCGGCGAACGGCGAAGATGGTGTAACCTTGCCGGACGACCTCGATCGCCTTGACGAAGCGTGTTTGCGAGGAACCTTCGTGAGCTCTCGCGGTTAGCTTTCTTGCTTAGGTTCTGCGCTCGCTATCTTTTTCCCTCTCGAATATCCGATCCGTGTAATGGGAGTCGCGCGGGTCGATCGGGAACTCTCACTTTTTTTTTTTTTTTTTTTCCCACTCGAGCGACGAGCCGTGAACTCGTCGATGGGTCACGCCGACTGTCAGAGTCGACGAATTATCGAACTTATATTCGTGCATTATGCATTCACGCCTGGGGAAAGAAAATGAGACGGGGAAAAAAAAATATAATTGGATAAAAAAAATGGTCGGTGAAAATTTCGTTGAGTGTGGCGAAACTTCTGCGAAATATCGTTGCCGGGAAGACCGTCGTGGTAGACTCGGGTCGAGGCACGTACGAGCGAGAAGGCACGCGCGTGAAAGTAGCATTTTGAAATTCCGATTGACCAGCGACGCTCGTGTGCGTGAGCCGACACGAGTGTGTTTATATAGAGAGAACGGTAACACCGTACGATCCACGCGGATCTACGCGCACACGGCTGACACGTGGTCGAGACACCTGTATGTTTAAAGCGTTTGAATTATTTCGCCAAACATTATTAATTCATAGAGTACAATTGTGATGATTTTTTTTTTTTTTCACATGTGCAATAAATTGTTATGGAGCGCACGGTTGGTGATTATGAACGATGAAAAAAAAATCGTTCCATTGTCGGCAACTGGAGAATTAATTTGTTCGATAATTCCCCTCGAGCGAAATTCATTTGAGGGATCGAAAAATAAAAGTTTGTATTGTCAAGTAAATACTATTGTCAAGTAAAACCGTAATTGATTACGTTACAATCCCTAGAGAATATTCGATATTTTTCCAATCTACTCGAATTCACGCGAATACAATTTCGCGAAAATAATTATTGTGCCGAGCCCAATTGTCGTCACGGTTCTTCCTATTTTTTTTATTTCTTTTATCCACGTGCACAGACGGTCGATGAATATGACAGAACCGAAAAATTGTTCGACCAAAATTTATTCGAGGCTTAACAAAAAAATTCATCTTATGGGTATTTTCGTTTGAATTTTATTTAATTTAAAAATTCTTTTTTAATTTGAATTTTTCAGTAACCGTGGGTGTTTATCGTCGACCGATCACCGTTATAGATTACGCTACAACGTCTTCGCAGAACTTATTCTTCGTTATCGCAACGAGCGTCACACCGACTGGGGTAATAAAAATAAGCATTCGCTACAATAACGTTTACGGCGCATTGAATCGCGGACTTCGGACAACGTTAATTATTTTTATCCGAGACTGTGTGTTTTTACTTTCGCCTCCGCGACATGCCAAAGGACACAACTCTGCATCGACGATCGATGAATCATTGTCAACACGCCCGGCACAGGCCAACAACTTAACAGGCACGTCGAGTCACTTACTCGGGACATTTGTGCAAACCGATCGTAAATTACATTTACTTTCAGCAAAATAATCTATTACTCACCCCTTCGTTTCCTAGGAACTGTATAGTAGGGTTCTGATTGGTTTTATTCTGAAACAAACGAAAAAATTTTCCGTCATTAAATTGCGACTGAAACTGCAATTACATCAGTGACTGTAACCGGTAATTATAAATTCTTGGAGATAAATACATTTAATTTTTTTTTAATGAAAAATAAAAAAAAACATGCAGTAACGTACCGAGAGTGAATCATCGCAGGTGCAAAAAAGGAAGTATCAAAATAAGCAAAATCGATTAAAAAAATGTCGTTTCATCAACGACCTGTGTGAAAAAAAAATTTTTTATCCGACCGCAAGAAAAGATAAAAAAATAATCTTGTCATCCCAACAAGAAAAATACAACGAATTCCAGCAATTTTTATGTTCGGTACAACAATAGCGAGACTATTGCTGAAATGAGCTGTAAATTTTCTAAATCCCTCGAGAATCGTTTGACGTGTATTTTTTCACGTAAAATTATTCCGTGGATTTTCCAACGGAATTTTCCGTTCTCGTTCGACGAGCGAATCAGTTACACCTTGTTATACCCCGTTAATTAATTTATCCTCGTGCATTTGTAGCCCTGTGTGTGCTGCGCATGCGCGCGTCACCGATCCGTACAGTCGAAAGCGCGATACTGCTAGTTGTTACGTGAACTAATGAATAAATTCATCAAGAAAAATAAGAAAAATTCGAAAAATAGAAGCAACGAATTACAAAAGCGAGAAAAAAAAAATTCTACCCTGTTAGTCTTGATAAATCCCGTGACACTAATTAAGAGAACCAACGTGTTGGACGAGTCTCGTGCGATATTAAATTAACGGGAGACTGCCCGCTTTTTTCGTGCTACCCGCTGAATTTTTAGAACGAAATACCGTTAACCGGTGGGCGTAGAGATAGACAGTGAAAACGAGATGTACGACGGACGTTCCAAATTTCTACATACAGGCTCGTTGCAGGGCGAAATGTCTCACACATATCTCAAGCTCGACATTCAACACCGACACGCAAAATCAAAATTCATTATTTTCAATTTAAAAAAAAAATCGTATCATTTTAATCGAGGACAAAACTCGTTGCGACAGACAGAATTTATTCTCGGCCACGATATCCTTTACTTATCGATGAAATATTATTATTATTTTATATGGCAACGACCAAGCGTCATTCAAGACCGACCCGCAAAATCAAAATTCATTATTTTCAATAAAAAAAAAATTCGTATCATTTTAATCGAGGACAAAACTCGTTGCGACAGACAGAATTTATTTTCGGCCACGATTTCCTTTACTTATCGATGAAATATTATTATTATTTTGTATGGCAACAACCAAGCGTCATTCAAGACCGACCCGCAAAATCAAAATTCATTATTTTCAATAAAAAAAAAATTCGTATCATTTTAATCGAGGACAAAACTCGTTGCGACAGACAGAATTTATTCTCGGCCACGATTTCCTTTACTTATCGATAAAATATTATTATTATTTTGTACGGCAACGACCAAGGTAAAAAAAATTTATTACATGCGAGATAACGATAGAGCAAAAAAAAGAAAAAAAGTAAGCAGAAAAAAAAAACACGTCTCTCGCCGTAATTTCGAAACGTTCCGAGCAACATCCCGTCCGAATGTTTCGCGTGTGCGTAAGTTCGAGACTCGCGCTTTGTCCGAGACGGTATCGCGACGTGGACACTGAAAATTCGTGAATCGCTTCGGTTCTCGCGGAAGCGTTCTTCGACACTTATCGCGTCGCCGATCGAATCTCCGTTCGTGACCGTTTCGTTCGCGTCGCAAAAAATAATAAGATAATCTTGGGATCGGTAAGCCGTTCGGAAATACACGGATACTCGGTGAATTCTCGAGAATGCGGCGAGCCGATCGGAATGATAATTCTACCTGCCGATTCTACTCCGTGAATATCCGGTTATTCATTTTAATTCCTATTTTTTTTTTTTTTTTTTCCGTCGCTTCCGACGAACCGTCGTCGATTACGCATTTTTTTTTACCCACAGTCGATGCTGATGATTCGCTAAGGAATAAAGGGAAAAAAAAAATCAAAAAAAAAAAAATAACAAAGACACCGAAGAGGTAAATTAGTCGAAAAGCTTCGGAGAGCGGGAATGAAGAGGAAAATGTAGGGGTGGGGAATGGGGGGGCAGAGTTGCCGTGTGCATTCGCTGTTGCTCGACGCTACTTAGCAACAAATTCGGCAACGCCGCCAACTGGTTCACTTTCTCTCGGGCGGCGAACTCGGCTACCCCCGACTTCCCCTCCGAGACTACGATCGCTCGAGCGAACGACCGAGCGAGTATATCCGAGTGAGTAAAGAAATCGAATAAGGCATGATATATTTTATATATATATATATATATATATATATGTGTGTGTATGATAATTCTTGTAAAATAGTAGCGCCCGTTTGTATCCCAAGCGGGTTACTTTATGTGGAGAGTCTGGATCGATGAATCGATTTAAACCAATTTACGACAGTATACTCTACAAAATATTGTTATTATTTTTGTTTTATGAAGAATTGTTGGAAAAAAATTATAGCTCGCTCGGGTGAAAAACATTTAGCGAGATTAAGACGCACGGATGTTTCGATACTTTTCGGACTATTTTAAACCTCGACGGATAATCTTATGTATAATTTGTCATTGATTAGGCTTATCGGCAGGATCTCGCGAGATTCGTTGCTCAATATTATGAACTAAGGAGAATGTTCAATAAATGAATACTCTGGAAAATTATGTGCCCGAACGATGTCGCTGTTGCTCGGTGATTTATATATCGATATATTAAGGTGATGATCGACACACAATTTATTTTCAAGCTCTATACACGTGGAGAAATATATTCGCGCAAATGAATTTCAAAATATCACCCTAATATAGAATCACTGAAGGGAAATATATTTTACTTTTTGCTGATATATTTTTATGTGTCTCGTACGTATGTTTTATTTTCGTCTGACAAAGGGTAAGATTTTTTCGTAGATAAATAAAAAAGTTACCTCGTAAAATCTCGATTAAAAGTTACTGTGAAACATTGCCCCGTCGTTTTTTTTTTTTTTTTTTTTTTTTTTTTTTTTTTTTTTTTTTTTTTCACAATGCCAACGACCAGCTGAAGTAAGTCCCGTTCCAATATCGTTCGGCAATCGAGTGCAGCAGGAGTGACCCGCATTACCCCATCCCCCTCATCAACGACTTGTGAATTCGTCAGGTCAAAAAAAAAAAATGTTAAAGGTACTGTAAAATCGAGTTCACCTTTAAGTCCGGTTTATTTCCATCGTGAAGCAGTGCGATGAACGTTCGATCAACGTTGATCGAGGTACGTGAACATTTAATAGAATCGTCCAACCCTTTTTCGGACCGCGGTACATAGAAGGGCGTTAGTCGGCGCGCCACTGCGCCGGAACCGAGAGGACTCACGCAGTGACGAATAGGACCGAATAAATTGTGACGACACGTCTACCACCTGTCCGCGATTCTCGGCAGGGTGCATTTTTTATTTTTACTCTCACATCCCATGCAAACTATGCAAGGAGGCAAACTACAGTTAAGAAAAAAAATTCTTTCATCGGATTTCGGTTTAAAGAAAATACTCTGCCGGTTCTGAAATGCAAAACATTTTTTAATTTACATCACCGAGACTGTGCTGTAAAAAAAAAAAAAAAAAAAAAACGGACAGTAACTTCTCGAAGAGACTTTAACTAGAAGCGAGATCTTCCTGTATCTTATACAAAATGTAGTTTTTAATATTTTACTTTGTATTATTTTTCTTTAATGAGGCGTCGTCGTCAACGATGCATTGTGTTTGAGATAAATTCTATTCACGAGTAAATGGAATAAAATCGTTGAAATACTTTACGGGTCGTTAGAACGGGGAAACGAGTCACGGAGTTGTGAGTCGATAAATTGACAAGCTTTTTTTTTTTTTTTTTTTTTTTTTTTTTTTTTTTTTTTTTTTTAAGGTGACGGTACTCAATGTCCTAATGCGAGAGTCGTTAAATTGTTTTTCGTACCTGCCTACTTTACCTATGACGATAATTATTTCGCCTCGTCGCTCGAGCCACGCTGTAAAAGACAGGTAAGCGATGAAATTGAAAATTGGAATTGTACAAAGTCCACGGGTGGTTGACGGTAAACGAGAATAAATTTATTCTGCACATGGCTCGTAAGCGTACAATGGAGTCTGAAGGGGTTCTTTGCGGGACTTCAGCGGCAACCGAGCGGAGAAAGCTCGATTTCACTAGAGGTATACTGGAATGGAATATATATATATTTTTTTTGTCTGCCAATGGCTAAACGCGAACCTTAGGATAGGTAATAATCGAGGCCGGCAGAAGAAGGGAGTTGTCCCTCGAATTCGCACGGAAACCCCTGTCCGCCACCTGCTTCCGAGGGTTGTACAAGCCACCTTGACCGGGTGAAAGAGGGAGAAAAAAAAAGGAGAAAGAGAACAAAGGCCGCTACAACGAGCCGCATTCCCGTAGGTCGGGGACTGGATTTTTGGCCTCGTAATAAATTTCTTCCTCGCCATCTCGATGGCGAGGAAGAAATAGGTTCAGGCATAAATCCCTTAAATTTCTTTCCAAATAAAATAAAAATGAAATAGAAAATAATTGTGAAATAAACTATTTAAATTTTTTCAATGATCACGGGATAAATGGAAAAAAAAACGGTATTACGATGCTACTTTCTCATGATTTAATATCGCGGAAATGTTAATATCATAGAATAATTGAAAAGCTGAATTACGACACTACTGTGTAAATATTTAATATCACTGAATAATTAAAAAGTGGTATCGTAATACTACTTTTTAATTATTTTATATTATCATTGAAACGATTAACCCAGCTATTTATTCGACATCGACTTGCGCTATCGTAGAGTATAGCGATACTCTACGATAGCACAAGTGGATGTCGAACAAATAGCTGTTTGAAGGCATGCGATATAGATATAGACTAAGTAGCTTAAAGTAAAAACGGTTTCCCTATTTTCTCCGGGCGAATTAATATTTGCAGAAGGAAATTACTCTTTCACGTATCTATTCACGGTAAAAAAAAAAAAAAACCTAACAAGCTCCTGTAAAAATATTAAAAGTCGCGAAGAAAATGAGGAAACAGATTTATTACCGACCAACCGTGAATTCCACCGAAAAATAAAAAAAATATTATAAAAACCCCTTCCTCGCGTTTCAATTTCGAATTAATTAATTAAAAAAAAAATGATCTAAAAATTCTCGTCAGAGTACCCGGGACAGCGAGTATTGTCCCGTTACCCGGGACGAAGCCATTCCGGCCCACGCGTCTCCCGAGCCAGAGAAAATGCGCGGCCGAACGCGGCCAACTCGCATGGGTTTCGATAGGACCGGCGGGTCTCGAGTCTAAAAACGCGTCCCTTCACGCCTCGGCGCAACAGTGTCGCAGAGACCCGGAAGCATCGGCGACGTGTCGATGTGACAACGAGAGAACGGCGTCTGGTCTCTCTGCATCCGTGTGTGCGTGGCCGTCGCACCGTGAACGCCCGGGGGAGCTTTGGCGCGGGACAATGCCGGCGTCGAGACGGTCGAGAGACGCCGACGACCTTCCTGCGGCAACGATCGATTCGAGGCGCTCGCGCTAGAGCGACGGTAACCAATGGGTGAAAACACATTTTGACGCCGCAGCGAGTTATCTTCCTCTTACTTTTCCCAACCGCCGCTGAGCGTCCGACGGGCGTCTCGGCGTTTCTCCGTTGTCCCGATTGTCGCTCGCTAAATTTCCATATTGTACTCGGCGTTTGTGTCTACGCGTGCGACGGAGAGCGAGCGTAACGGAGAGACCGCTTGGTCGATGTGTTATTCGATAAGTGCGACGAGGGCGCCACGGTAGAGGGAAGCGGACGGAGAGCGAAACAACGAGACGGCGAGATTGTCGGAACACTCGAAAGTTTAGAGGAGTCTCGCGGCTAGCTCGGCTTGTGTCTATGTAGCGCAGACGAGCGGCCGTTCGGAGAACTAATAGCAAAGCACGCGATTGTCGGTTCGGTCTGGTTGACGCGTACGCGGGTAGAGAGACGGTTGTGTGGTAAAATATAGTACCGGTGAAGTATACGGTGACTCTCCCGGGCCTCGGTGAGACCGAGTTATTATACATTACGTACCCCGGTGTAATATTCACTAGGTAACCGCTTTGCACCGATCGTGCAGCGTCACGGCGGAAGGGGGAGTCGAGGGGCGAAAGCGTCGAGGCACCTAACGTCGAACTACCTTCAAAATATAGATAAGCAGCAAGGGGACCGTCTCAATTATTTTACCGGTTACGGGTCTTCGATAGCGTCATTTATATAGCGGCAAATGTACGGGTTATTTATATAATTGAAATTGAGGCTGATCGCTATAATTCATCATTTTTAATTCGGGCTGTAAAGAAAATTTGTATATATATATATATATATATTTTTTTTTTAAATGGAAAAAATTAAATGTCTTATTACAATGTATTTATTTTTTTAATATAAATTGTAGGTCTCATCTATTTTATTCGATGAATCGGCAACTCTGACCTGTAATTCCTAGCCACGGTTTAACTATCAGTTAATCCAGGTTCTAAATAAAATTGTTTTCGGTTGGAATCGTCCGCGGTGTTTATGTATATATATATTTAAAAAAATAAAAACATATATATTTATTAGCACCAACTGGATGTAAATGAATGATCATAATGTATTTATTTTTTGAATATAAATTATAGGTCTCAACTATTTTATTTGATGAACGGTAACTTTGACCTGTAATTCCCGGCCACTATTTATCAATCAGTTAATCCAGGTTCTAAATAAAATTGTTTTCAGGTGGAATCGTCCGCGGTGTTTATATATATATAAATATGATTTTTTTCATAGAAAAAGAAAAATTTAGTCGCACCGATTTGATTTAAATGACTTATTATAATGTATTTAAAAAAAATATAAATTGTAGGTCTCATTTATTTTATTTCATGAACGGTAACTTTGACCTGTAATTCCCCGGCCACGATTTATCAATCAGTTAATCCAGGTTCTAAATAAAATTGTTTTCAGGTGAAATCGTCCGCTGTGTTTATATATATCTAAATATTATTTTTTTCATAGAAAAAGAAAAATTTAGTCGCACCGATTTGATTTAAATGACTCATTACAATGTATTTATTTTTTTTAATATAAATTGTAGGTCTCAACTATTTTATTCGATGATTCGGCAACTTTGACCCGTAATCCCCAGCGACGGTTTATCAATCAGTTATTTATCGTCCCGTATGACCGATTATTTACCGGCTCACATCCATGCAGTGTTGAAAATACGGGTGAACGCGACGCAAAGCTAACGTCTCACACTCCTTCCTTCTTCCACGCGGCCTCTCCGTCTCTCCCTACTCTGTCCTTGTCGCGGTAGCCCCTTTCACTCCGTGCCGCCCGAGGTGATGCTTGGTGAGCTCGTTTCTTCGCTCGGCTCTCGCGATTCCGATCGCTCCGGTGGTGCTCGCCAAAACCTACGTATTATGCGTAAAAAGCACCGAGGGTTGTGAAAGGAAGACCTTGGACGCACAAATGTTACCGGACGACTGACGCCGGTATATCTGTAGACAGGAATCGTCGAGACGTCGAGCACTTTGCAGTCGATTTTCAGAGAACGCGAGCGCACTTCGCCTAGGGTTAATATTTTTCCGTCGGACGCCGTCGTCGTGCAAGAGCGTTGGCGACGTCCAGACCATTTTTGCTCGGCCACGTTCCGCCGTTCTTTTCAATCCGACCAGTCTGCTTGGTCGTGTTCGCTCGAGACGGTTCAGCGAAAATTATCAAATATTTTACGCTGTCCATCCCCGGTCGGACGAAAATTCTCCGTCGATATTTTATTTCTCAATAGCAAACGGTCGGCCTCGAAAGAAAAAAATTAACCGGACTCCGTCGCGACGGTAAAATTTTTCTATATTTTAATAGACGGTCCAGCGTAAAAATTTGGTAATCGGGAATGTACATTTTTTTTTTAAATCCACGTACAATGGCCAACAGCGATGGAAATTTTGCCTCAAAAAAATCCGATTAAATATATCGGTCCAAGCACCGTCATGCACGTGTATTTTTTTTGTTTCTTTTTTCTTCGGCGTCAAGTACGAAATCCTTAATTCAGTTCCGCCCTAGTTCACACTGGTTTCTCGTTTGAAACGTGTTTCGAGCGATTAAAAAAAAAAAAATTGTTGGTAACCGATCGAGCCGTGCGTGTCGTGCGAGGCGTCGATTAAAAATCGTGTGTATTCTTATTCACGGAGCAGATCGCGAGATGGGATCGGTCCTAGTCGGCCGATCGCTCTCTATCGCAGAAGCAATCGATTCGGCTTCGCTGTAGCGAAGTACGCAGTAAGAGCAGCGACAACGGCAGGCGCGAGAGGAGACGGACCGCGACGGACCTGTTTTGGTCTCCGCGACGACGAGAAAAAGAGAGAGAGAGAGAGACGGAATAAAAAAAAATCGAGGTTATAAGGCTAAAGGCGGAGTGCGCAGTATTAGCTACGGTTAAGCGAGCCGGCTCGTGGCTCAAAACTAACCTCTAATGCTCGAATGTTTCTTTTATTTTTCTCTTCCACGAAGGTCAAACGAAGCTGCCGCTTCGATTCGCTTTGGTACATCGCATTGTCGAACGAGTGTTAACGTTAGACGGTCGAGCGTCGATCGCAGAACACATTATTTCCACCCCACTAACGCTGCACGTGGGTCCGTCGGAAAGGTTTTTTTTTTTTTTTTTTTTTTTTTTTTCAAATTATATTAGCGAAAGTCAATATTTTACTAATCATTAGCTTCATTGTAACGATTCCGAAGCGACAGGATGTGTGAGGACAATTTGTCACGAGCCGTCGGGAAGCTACGTTGCAAAAATATTATGGAATTAAGACCGTTAAGAAATTCGTGTCGAACCGAAAAGTCGTCGCGAACGCGCGAGTTTTATTAAAACAGCTTGGAGCTTCGCGAAAGTTGCTTTGATAAAAGTGTTTCCGGGCAATCTGTTCAAATTTGTATACATAGAAATGTCAATGACGGACTCGATACGTTGAACATTCTCATCGATAGACACTTCAGGAATAAATTATCTGACTTCTTTTTTTTTTTCCTTCCTCGCTCCGACCTAGCAAATAGGACGGCGATAGAAATCACGAGATTCGCCAAAAATTATACAATTCTCGTGTCCGTTGGAGAACGATTAATCCAGGTATAAACGCGAGATTGATAGCCGTTTTGCAGCGCGGATCCGGGTTCGTGACGAGCCAGCCTCGAACGTCGATTAATTCGCGGAATAAAATTAATCGAAAATAAAAATAGAATAAAATTAATCTCTGCAGTATTTTAAATCCAAGTGTTTTTTTTCTTCTCGCCGTGGTCAAATTTCGACCGTTTCAGGCGACGAAATACATTTTTTAATATATCAATTTTCGCCGTCGCTCAACGACAAATTGAACTTTTCAACGATCGACTTTATAATTATTCTACTTTTCCGTTAGTCGTTGCTCATTTTTTACCATTTTCAGGACAAAGATAATTCTCTTATCAGTAAGGAATCGAACGATCCAGTGGAAAATTCCACGTCGCACGTAGGTTCGAACGGTACGCGAACTCGGACACACATGTAATTGAATCTATTATTATTTAACGCTCTCTGGCATTGTCATCGACAGGACGCTGCAGGACATTTATGTTCGATACTTCGTGTTACACAATATTCAGAGTAACTCGTCACGTAACACGGATACGACATTTTATTGTATATATATATAGATATTAGGGTGGGTCAAAAAAATGGTTTATTTTTTTTAGTACAAGCGAGACGGAAAAATGGGTGGCTAGACATCTTAAAAAAATTCTCACCAAGCATGAGCTCTTAATTTTAATAGGAAGATCCTCCGCATCGCAATTTTGTATTTTTTTTTCTCAGTCCAATAGAAAAAAATTCATAGCTCATCATTTATCGATTGAACAGAAAAATGTTTCCAGAGAATTTTTTCGGAAATTCAATGCTCTACAAAAAACGGTATCTTATATTTTTTCCGTAAACCTCACTATTTGAAAGATATTAAGGATTTCATTTTGATTATTTCAAGATAAATTTCATTTTTATTTATGCATTTTATAACTCGACGATAAATGACTTTTACAAAATGCGCAATACAAATTTTTGTTGGAAATTAATTGCTCTATAAAAATGGTTTCCTATGTTTTGGCGATGAAATTCACCGTTCAAAAGATATTCATCATAAACTTTCGTGTCTACGGATTTTTAAAGTTTTTGATTAGATATTCGAAAAATTTCTGAGAAAAAAATACAAAACTGCAATGCGGAAGCTCATGATTGGTGAGAATTTTTTTAAGGTGTCTAGGAACCCATTTTTCCGTGTCACTTGGAAAAAAAATAAATTATTTTTTTTACCCACCCTAATATATATATAATGGAACAATTTCTAATAAGGTTTTTCTAACTGCTGGTCAACTACCGGGCTGGTTGGAACGCAGCCCCAGAAATAAATTTAACGACCACTTTTTGTTTTTCCTTCGAATGTTCGCCTCGATGAATAAATTGTGAGTAAAGCAAAAATAAAAATTCGTCGGATCGTAATAAATGAAATCGCGCAGGGTCGAACTTGGCGAATATCGTCGAAGAAAATTGTAACTCCAGCGACGTAGTGTTAACGTCTACCTCGGCACGTAATCCGGTCTGCGGGTAATTACGCGGAAGTTGGCCTACAATTAAACGCGGCTGACCGTCCCGATCGTTATTCAAGGTATTCGCGGATCGCGGACTCGGCGATATGCAATTTCGAATTTTGCAACCCGTTATTTTTCCTGGTAAGAAAAAAAAAATTCGACGATTCAGTTATTTACTTGCTTTATTTTTTTTTTCTTTAAATATGGAATCGAGAGATTTGCCGCTCCGCAGGATGGACGAGACGATAATCACGACCGATAATAATTGAAGCCTCTCGAGACTTCATCTTTGCTTCTTGGTATTGCGAAGCCGATGTAGGAAAAAAAAAAGAAAAAAAAAACAAATACGACACGCGAGCGCGGGTTAGCATGAGCCGCGGTTGGTAGAAACAGTGGCAATATTTTTTCATGCGTATCCGGGACGACGAGAGACTCACCATGCACTGCTGACGATGTCCCGCGGGTCGTATGAAAACCGGAACTTAGTTTCCGAATACAATTTGTAAAAGAAAAAAAAAAAAAAAATACGTTAAATTCTCACGGAATTTCAACGAGTGAATTTAACAGTTTGTCAAATCGACTGAAGTCGAGAATCTAACGTAAATAGAAATCTCCTGTCCAGCGATATTATTCAATGTCTCAATAATCGGCGACGAGTTGAGCGTTAATTCGAGCACGAATTATCGACAAGAAAATGAAAAATAATAGAACCATAATTGCAACAAAAAAAAAAAAAAAAAAAGGGAGCTTCGCATAGGAGCGTGTTTGTTTTCTGTCGTGGCTAATCGATGAGATTGTTCATTTGACCGTGGTGATAATTATTGGCCTGGAAACAGGGGCTTCCGCATTTTACACGGTGTCGTCGTGGAGTTAATGTTTTTACGAAATGAAAAATAAAGGGCGGAGCAAAATCTACACGGGTGAAGAGGTGTCGAGTAGGAAAATAAATAAATAAATTCTGTGAGTGTTGTTTTTTCCGGCGAGTTTGCCTAAGCCGTTTATCGCCTCGAGTTTGAAGACGTAAAAACGTGCGACGGTAATCGAGGCACGGAGAAAGACTCGAGAAGTCGAAAGACAAACATAGTCGAAGAAGCAAACGGAACCGAACGGCCCGGGAGAAGGAAGAAATCAGCCTCACGAAACGAAACGACCAACTGTGTCCCAGCAGTCGTCACCGAGTCAGAAGCGAGTCGGTGGTTCTAATTATAAATTTTCATAAGATGCGCGATGAGTAAATGAAGAAAATTCGCGAGCGTGTAACGAGTCGCTTGGAAACCTCGTCGTGACGAATCTCAACGATCAGGCACTGAGCGTAGAGACACGAGTTCCCAACGAATATCCGTCGCATTAACCTGGAATCCAAGTCAGGGTCGTTTCGCACCGTCGACTTCGAAAAGTCTTTAAGTTTTTTACACAAATATCCGGTGGACGAGTAAAAATTCGATTTCTCGAGCAGCTCAAAATTATTTTCGATAATTTGACAATAAAACCTCGATTTTTTTTTGCCACGAGATCCTCTCTGGCGAAAATAAAAAACCAAAAATATACGGAATTTCCTGATATTTTTTCTGATAATTTTAGGTCGTTAGGGATTTCCAGGATTTTTCAGGGATTTTCTTCGGCGCTTAACTGTAATGATCGAGGAGATTCAGAGGGACAAAAGCGTTGATAACTAAGGCGCTCGGCAGGCCTTCGATATCGTGACTCGTTTCTCTCTAGGGATCCATCAGGATTACGAATGAGTTTTGCATTGTCGACTTCGAATTTAGCAAACTCCACCATATTCTCCAAATTTCTCAGATTAAAAAAGTCTTCAGTTTTTTTGCACAAATATCCGATGGACGAGTAAAAATTCTATTTCCCGACCAGCTCAAAACTATTTCCAGTACCTTGAACAATAAAACCTCGATTTTTTTTCCACGAGTTCCTCTCTAGCGAAAAAAAAAAACCAAAAATATACGAAATTCCCTGATATTTTTTCTGATAATTCCAGGTCGTCAGGAATTGCCAGGATTTTTCATGAATTTTCTTCGGCGCGTAACGGTAATATTCAACGAAATTCACAGAAACGGAAACGTTGACAATTAGCGTACTCAGCAGGCTTTCGATATAACGATTCGTTGCTCTGTTGGGATGCATCAGGACTGCAAGTGAGTATTGCACCGTCAACATCGAAATTAGCCAATTCCACCATGTTCTCCAAATTTCTCATACAGATTAAAAAAAGTCTTCAGTTTTTTTGCACAAATATCCGATGGACGAGTAAAAATTCTATTTCTCGACCAGCTCAAAACTATTTCCAGTACCTTGAACAACAAAACCTCGATTTTTTTTGCCACGAGTTCCTCTCTAGCGAAAAAAAAAAAAAAAAAAAACCAAAAAATATACAAAATTCCCTGATATTTTTTCTGATAATTTCAGGTCGTCAGGAATTGCCAGGATTTTTCATGGATTTTCTTCGGCGCGTAACAGCAATGATCGAGGAGATTCACGGGGACGCAAGCGTTGATAATTAACGCGCTCGGCAGGCCTTCGATATCGTGGCTCGTTTCTCTGTTGCGATGCATCGGGCGAGCGACGGAGTGAGGGAGAGATAGAAGAGAGGTCGGTACAAAGACGAATTGATAGGCGAACCGTGAAGAGTCCACCTACCAGCCGATTATACTGTCGCTCGTACGTCGGGGAGAACCGATGGAACGGAAAGAAATTATTATATAGGCCTCGCGCGACCCTTCGGGCATTGCCCAGAAGAGTCGTCTCGACGTCGAGAGCCGGCGAGAGAATCGATAATTCACTCCCGAGGGAAAAATGAAAAAAAAAAAAAAATGAAAAAAAAAAAAAAATTATATCACAGTAGAAAAGGTCGTCGCAATACTCGTCGACGAGTTTATACCTTCGGACGGTTTGTGTTGTCGGCTTGTGTGCGAGTATCTACGCCCTTAACGCGTCGCTACGTTCCACACGAATTCACCCTACAATAGGGTAAAATATATCACGATCCGGAGTAGGATAAAAGCACAGGTAAACGCTGGCGTCGATGTCATAAATATGAGAAAACCCCCGGCCGATTATTTGTCGGAGAGAAATTATTCGAGATATACGCGGTCGAAAGGCGTATAAAATTTTTTTTTTTTCTTACAAAAATCATCGTTATTTCGACAAAAATTGGATATTATAAATGTGTGAAAACTCCCGACGGTGAATCGCCGGAGCGACATTGTTCACACGGGATAAATGCACGGTAAAGTTGGCACGAAAGTTTCTCGTCAATGAACGTTTCATTAATTACTTTCACGTTAATATAACGAACGAAATGTTGCTCATTGACGAGGAATATTTCGAGAGTACTATTTTTGTAAAATTAATGATGACGATTTTGATTGAAAATAAAATTTTTGTGAAATTAGAATAACTTTTTGCCGTGCATATGCGCGCCTCCAAAGTTACATTTTTTAAAAATATTTTCGATAATTTTCTCAAGTTATAAAACGTCGAAGAAATCTTTTGTCGATAACAAAATTATGTATCTTTATGTCTCTTTTACTCTCCGTATCATATTGCACATAATAATATGTATATAGAAATTAATTAGTCTAGCATATATATATAAATATATAAATATATATATATCTATGCTAGAACAATTTATTAATTTCTATAGAGATATTTTTATGTATACAGAAAAATGTATATATATATATATATAAATATGATTTTTTTTTTCGAGTACGTTGTCGGAAAAATCCCATTGAAACATCACGATACACCGCCACGGTGGTGACAAACACAAGTTTATTTCAAGGGAACTACCGAGACTCGAAAATTCGACGCCTGCGCCCCAGAGACACCACACCGGTCGCACAAACATAATTCGGTTTATAGAAATTCGAAGAGATAAAATTTATATTGTTGCCATGTTGTCTCCCTTCTCGCGTTAAATTGAAGCGAATAGCAAACGTGCTCGGTGCGTCATTCTGGCCGATTTTTTAATATTGCTTGGCCATTTACGCTCTCAGGTTAAAATTGTAACAATCGAAACAATTACAGCTCGTAAACAAAAAAAATAATTCCAATAAGATTATTTTTTTTAAATAATTCAAATGTATTCACTTTATGTATTTATCCTCTCATGGTTCTTTTATATATATATATATATATATAGTCGAAGAATTCAAGGGTAGAAGAAAATCCCTGAGGGTGAGCGGTCTCTTGCGGGGGCGACAGATGTTTCAAAAGTTTCGGGGGCTCCGATGAATGAGCGAAGCGAAGAACGTTGGGGCGCTTGGGAGAAGACTCGTGAAGACGGAGAACACGACCAGGGGGTTAAATTTTTTTTCTTGATTATTATTATTTTTTTTCTCAAGGAGAGAAAGCTTCTGGCAAATGTGTAGCGAGCGTGGAACGGAAGCCGCGTTGAATACCTGTATAGTAGCCCGGCGCGATTCGACGTAAAACGGATATTCGACAGGGTAAATCAAATTTTTATACTGAATTTCACTGAAATTTTTCTGGAATTGGACTAAAATTTTAACTTAATTGTACTGAAATTTTTTCGGAATTGTACTAAAATTTTTACTGAATTGTACTAAAATTTTTACTGAATTGTACCGAAATTTTTACTGAATTGTACTAAAATTTTTACTGAATTCTACTAAAATGTTTATTGAATTGTGCATTAATTTATTTCTGAATAGTACTAAAATTTTTACACTAAATCGTGGCTTTTTTTTTGTTCAATAGACGTAATTCGTAGGACAATTTGGGCGCTGAGTTGAGAATTTGGATTTAACGTAAGGTTGACAAAAAAAATTCAACTCCCTTCCGTTTAGAAGTTGCGAAACGATTTCTACCGCAGTGGGAAATTTCACGGACTCGTCGTTCTCGCAACTCGGCATCGACTACGAAGTTCGTCGACAAGTTTGTAAGAGAACTACCTCATTTTTTTTATTTTTTTTTTCATTTTTTTTTCTTTCCTCGTACCGAGAAATAAATACAGCTGTTTCTACTATACAGGGTAACTCCTTGAGGAAATGTCTACACGTATAATTCCTGTTAAAATATATTCAGTTGCTTCGGCGATAATTCTATTTGCGATTATCATTGGTGGTTATTTTCCTAGCTGTAAAATATGAGCGCTCTCGCAGAGAATAATATCTAATCGTCAAAAGTTGACTATGATCGAGCTATTTTTTTTTTCTCAGTGCGATGTGCGATAACCGGCAGGGAACTTTACGCACAATTTATAGACAAGACACATTTGCCTTTGAAACATTTTTTTTTTGTAACAAAATATATCATTCGATGGGAAATTATTTTGCCAATTTGGAAATCTCGATAGATTTCAAAAACTTCCACTCTCGTCCGTTACAAATACATGAAGCATCGAGAAAAAAAAAAAAACAGATTTTGAAGTAGTACTTTAAGGTAGAAGTCCGGTGGGAGAAAAAAAAATGGACCTTAAGGCACTCGTCCGCTGTGATGGTCTAAAAAAATCCATTTTTTTAAAACATTTTTCGGAAGAAATATATTTTGAAAATATACTCTAAAATTTTGGATAGAAATTTTGAAATTTATAATATTTTTTAAAGCCACACACCGGAAATAGTTGATAATTTAATGCACAATTCGTTGTCAAAACTTTGAACGCGTTTTTCTCGAAACCATGTTCGGAAATTTCGGGGAAGCTCAGACTCAAAATTCTCATCAGGTATTTTCGACACACATAGCTTGATACCTGATCTTTGAAACATTACATTTTTTAATAAAAAATTAGTTTCGTTTTACATTTTATCAACGAAAAAATTCGATTTTGGGTGCCGTTTTTTTTTTCACGAGTCCGGAATTTTTTTGAAGCATATTAATGGTTGCTTCATTAAAATAAGGTCTATAATATAATAATTTTTTTGAATTTTTTATTTCAGATGACGACCCCACAATGACATTAAAACCAATAAATAATCAACGTAAAATTGAATCAAAATTTTTTTTTCCCATACCTCAAAACACTAATATAAAAATATGAAAATCAAAAAACGATCGCGTATTATTTTCTCTCGTAGAAAAAATTTGCAAAAAAATATATAATAATTTTTTTTGAATTTTTTATTTCAGATGACGACCCGAAGCTGTGTTCTTCCCCGCAACAGCTCGTCATCCTTTCGACGATTCCACAATGACATTAAAACCAATAAATAAATCAACGTAAAATTGAATCAAACATTTTTTTTCCCATACCTCAAAACACTAATATAAAAATATGAAAATTAAAAAACGATCGCGTATTATTTTCTCTCGTAGAAAAAATTTGCAAAAAAATATATAATAATTTTTTATTTCAGATGACGACCCAAAGCTGTGTTCTTCCCCGCAACAGCTCGTCATCCTTTCGACGATTCCACATTGACATTAAAAACAATAAATAAATCAACGTAAAATTGAATCATACATTTTTTTTCCCATACCTCAAAACACTAATATAAAAATATGAAAATTAAAAAACGATCGCGTATTATTTTCTCTCGTAGAAAAAATCCGAAAAAAAAAAACCGTCGAAATTTCGGCCATCGCACCGGAAAATTGTCTTAACCCAACTGGGAGTTTGGCGTTGGCACCGCTGTCGAAAAATCGGTGTCGGCGACGATGTCGACGGCGAAGCGTGTGCGATGGCTGCGTTCGAATATTTTCCACGACATTGACAGCGAGATTGAAGAGAATCGCGTTGAGTCGGTGCGAGAAAAAATGCGAGGTTGAATGTAAATCGTGGATCGAGAGAAAATAATTCCGACTCGCCGAGATTCTGGATTGCCTGACGGACTGACACAACTCGTTGGATTACGTAATGCCGTTGTCAAACCGCACAGGGACAGGCCGAAAGAAACCTCCAACTCGGCTGTCGAGAAAGTCAGGGGAAACCTCGCCGAGTGAGACAGCTGTGTTTCCGTCTCTCTTTTTTTTTCTCTCTCTCTGCAGCCGTGGACGTGGTTACAATAAAATTCAAAAGGACCGAAGCGCGCTAAAGTACGGTGCACGAGACTCGTGGACACGACCAAGCGATATGTTCGTCTCGAGACGTACGAGATTTAATTTGAGGCTCGAGCCGAGACGTTTTTTTTTTTTTTTTTTTTTTTCAAGTCTCAGAAAAAATAATTAACGTTAAAACGTAGAATAATGTGGATGGATCGTTGTTGCCAAGCGATTTCGATGGAAAATTAGTGGAAGATGATAATTTCGACGAAAATATGGCCACTAACGGTCGGTGAATTGCGCGGACATTATGACACACACAGGGTGCGCGCGCACAGGCGCACAGCGTCGGACGGACAGACACACACGCAAGGCTCGTAGAGGCACTCGTGGTTAACGCAGGCGTTAATAGTTACGAGCGAGATAATGGCTTCGGTATTTATTATTTACTCACTCGATTGCGAAGAAAGTCCTCGATGGCACGCTGGGCCGAGTCGGTCAGTTTAACGAATATAAGAGACTTGTTTTCCGGAAAATTGCTGTGCGATGACAAACCATACTGGACACCTGCCACCAGCGCCGCCATTTCTATCTCGAGTCTCTCACGCCGAAGACCAGCTGACGTCGGCTAGTCAAATGAAACACTTTATTCTCGTGAGCCGTGAGAGGCGATTCCAGTTTCGAAATGTGTCGCCGTCGCGCGAGATTCACCCCGTACTGATTTGACACACTGGGGGGGGGGGGGCCCCACGGAAAAAAAAATAAATTAAAAAAAATATATATATGTTAATGTTAATGGGGCTTCCCCGCACACCCGTGGTAGAACCCGCGACGCGAACTACCCTCTCGTTGATATTTTTTTTCTCTCCTCGTTACATATTAGCGAGCCCCGACACGTATCATTCAAGATTTTCTCTTGATTATAAGAGAGCCACACACAGCGCCTGTTCGTTCGTAAGAAACTACACAACTACACTTTCGAACGGCCACCTGGTGGGCGGGGCGTCCCAGCCGCGCGCTCTGCCGGAGTAGGGGAACCTGCTGGAAGGCCCTACTACAGCGACCTCCTCTGTCCGAGTCTCCTGACTCACTGACTAACATCGACCCGCAACATTTTCACTGAGACTTGACACTAGAGACCTCCCGCATCGATTATGCGCAACGCCATAAACACCATCGCTGATAGGCTATTGATTATCCAATAACGTCTCTCGCTTTCGGCCTTTCGAAAATAACGAATTCTTTACGTTCTTTTATTTCCATACGCTACCTGAGCTTACCATTTTTACTGTAATTTAAGATTACCGTTATTTGACGATACTTCGATATTCGAACAATTCATGTGCAACTTAGTTCGATCGCAATATGAAAATTTAGCGTACTTGTTTTCGCGGAATTATCGCGAATTCTATACTCGGAGACTTTGGAGAAGTAGGTAGGTTAATGGGAGAAAGAAGTTTTGCACAGATATATATCTTGAATGGTAATTTTTCATCTTTATTCGTCGACGTAGAATAGAAATAAATATCACATGTCTAAATATAACGATTCACAAGTGTACAAAAAAGCTAACAGTGTACTACTCAAGTTGTTTTACTTTTATTTTGTTTCCTAGTAATGTGCGGTTATTCAACCTGACGCTTCGATGGATTTCTAAGGTATGTTTTCGAATACGTATATCTTTATTTTTAACTACGGAGTTAGAAACCTCCGCGAAGTCGGAGAACAAGATGGAGGGTGGACTCTTTTTGGATATTGTAGTCGGACAGAGTGCGACCATCTTCGAGCTGCTTGCCAGCGAAGATTAATCTCTGCTGATCGGGGGGAATGCCCTCCTTGTCTTGGATTTTAGCTTTCACATTCTCGATCGTGTCGGACGCCTCCACCTCCAAAGTTATCGTCTTTCCGGTCAAGGTCTTGACGAAAATTTGCATGCCTCCGCGTAGTCGAAGAACAAGATGGAGGGTGGATTCTTTTTGAATATTGTAGTCGTTCAGTGTACGACCGTCCTCGAGCTGTTTACCCGCAAAGATCAATCTTTGCTGGTCTGGTGGGATACCCTCCTTGTCCTGAATTTTAGCTTTCACATTCTCGATCGTGTCCGAAGCCTCGACTTCCAGTGTGATGGTTTTACCGGTCAGAGTCTTCACGAAGATCTGCATGCCGCCGCGAAGTCGGAGAACCAGGTGAAGAGTAGATTCTTTTTGGATATTGTAGTCAGATAGGGTGCGGCCATCTTCGAGTTGTTTGCCAGCGAAGATTAATCTCTGTTGGTCAGGAGGGATTCCCTCCTTGTCCTGAATTTTAGCTTTCACATTCTCAATCGTGTCCGACGCCTCGACCTCTAGCGTGATGGTTTTGCCGGTGAGAGTCTTCACGAAAATCTGCATTCCACCGCGAAGTCGGAGAACAAGATGCAGGGTAGACTCCTTTTGGATATTGTAGTCCGACAGAGTTCGACCATCTTCGAGCTGCTTGCCAGCGAAGATTAATCTCTGCTGATCAGGGGGAATGCCTTCCTTGTCTTGAATCTTAGCTTTTACGTTCTCGATTGTGTCGGACGCCTCAACCTCCAAAGTTATCGTCTTTCCGGTCAGAGTCTTGACGAAAATCTGCATGCCTCCGCGGAGTCGGAGTACGAGATGGAGTGTAGATTCTTTTTGAATATTGTAGTCGTTCAGTGTACGACCATCCTCGAGCTGTTTACCCGCGAAGATCAATCTCTGCTGGTCTGGTGGAATACCCTCCTTGTCCTGAATTTTAGCTTTCACGTTCTCGATCGTATCCGAAGCCTCGACTTCCAGTGTAATGGTTTTTCCAGTCAGGGTCTTCACAAAGATCTGCATTCCTCCGCGAAGTCGAAGAACCAGATGCAGAGTCGACTCCTTCTGAATGTTGTAGTCCGAAAGTGTCCGGCCATCCTCCAGCTGCTTACCCGCAAAGATCAACCTCTGCTGATCCGGAGGGATACCCTCCTTATCCTGGATTTTAGCCTTGACATTCTCTATCGTGTCCGAAGCCTCAACTTCCAATGTAATGGTTTTTCCGGTCAGAGTCTTTACGAAGATCTGCATTCCACCACGGAGTCGGAGAACAAGATGGAGAGTAGATTCCTTCTGGATGTTGTAATCGGACAGTGTGCGACCATCCTCGAGTTGCTTGCCGGCAAAGATCAACCTTTGCTGATCTGGCGGGATACCTTCCTTGTCTTGAATCTTGGCCTTGACGTTCTCGATCGTGTCCGAAGCCTCGACTTCCAGCGTGATGGTTTTTCCCGTCAGAGTTTTTACAAAGATCTGCATTCCACCGCGAAGTCGTAGAACCAGATGAAGAGTAGATTCCTTCTGGATGTTGTAATCGGACAGCGTGCGACCATCCTCGAGTTGCTTTCCTGCAAAGATCAATCTCTGTTGGTCAGGTGGGATTCCCTCCTTATCCTGAATTTTAGCCTTGACATTCTCTATCGTGTCCGAAGCCTCGACTTCCAGAGTGATGGTTTTGCCGGTCAGAGTCTTTACGAAGATCTGCATTCCGCCGCGAAGTCGGAGAACCAGATGAAGAGTAGATTCCTTCTGGATGTTGTAATCGGACAGTGTGCGACCATCCTCGAGTTGCTTTCCGGCAAAGATCAACCTCTGCTGATCCGGCGGGATACCCTCCTTGTCTTGAATCTTGGCCTTGACATTCTCGATCGTGTCCGAAGCCTCGACTTCCAAAGTGATGGTTTTGCCAGTCAGAGTCTTTACGAAGATCTGCATTCCACCGCGAAGTCGGAGAACCAGATGAAGAGTAGATTCCTTCTGGATGTTGTAATCGGACAACGTGCGACCATCCTCGAGTTGCTTTCCAGCAAAAATCAACCTCTGCTGATCCGGAGGGATGCCCTCTTTGTCCTGGATCTTAGCCTTTACGTTCTCTATAGTGTCAGATGCCTCGACCTCCAAGGTTATGGTCTTTCCGGTCAAAGTCTTGACAAAGATCTGCATGATTGCCTGAAAAACCCAACGATAATTACATTCGCGAATGTTCCTGACGCATCACGCTCTGAAATAAGTGGATTATCATTTCAATTCCGTGGATGACTCAGCAGAGGCGGCCATCTTGTAACGGACGAACGACGCAGTAACGTCGACATCTTTGACGCAAGATCTATTATTTGAGTATCGCGTTATGCGCGAAGTTAAATATTTTCGCTAATTTTTTCGAGATCTCGCAAACACCGCTCATCGGTATAATATTAAGTGACAAGAAAGGGTGTTGGTATATTCTAAGATTTTCGTCGAGCTGATCAATCATGGACGCTTGGGTGAAGCCATATTATTTTACGGAGAAACCATGACCGACGGACCCAGAACAAAGGAAGTCGAAATTGCAATTTCACACGGATAGTAATAATACGAGTCAACGATACGGAATTTCATTTAGTCGACGATCAATGCCTCATGACCATTCTCGCTAGTCCAACAACCATATAAATTGCAACATAGAGATAAAAAAAAGTAGGCCAAGCACGAAGCTGTGAACAGTTATATCGACAACGCTCGTTTGAACTATATCTGGAAATAATTCTATATGTACCTTTGTCTCAAATGCTGTATACGGATTAGATGCGAAGAAGATAGGTAATACGAAGATATATGCGTTAGTTGAACGAAACGGGGTGCTCTTCCTGCTTTGAGAAAGCGTTCGTGACTGAGAAGAGGGACGCGATACGACTCTTATATATCCAAGGGTGATGACAAAGCAGATGACGCTCGATTGGTGTACCAATTTAGCTGCGGTCTCTCATTGGACGTGTCCGATGACGTTGCAGTGTCTCATTCGTTCAACGAACAGATGGTCTCCTTCAGCTTACGACCGGAGTGTTAAAAATTTTATCAGGTGCTTATCACATAACTGATGACACGCAATTAATTTTAAATTTAAAGTAATGCAATGATTTTTACAACAAATTTTGAGCAACGAACAAACTCCAAAAAGGGACAAGATTTCGTTAAATTTTCTCCACGAATAGACTGCTCGTTGCGAGGGAAAGTAGGTGGCGCTGCGGAATCAATATACGCATCGAACAAAATACAGCCGCTTTTTCTTGTGTTTTATTGATCACATTTAAAGCGGAAGCCTTTTCAAAGATCTTCGTTGGATTAGACATTAATCATTTGTCTTTTTCAGGCATTCACTTGTATATTCTGGAGAGAATTGTTCCAACGGTTTTAGCTCGTATACTGGTAAAAGAACATTCGAGAAGCTCGCGAAAACTTGACAGTCATACCGCTTCCAATAACAGACCTATACGACAATCTGATGCAATTATTAATAATTCATAGACACATCTTTCTAGAAATTTTTTTCCATCGCAACGTGGAGTAGGTGAAATCCAGGCGAATTAGCAGAAACACCGTTGTGTAAACGCATAATTCTTCGACACAACATTATTCTCTACCCAGTAAAACGTAAACTTTGTTGTGGTTATCGAATTGTAGCAATCTCAAGGTCTCTACGACGCTTTGTTCGGACGAATGACGATCAACCTCGGGACAAGGAAAATGGGAGGGAGAAAGCTAGTTATAGACTTTGTATGCGCCGAGTGAGAAAAAGGTTTTATTTACACGTTAAAGGATGCATCTCTTCGTATATGAAAAACTATATGCAAGTTTGTAATAATTTTTAAGCTTTTCGACTATCGATTATGAAGTTGAGAACCATACATTGTCGCAATTGAACCATCGGATAGACGTTTATTTCGCACCGAACTGTTTTACGAATACCAAGAGATCAGGACCAAGTACGAATCACGCGTTGTCACAGCGAATCGTCCGCAATAAATCAGAGGAAAAAGACTTTCCTGTGAGATTAATGGACGACCGTGTGACACGCTCATTCTCGTCATCAGTTTCATCACTTCTCCTAGTAGACGAGTCACGTGCGAGTGTAATATAATAATGGTACAATGTTCTAACGAATGTGAGGATGAATTTATATGACAATATATATTTAATAAAGAAAATGATTTATTTACATGCCCAATAGTACAGACTTCATACAAGGACACTTATGCACAAGTAGATTCGTTACAAACGAAAGCTTCTCGACACGCGAAAATAATACAACTGTAAATGACGAGGCACGGTAGAGTCTCGACGTCAAGTACTTTAAAAATAGTAATTTACGATACAAGTACGATTACACGTCTTCGGACGAATGCTACACATCACACGAGTCAGATGAAGATTTATCGCATGCGCATCATACGAAATTTTATTTTACGAGGTTAAAGACGAAAGTTCTGGCCATGCTCCGCACGCAGAAAACGTCCATTTTCACAACGAGAGTCATAACAAGTTTTTAGGCGATATGTTTTAGACTCGAAATGGATATTGTCATCTACACGGTAGAAAAATTCATTAATTTTTATTTAAAAAATGTAATGTATAAAAATGAAATCCGTTCGCTTATATTGCATTACAGGTAATTAACGTTTTAATAGCTCACTTATTCTACTATAGGAATAAGCCCAAGATCATGCGAAATGAGAAAACTTAGCTCAGGTTATTCACCGGATTAAATAATAAAGTCAGTTGTCGAATACTATTAAAGTACTTGAGACTTTTCATTTAAGCACAACACGATTTATTTTTAAAGATTAAAAAATTTCGGGGTTGTGAACAACGAATAGTGGAATTCGAGCAATCACATGGATCGAATGAATGTTTATTTTTTGCATTGGACTTTTCTCCGAATACTGAGAGATCAGGACCAAGCACGAATCACGCGTTGCCGTATCGAATCGGCCATGATGAATCGAAGGAAAAAGACTTTCCTACGAGACCATAGGACGACCGAGCGACACGCTCATCCTCGTCATCAGTTTCATCATTTCTGTCAGTATTACAGTGCTTTGAATAAATTTTTGCTTTAAATATATGCTCTAACGAATATTATGATATATATATACTGGAGTATATATCGAATGAATAAAATGTTTACTCAGATTCCCAACAGCACGAATCCTTCATACAAGGAGTGCAAGGAATAAATCAAACTCAAAATAAAGTCTCATCTACACGGTAGATTAAATTACCGATTGTAATTTTTTACTTTTACGTATGCACATTCAAACCCTTCGACAGTATTACGTTGAGAATAATAAAGATGTTTATATCTTACTTATTTTACTACACAAACAATCGCAAATGGCGTCCGAAACGACACACAGGCAGATCTGTGTCGTTTGTGTGATTAATTAAATATTAAAAAAATACGATTAAATAATAGAGTAAGTGATAACTACTCATTGACGTATCGAATACTGTTGAATAATTCAAAACTTTTCGTTCAAGCAGAACAAGATTTTTTAAGTTAATTATTTTTAGAATTACAGAGAATTTTTATAAACGAACAATTTAGTGGATTGCCCGATTGATGTTTCCTTTGAAGCAAACTGTTTCCTGAATACCGAGAGATCAGGACCAAATACGAATCACGCGTTGTCACAGCAAATCGGCCGAGATAAATCGAAGGAAAAAGACTTCCCTTCGAAACCATCGGACGATCGTGTGACACGCTCATCCTCGTCATCAGTTTCATCATTTCTATCAGTATTTCGATGCTTTAAATAAGGTTTTACACATGCTGTAATCCATATTAAGATATATATATGGAAATTCATATTGAATAAAGCAATGTTTATTCAGATGTTCAACAGTACAAATCCTTCATACAAAGATTGCAAGGAACATATCAAACTGTAAATGAATTCTCATCTACATGGTAGAGGAATTTACAAATATTAATTTTTTTATCTTCACTTATGCACATTAGAACCTTTTGATAGTATTATGTTACCAATAATGAACATGTTAATGTTTCACGCGTCGTTCGAAACTACAAAAACGTAGATCAGTGTCATTTACATAAATAAATAAATAGTAAAAAAAATAAGATTCAGTGATAAGTGACAACGCGTCACCATCGAATACTGTTGAAAGCGATTTTTGTTCAATTAGAACAGGATTTTACAAAAAGATGAAGAATTTTTTGAGTTGCGAGCAACACTAGTGAAGATCAAGCGATGTCATAGATTGCCCAATTTATCAGATCCAGGATGAGATCAATTTCTGTTTAGCATTGAACTGTTTTTCGAATACTGAGAGATCAGGACCAAGCACGAATCACGCGTTGCCACAGCGAATATCGTCCATGAGAAATCGAAGGAAAAAGACTTTCTTCCGAGACCATTAGACTACCGTGTGACACGCTCATTCTCGTCATCAGATTCATCATTTCTCCCAGCAGACGAGCCGTACTGCGAAACAGTAGAAAAAAATTAGTTCACTTACTAGATTACGTATTAAAAAAAGAAAGAATATTCGACGGGATAATAATTTGTTAAATTATTGAACAGGCTATTGTTAACGATGGAACGGTCAATTGTAATACTGAAAGGAAATATTGTACAAGTGTATCCTGAAAAATTGTAATGGCTGTATTACTGTACGTTTGTGTGTGTGGTCCAGAGGTTTCTTCTGGAAACGCGCACATGCGCACGCGTCCCTGCGTGACGATAATCCAAGTAACCCAAGCAGACATGACTGGAATAAGTGACGAATAGTTATCACATTTTTTTTGTTTCGGTTTATTTCCATGATGCTTTCAAAATACAACGCAGGGTCGTACACTGGTGGTCGGATAGAAATATTCTCCGACAAACACACCATCGTTACAAGAGTATACTGATTAATCATCTGAAAGGAGCTTTCTAAGACAGCCAAATTAAGATGAATGAAAATTCTTAATCCTCCCGAGAATTGAAATTAAGATCGTAAACTATCGTCGAATTGACGGAGCCGTTGCTATCGGAAAAGAAAAAAAAAGTTTTTTGAAGATATATCGTCATAGGGATGTTGCACTTGCTTATTAATAACACCGGCCATAAAGTTGAGGTACGTCACGATCCGTAGTGCAGGTGGTTATTTTTTTTATTTTTTTTTTTCATTCCTTTACGACTACACACACAACATACACATCAAGTCTCGATATAAACTACGTTTACGCTTAATCCAAATGTTATAAACCTCTCTCCCGGGGGTATACTAATCGATTGCTCCTCAGTCAATTTCTTTCCCTCTAAAATTGTGACTTGGACCGATACGGCGTGAATCATTAATGCAAAACATACGGAATGACCATTCCACGTGTAATAATTTTCTTTATCATAGATGCACGCGGTATCTAATTCATCTCACGACAATTGCCAAAAACGAAGTGCCGATATTGATAAGATAAGATCGTATCAATTGCCTATTCAGGCAAAAATCACTGTGCAAAGAGCACCGAAGGATTCTATCGAAACAGCATAATTTGTCACGGATTATAAAGATGGCCCACTTTGTCGACCCGATCACGAGACACAATGTCTGTCCTTTATTCGCGCCGTTTAAACTCGAACCACCCAAAAATCGTTTGTCAATTAACTCGATTTTGAAAAATGAACAGTTCTTTTCAAACACAGGACCCTGTGCGACGTTGGTAAAAATAACACGATCGAACGAATGAGAATGCGAAGAAAAAAAAAAGAGAAAATGGTTTTACAACGTCGCGGGTTTAGTGCGGTATCACGCCATTCTAATCACGTTGGCCTTATCCCATGGGTCAATTGATATTGAACAAGCAATTGACACAAGATTTATTCGTAATATATATAAGTTATACTTATTCGGTAAAGCGAATGTTTTGGTGGTTTTTCTACTTAGAGTCTGTTTCCATTTTGACGGCGCCGGTCTCTTCGGCTTTTTTGTCCTTTTTCGAGGCCTCGCTATCGGTACCCTCGCCGTTGCTGTTGTCGCGTCTCCGTTTACGAGCGAAACGACCCTTGTATTTTGGTGGTGGAAGTTGTTCCATACCGAGGACTTTGTGTATTTGACGGAAAGCGA
This sequence comes from Listrodromus nycthemerus, assembly GCA_963978505.1. Lineage (NCBI taxonomy): Eukaryota > Metazoa > Arthropoda > Insecta > Hymenoptera > Ichneumonidae > Listrodromus > Listrodromus nycthemerus. The sequence goes on from OZ021685.1 coordinate 8,058,729, forward strand.
CTAGTCGGAGGGCATGCTGTGCCGATGCGGTAATGTCCTCCCGTTGTTGAGCCGTCATGTTTCCTATTGCGTCGACCGGTTCCTTTTCGCACGGATCCGATATGCCTTCGAATGAGAAATGATCGAAAAATGTTATCCGATCTTTCGTCCGTGCACGAAGGTCGTATAATGTCATGCATGAAGTAACAAATGGAAAGATCAGATTGCCAAATCATCTGCGCATTCCTACGATTAATTGTCAGCGATCGTCGACAGCAAAATACTTGCATTCGAGAACTTCCGACAAGTTCGTAGTACACTCAGTCTCGTCATCAGATTCATCATATCTTTCAAAATTGATTTATATTTTTTAAATTTGCCATTTCAAATTCCTCCTTTTTTGAACGAGAAAAAATCAAAACGATGAATTATGGAAAAAATTTAATGAATTACAAAATTTTCTGAGTTTCCATATACGTAACAAGGTCGATCACCTCTTTCCCGTTTCTCACGTACCTGGACTTCCGGGAAGAAGAATTCCTCCGGCAACACACTCGAGCAGTCGTCGAAGCGCTTCCCCGAGACTGAGCGGTCCTCCAGCGGTGCTGATAACCTTTTCAGTCAACAATTCCAATGCCTGACAAAAAATAAAACACGATCAATAAGTATGTGTTTGTGCGAGTGCAACATAAAATTGTCGATAAATTTTGTTCACTGACCCAAGCGTTGAGCGGCCCCCATGTTGGCACTCGAATGCAAAGATCACGCATTATACGAATAACCATAACGCAGCTCTGCAGTGACGTTGCTCTAGCCTGTAGGAATATGACAAATACGTTGAGCAGCGTGAAAAATTCATAATCTCAATTTATCTGTTTTGTTTTTTTTTTTCCGTTCTTTTTTCAGACCCTCCGGATACAGGTGAGATACCCTAATCTAACTTGTTTTGCTTTGTGTGGGCTTTAGCTATCCTCCCAGCCTCGTGCCTATTATTTCCGAACATATTTTTAGCCCATATCTCAATATTACCGGGTGTTTATCGATAAAGTGCGTCTCTCGTTATCGGACAATCGTGAGCGCCAAATTTTTGACGATAAATTGTTAACAAAGATATTGCATAGAAAAGAAAAAAATAATAGTTTCACGATAGTATAAACTGTACAAAACTGTAAGTTTTTTTAAAACACCCGGTACATACATACGACACCACTGTGTGTTTGTGCTTGTCTGTCTTTTAATGTTCACAACGGTGCTCGACAATCGACAATCCCTCTATCAGGCATCAATAATATCGTTCGGATTTGATATGCAAAAATGATTTATAATTTTATGGAACACAAAATAAGCGATTGCACTACGTTCGGTCATTATTCTAAGACAGACCTAGAACAGACTCAGTCTAGGCTACAGTGCGCTTACATTTTTATCCAGAATAATGAACTTTACTATGTTTCGTTTTTTTTTTCGCAAGCATCCTTACGCGTTTTACAAACAAAATAAATATAACCACGTACTCATTCGACAACGGTTTGTATATATATGTGTGTCTATGTATTTAATACACATATATGGAATTTATTTATTGTTAAGTTTAGCGATACTGTTCTAGGAGCGATCACCTATTATTCTGGATGTCGTTTATCGGAGTTCGAGCAGATGTAAATGCAAGGCGGCATCGTAACAACGAAGCAGTTCGACAGTTACATACTGCTTCAGCTCTTGGCCTGTCTCAGGCTATCCGATCGCACTCTCGCTGCTACCACATTCGCTACGATCACTTTGATTATTTAACGATTTATCTCGCCAGTTATAACAATACAGTCAAACACAGCTCGACGATGACGCTTGGGCTCAATGTCGAAGCGAATGATCCAGCAATCGAATGCGATCAAACAATCAACAGTTCAGGCTGAATAAATATTTTCCTTTGGGTTTTTTTTCCCTTCTCATCCTCAATAACGCTATTACCAAGACGATATAATTGTTAGAACCAAAAATTGTCACAAGGCTGGAAGTTCTAAGACTGCTCTGTTTAAACATGTTTCTTTTTTTTCTCGTGAACGATTTCGTTTTGCGGGCAAATAAAAAAATAATAATAAAATATCGAGACACGTAGGAAAAGATACACAGATCGTGATAGATACAGACAGAGAGAGCGAGAGGACAATCGGACGCGTTGCCCGTTACGCCGTTCAGGACACAGAAAATTAAGTAATAAAAAAATTAATTAAGTAAAAAAAATTATTTAATCGCGTTGGTAAGAGTTGCCAATAAACTTTTTTTTTTTGGCATCAACCGATTTGAAACCTTGAACTGAGAGTTGTTTGATTCAAACCTGAAACCACTTGGCATGCCTGAGTGCAGCTAAAGCCTCCAAACACTTAGCCTTGGGAAGTACGTCTGGTGGGTCTGGTTTCGTCACGGCGGGCGTCGCGGGCGTTGCTTGCGGTGTAGCAGCTCCCTGTTGCTGCTGTCCAGCATTATCTGAGATTCCAACAAAGAAAGCACAACACGCTTAGACAACACTTAGAGTGTTTGATCATGCCCAGCTCGGCTTTTTTTCACACCTCTATATCCACATTCCAACTCAAAACGTACTTTAATCAAATGGCGTATAACAAATATTTCACGCGTCAAAATAAAAATAAAAAAATCGTAAGTACGATCGAATGCAGTACGTCGCTATGCTAAGTGACACGACCTTTCAACTTTCGTTCTTCCTCGTTTGTCGTCCAATTTTTTTTTTTTTCGGATCCGATAAACGTGGATGAACAGTCTCAACGTGATAGTCATGTATGTCTATTTTTTTTTTGTTGAGTTAGAAAATTCGTGTCACCAGCGCCGCTACTCGCGTACGGTATTCGATAGCGGATAGAGGGTTTCATTCATGGTTTACGCATGATCAAAAAGTCCATAGTTTTTCCATTGCCTCAGCGTTGTTCTTTGGATTCGGAAAGCGTACTTTGATGCTCGTCACGACGAATTTTTAATTAAGAAAAAAAAAATCTCAAAAAAAATGTCAAAATAACAAAAAAAATTAAAAGATGTACTCTTCGACGGAGAATCCAGAGAAAGTCTCTCTCGTGAGTCCGAATGAGAGAGTTCTCGGAGCGCTGCTGCAGGGAGACGGGGGAATAGAAATCAATTCGTTCGGAGCGCGCGTCGAACGGCCTCGCGTATCGTTTGCGCTACAGTAGTTTGGTCGTGTGAGCGGTTCATCGTAGCGGAAATTTTGTTTTTTCGGTAACGGTAAGCGTAGCGCGACGTCGGTATTCGTATCGGAGACACGAGAGATGTGTCCGAGATGCGAGCTTACCAGACGAACACGTACGAGCTGCAGTGAGAAATACATTAGTAATATTTATATATACATATATATATATATATTAGAAACAACGTTTCAAGCTCAGAAGTTTCTCGCTTCCCGTCCGCTTTCCTGTCGCTTTCGAAAGAAACTAGTAGATAAAAAAAGAGATCTCTCGGGCCATGAAAAGAACAAATATAAATTTCCTCTTTCTCTCAATGAAAATCCGTGTTGCTATCCGATGGAAATTAATGTGGCTACGAAATGTACTTTCACTGTGAAATAGTTTTTCTTTGCATTATCCTTTTCTTGGCCGTTTTAGAGACATGGGATTATCGAATCACCTGCGACGGCCGCTGGTTTCGTTGTCTCCCGCATCAGGGGACTCGTGAGTGTAACGCTGACGGTGACCGTTCCTCCGGAGACTGTGAGCGCCGCCGATTCCGGATGCTTCCCGACGTTGTAAGTGTATTCTGATGCGACGATTTTCAATTGAGCGGGTAAAATCTCGGCAACTTTGTTCAACAATGTCCTGCGGGACGATTGTTAATTTTTTTTAAATCAAACAAGACTTTATCGAGGATTACGAGGAAAATTATACATACTTGGTGGGTTTTTCGGCGCAAAGGACTACGAGGCAAACGTGGTTGTCTCCTGACAAGAGAAGACCCTTTGCGAGATTCCCGACGCGCATTACGCCTCGCAGTATCCGCGAGTCTTCTTTCTCCTTTTGGAAGGAAAAGAGATTTCCGTCGCTTCCGTCCTCCTTCTGTGGTGCTGTTGCGGGTTTTTTCTTCTCGGCGTCTTCCTTTTTCGCCCCATCCGCGGTCACTGGTTGTGCAGCGCTGTTTGTGTTATTTGTAGCTGTGGTTGTGGTTGCAGCTGTCGGAGCAGTCACCGCCGCAGGAGTGGGAACGACCGGCGTCGGTGCTGGTGTTGGAGCTGCAACGGGCGCTGCCGGAGTAGCTTTCTTACCTATTAAATCAAAAAATAAAAATAACATAATAATAGCAACAATAATAATGTTGAAAATAATTTAAGAAAAAGTGATAATAATACCGTAGAACCTTGATTATCGTAACCTTTGATTATGTGAACCGTGGCGTTCGGCATTTAAAAACTGTACATCATTTCAAAAAGGCCTTAGAATAAGACTTCGATGTTGGTAACACGTTAAAAAATGTTTTGAAATTTAATATATACTATTATTCTATGTACATATTTCTCATTCTAATCAGTGTTAGAATCCCGTTGACGAATTGGCGTTTCAATTACCCAAATTTTTTATTATCGTTGGATGTATGTCGATGAATTTGAATAATCGAGGTTCTATTTTAATTGATGACGAATGAAATACTTACTGGCTTCAGCTAGGGTATCAGAGACGAACTTAAGAGCCTTCTCTGTGTGAGATACGATTCGCTGAACTGCCTGCAGCTCTTCCTCTTTCGGATAAATAGTAGAGTGATGAGCGGCGACGTGTTTGTCGTCGGACGAGTCTGGTCGTCTCTGTGGTCCAGGGAACATCATCATCGGCGGTGGTCCGGGGAAAGGTCGTGGCATCGGCGGGGCTCCAGGTCCGCGTCCGTATCGTCGATACCACTCATAGTATTCGCATTCCTCCTCGTACCTTCGCCGCTCTTCCCAGTATATCATCTCGTCGTCGATAATCGGGCCCATGGGACCCATCGGTCCCAACTGATTGATGTCCTCCCGACGTCGCGTGTATTCCTCTTTGATCTGTTGACGGCGGAGTTTCTCCTCGAGCATCTTTCGTTGCTTGAGGCTTGGTTTCATGTCCACAACGAGATCGGGATTCACCTTCTTCTTGTACGCAAATCTGTGGCGCCTGCCCTTCATGTGCATGTCTTTGGCATTCGGATCGTTGAAGCGACACTCGCACAGCTTGCAGTTGAAGCTTATTATTTTACCGTCCTCAGACTTGTTCTCCTCTATGTATTCCTGACCGACCGGCTGTATATCTTTCTCGTCAACTGACGATTCCTCCGTTACGCTCTCCTCCGCCGCAGGCTCCTCGGTCTTTACCTCCGCCGCTTGAGCCTGATTTACTGTACCTAAATTGCCGGCTGCGAACGAGAAACTCGATTAGTCAGGTGGTGATTCAATCGACACATAGTGGACGCAAAAATTTTGACTTATATTCAAACTTACAGGCGACAAAATTAATTTTCGGTGTTGCCGTTACGGTGGGTTTCTTTACCGCAGCGGCCTTCGCGACGATCGCCGGCTTCGGATTGAGGACGGTCGGATCTGCGCTCGGAATAGGTTTTCCGAGTTTGGTGTGGAGCTTTACGACCTTCTGGTGCTTCGTTCCCCGTATGTGAGCCGCGTAAGCGTCGTTTCCGGTACACGTAACGTCGCACAGCTCACACCGCAGCGAGTTGGCAGCACCACGGGCCGGTGGCTGCTGCGGGACCTTCAACGATGCCTCCTTCTTTTTGTGTTTCTGGCCCTCCAAATGCTCGCGATACGTCTGGGGTCCGGCGCAGCTGATCTTACAGACATCGCAGTAGTGAAGCTGCTGTGGCTTCGGTGGCTGTTTCGTGCGCATTGCCTTCATTCCTCCGCCTCCGGCCCCGAAACCCTTACGTCCGTAGCCCTGCCAACCTCCAGTCTTCTGGTTAGTCGAATTGCTGTTTGCACTCTGTTGGGCTACATACATAGTAGCAGCGCTATAAAGCGCTGCGTCGTAGCCGGAGTACGTTGTACCCGCCGGTTCTAGGGGAAATGAAATTGAAACCTCAAACTTTGGAGGAGTCCAATTTTCAACGAGACTCGAATTTTTATCATCTTTGATTGTTGATTATTGTTATTTTTTTCTTTGTACATTCGATCGAATTTTTGTTTCCTTCATTTCCAATCCGGCGAGATTTATCTACGTGATACTACGCCGCGGAAGTTAAGTATCTTCGGCTGCAGGATGTCTTATGCTTATGGCATAAAACCAATGCCCGAAAAAAGTCACGAAGTCAACGTACTGTGAGGGGCTCAATTTCATATTAACTTAAATGCTATGGAAGCTTATTTATTTATTTTATTTTTTGGTTTTTTTTCGTGTTTTTAGTTTATTTTATAGCAAGCCAGAGAATACTTACTATTCGTCGCAGCAGCGGGAGTCGCCGCAGGAGCGGCAGGTGCTGAATATCCCGACGAGTATGTCGCGCTCTGGGTCGGATTCGATTGCTGGTAAGCGGTGCTGGATGCCTGATAGGTCTTCGCTTGTCCGGTCGTCGTTGCTTGGCGAGCGTTCCCGGTGTACGCGCTTGTGGTACTGTAAGCTGGTTTCGCCGCTTGATAGTGAGTCTCGGTAGTCGTGTAAGTCGCCGCGGCCGCGGCCGGTTGTTGATAATACGTCTTTGTAGCGTCGTAGGTTGCAGCTGGCGCAGCTCTTCCGTACCCGTAGTCATAGGTCTGCGCAACCGTACCTGGGTTTGCAGCTATGGGGGAAAAAAGACCTAATAACGGATCGGTCAACGTTCTACCATAGCTTCGATTAATTATAGTATTTAATACTAAGAATACATGTCCAATAGCAGGAGGGAATTAAGTCGGAACAGTTTTGCAAAAGAATCGGAAAATGCATTCGATCTATATTGTTTACTTTCTGTATGTGTGTTTGTATTTTTTAATGCGTTGCTTCGTCTGTGTCACTTATTTTCATTTTTCTTAAACTCTTTGTTTAGCGTCGCTACTAAAGTTTGCCGATCATGCATCGTCTACTATTATTATCGACCTATGATGCAGTTTACCAAATGATCGAGATTATCGAATTGTTATTATGTAAAAGACAAATCCCATAAATAAATCTGTAAATCAATAGTTGAGTCAATCGAATTTCATCCCAAGATCAAGGAACGAATGTGTACACGAATTAATAAAATTTTATATAAAATTTAATGATCCCGACTAGAAATTTTCTACAAAAAAACTGGTATGAATAGTACACTAGTATTCTAGTAGACTGGGATAACTGATCAAATTTCATGTAGAATTATTAGAATTATTTCTAGTTTAAATTATTAAATAGACATATAATAAGTGAATATAGCTGGAATTCTGATCGTAGCATACTCTAATATAATTTCAAACATGTGAAAATAAACGTGGTAGAAGGGCTCGGTGGGGTTCGAACCAGGACAAATTTGTAAGACTTAGAGACAGCGTTAGAACTGAGAGACTGCAAGAGTACAATACTAATCAAATAGAGATATCTCCTGGCTTACCTGCGTAAGTCGTGCCGGTGGCAGCTGCGGCGGCGGCTGCCTGGTAAGTCTCGTAACCGGTAGCGGCGGCGGCGGCCGGACGTTGGGTGTATGTAGCGGCGGTAGCCGCTGGCGTTACTGCATATCCAGCCTGACCCGTCTGATAAGCGGCCGCGCTCGTTGCCCTGTTCGACACAAATTCACTGCTCTTTACCGACGAATATCCGAGACGGTAGGTGATCAATGTAATTTACGAGGCGCGATCGAGAGGAATTTTGAAAATGTTGCAAAAAAAAGGGAAGTGAGAAAAAAAAAGAACAAAATTTTGCCGATTGCGAAGACGCTCGATAGACGCTTGTGGCTATTAAATGATAAATGGCGGCCAAGCCGGTTAACCATTCGCGTGCTCCGACATTAGCGAAGACCCGACGCGCATCGAATACATTCATAATCGAAAAACATTTCAATGATCGAGCTTAATCACTAGCTACTTAATAATTATTATGCAGAAACGAATTCGTACCCATATTGCGTTCCGCCGTGTGTAAAACCGAAATAATTGTTCTGAGCCATCCTTCCTCGCAGAGTATCCCGGAAAGAAGGACAATGGAGGAAGTCGTAGGGCGTGCCACGATTCCGATAGAATGGCGTCGCTCGCGCGTCTGCTATTGGCAATTCGTACGGAGCCGGGCGCAACAGTCGCGACAGCGACACGCTCTCATTGGTTGTTTCTCCGAGAACCGTGCATCATCCCCCCGGTAAGCTAACTTCGCGCGAATCAACCCGCGCATCGAAAACTACCGAAAATACAATACAGAAAAAAAAATAACAATGCATCTACTACATTTACCCCGGGACTATGATTCTTGCTGTAAACTGACGCTTACTTACTTGCACAAAAAACTTTGGACGCCACGCGTGAAACTCGGCGATCTTTAACTTCGACTGATTAATATATACATTTTCTTTGGCGGTGTGGGTGAGTAATGGTCTACATACATGCGGGCCTGCAAACTTTGATGGTGGGGACAGACCTCGTTTCGGATTCGTGACCGGCAATAACTTCCGAAGCGCCCTCTTCGATCCCAATGGCCCTTAAGGAACAGTTCGATTGTCATTGGATCCAAGAAAAAATTCGTCTTCGTGGAGGGATCTGTCCAGTATTTGCGACACTTTATCGTTCGTGAGTACGGAACTTAAAGTTTTATATTGTTATTTTTTTTTCTAACCTTCTCGTTCGACGAGGCGACAAAAGCGACATGTATCAATGCATCTTCGAGTAGTGTTGATAATTTAGCCGCGAACGAGTGCTGTGTACTCAGGAATGTTGTGTGACATTTAAACAACGTTTTCAGAAGAAAACGATCCGCGATAACTATCACAGTGTACAGTGACGATATCGCCGAAAACGGATAAAATGCTTGCGACTAAAATGAAATGATCATCAAACATCGGTCGCGATTATCTTAACCTCCATGGACAGATCCATATTTTTATTTAAAAAAACGAGACGCTTTGTCGTACGAGTTGATAAACAGAACGCAATACAGTAATCGCGTCGTCTCTCATCCACTCTCGTCGTCGATGCGACAAGTTGTTTTAAATGTAAAATTACGGGTGTTTAATGATACTTACCGATATCGAAAAGGAGCTACTTGAGATAGGATCGAAAATGCCATGTTGGTATTATGAAAAAAGGGAGCTGCGAAACACACCGTCGATACAGGATGGTATCGACTACGACACAGAGTGTCGATACCGTAAGGAGGGAGCACGCTTTATCATCGACACTGGTTCCAAGATGGATCTGGGTTACAACACCATGGCGACTGGTGTCGTTTACTTTCACAGATTCTACATGTTTCATTCATTCAAGAACTTTCCTCGATACGTGAGTATTCGCAATTAAATGGAGCCAATTTACAGTATCCCGTTTGCGGTTGACCTGCACTTTCGACCAAACTACAGTATTGACTCTTTTAGGTGACAGCCTGCTGCTGTTTGTTTCTAGCCGGCAAGGTAGAGGAAACTCCAAAGAAGTGCAAAGACATCATAAAAACTGCCAAGACTTTACTGACAGAGCAAAAGTTTACAACCTTTGGGGAGGATCCCAAGGTAAGAAAGCGTGACTAAACAATGTAGCAAAGCTCTTAATTGTGTGAAATTATCATTTGGCAGGAAGAAGTTATGACCTTGGAAAGAATACTGTTGCAAACAATAAAATTTGATCTACAAGTGGAACATCCTTACAGCTACTTATTAAAGTATGCCAAGTGTTTGAAGGGTTAGTTTTATAAACATCTTGATTTAATGGACTTGACGATATTTGCACAATGTCAAATTTCATTGTTGACAATTCTCTGTCAATGCACTGTTTTAAGATGAAAAAAAACTGTGCATTTATGGAATTTTATTCTTTGTGAAAATGAATTCTCCGAGCAAAATTTGTGAGATGCACAGCCTTTGTAACTTGACGAAATTTAGTCTCGTGCAGATATCTTCGAAATATAGCTTCTGTCCAATAATTGGGTTTCTAATCAATAAATTCGTTTTCAGGTGACAAAACAAAATTGCAGAAAATGGTACAAATGGCATGGACCTTTGTTAACGACAGGTATAGAAATCGTTCGATAGTATTATGGATTTGAGAACAATAATATAGCGTGGATGACTTGCAGCTTGTGCACGACGCTATCTCTTCAATGGGAGCCCGAAATAATCGCAGTTGCTCTTATGTACCTGGCGGGGAAGTTGAGTAAATTCGAGGTGAAAGATTGGAACGGCAGACAAGTGCAGCATTTGCGCTGGTGGGACATGTTCGTAGAGGATGTTACGATGGATCTCCTGGAGGGTGAGCTTTCGACATTCGCTCTGGTTTCCATCGATAAAAAATCGTTCACTACCTCGACTCAAATACCCGAGTTTTTCTTCCAGATATTTGCCATCAGGTGCTTGATCTCTACTCGCAGGCGAACAATGCGAGGCCTCCCGACTCGCCGCCGTTGATACCGTCGACCGAAACAAGCAAGGATCGAATCGTTGCACCGCCCACTATAGAATCGGCTTCCAGTACACCCAATGGTTCGTGTTTATCACAGAATTACGTGAAACTCTGGTACACCGATCCCCCGTTGGATTAACGAACGTCTTTTATTTTCACTCTGAAGCAGCGGTAACGCCGAGCAAAGCTCCAAAGGTTGAACCGAGTGTCGTATCGGCGAACGGATGTCCACCGGCTGAGACTGTCGAGCCCGTCAAGCCCATCGAGATTCCAGCACATTTTCCACCGTATTCGGGTACTTACACACCCGGGGCACCGGGATATCCGCCAGTTTTTCCTCCGACAAACATCTCCGTGCCGCCTCCCCCGGTCACAATCAATCACATAGTCTCGGCGATGCGCCACTTAGGGTCGTCGGGCTCCATCCGATCAAATACACCAACGCCGACCTCCGGACAACCCTTTCCCCCTTACGGCTATCAAGCAAACGCAACGTACTTTCCTTCGACAAACCCCGTACCATCGACGAACGCACAACGGCCGTATTACCCGCCGCAGCCTTGAAGCATTCATGTATTTTGATGCTCAGATAAAAGCTATTTCTACTGTGAAACTCACCCATAATTATTTCGTCAACAACCGTTATCGCTTTATACCCCTTCCGTCCTTTCTTTTAAATATACAGTTTTAGCTTATCGCTATTTAACGTTTTGGTGTTGTGATCGATCTTAGGCACGGCATAGTCGGTCACATCGGAGAAGAGCTTTATCATCGGTTCCACCGTTTCTGTGTCATAAACATCGTCGGTCGCGTACATGATGTATACGGTTGCCGGTAGACTCATCATTTCTGCGTAAGCGACAACTGAAAAGATGCAAACTCGGATGAGTATAGAGATGAAGACAGCGAGCGTCAAATGCCTTTGAAAATAACAGTAACTTTGCCAGAGGTGCATTAAAATTTTGAAGTTTCAGCGCGGGAACTTTAATAAACATTTAGGACACGCGATTACTGCGGTCGGTATTTAATAACTACAATACCAATTCTTTAACAGTGGCCAGACTGTGAAATCAAACGAAAATGCGATCTCTCTGTAAAACTTATGGCCACAGTATAACATTATTTCGTTTCAACAAGATATTTTAAATGAACTTGTAAAAATAGTATTACAGTCCTCCTTGCCGATCAAGGTCGGATTGAGTGGAACAGGAAAATACATCAAACATTCTTGGGAATAACAGTGAATTCGTTAATGTTGTTTACCTCCCGCAGCAAAACCCGCAATAAAATTTGGATGCTCCAGTGATGGAACTTTGCTCGATCGGTCTTTTCTTCCCTCTGTGGTACTCAACGATCTCCACAGAGTTGGACTCACTATGTTTCGTACCACTCCGTGCAACTTTGATATATTTGCATTGGTGAATGCAATAATCGTCTCTGCGCGTGAGATGATGTCAGAAATCTGAAACATTCAAGTTAATATAAAACATTCGTTACTGCACTTGCTACATTTGATACTCAGAAATCCTGCGGTACAAACAGTGTCTATCAATTCTCCGGTTGATGTTATATCTACAGATGACTTTGCTGTACAAATGTACAAATCGTCAGTCAGTCTGAACACAGCAGCTACATTGAACTCTGCTGTACTGTTAATCGTGCAGACCCTTTCAGCATTGTGAACGATGTGATTCTCTGCTATCGCTGAGTAATTACAAACATATATATATATATTTTTTTGTCTTCCAGCCATTACGTTGACTTCAAATGACGAGTACATACCAGTCACGAGATCGCCGGCGACAACGACGAGTTTCTTTATCGAACCCGGCGTTTCCTTTAACCATTCCAGGCTGAATGTCCTGTAGGGTAATGAAAAAAAAACAAAAAAATAATCGAGCAGTGATAGACCAGAGAATGTCAGCGCAAGCGGGTAAGGTTCAAAACCTCATTATGACTTACGAATCCGGCGTCCGGTTTTCTCCGAGATCCTCAGACCCCCAGAATGCTCTTGAGGTCGGTTCTTCGTATCCACCAAAATCATTCATGACGAGATGGATAATATAAAAGAGAACTCAATTGGGCCGTACTTTTAAGGTTGCTTTATTTATCTGAAACAGCTTGTCATACAAGCGGTTAGTGTATATATACGAATGATAATCGCGAAAACGCGCGGTGGATCGCGAGTCTTCTTCGTACAATTTGATTGGATCCTCGAATAGTAGAGTGTAGGGTGCGATTTACACCAAAAGTCTTTTCCCCCAAAAAGTAACTAGATTGGAGAAAACATGTATCCGAATCGTACCGATTAACCGCCAAAATATTATCCGTAAGCTGTCCATGTCCAAAAGTTTATTCTGGAACATAGAAAAGCTTACGGATCACAAGTCCCGCAATGGACAACTTTTCGAAGAAAATTTGCCACTTAGGTACATAATATGTATGGTCTGTAAAGTTGCCTAGAGGTAAATGCCCCACAGGTGTCCCCCCACTCAAAGTCCCGCAGTTCAACGTATATGTGAATACATACTGCATTATAAAGAAAAATCGATTATTCGAACGATGACTTCGATTAACCGAACGTTGACCTGATATTTCTTCCGACATCTGTTCGGGATTTAATTGCAAACAATATGAATTCGTCATTTCGGTTCGGTAGGTCGAGTCGTCAGCCAAATTCGAACTAAAGCCTCAAATACCGTTCGTGAATGTACGAACGGTACGGGTAAGTCAGATAAGTGGAGGATTTTCGGTTAATCTGCGTCCGCGCCTATGGCGTTCACGAAGTCAGCTTTATTCTGTTCGGGAATGTTCGGGAGTCCCCAGGCGTCACGAAGCTGCGGTTTACCAATGCTTGTCTGTCTCCGTCAGCGTTCATGACAAAATAATGAGATCGAACCGAAGTAGGGTGAACCAGCCACGTATTACCGCTGTATTAAACATTGACTCGAGTGGTTGTTTACCAGTGGCTGGTTGGACTAGTCTCTATCGGTACCAGTCCCCAAGTGAATCGTATCTCGGGAAGAAGAAACAGTCCATGCATATGCGAAACAAGTGCGTCGGGTGTACGATACTTCAATAATAAAAATACCAAGTTCTTGGCGAGTCAGCCATTTTAACTTAACACGTGTTTCAATGAATTATTCTGTACAACCTTTCCAGAGTCCTTTCATACAACGTTAAGATCTCGTCCCGATAAGTATTCATTGTCGACTCGGTGATACGATTTCGTAGCATTACAATTTCCGAATTATCGGCATTTAATGATACTCAACGATTTCGAAAAAGATTTATGCGCATCAGGATCAAGAATGCCATGCTGGTATTATGAAAAAACACGAGAACTACGTAACACACCTTCGATACAGGACGGGATCGAGTACGATACGGAATGTCGATACCGTAGAGAAGGCGCACGATTCATCATCGACACCGGTTCGAAAATGGATCTGGGATACAACACTGTGGCGACCGGCGTCGTATTCTTTCACAGATTTTACATGTTTCACTCGTTCAAGAACTTTCCGCGATACGTGAGTATTAAAAAAAAATCTGTTTTTTTTTTTGCATATATTTTAGGCCAGATCAACCAACGGATGAAAGCCTGCTATTTAGAGAACACTAAAATGTTCGCTTCCAAATAAAGTCTGTGTTTAATAAATGCTGAACGAATGTTTCCGAGATCCTTCGCATTCTATCAATGTAGGTTTCGATAGCGCGTTCTTTTGGCGACCGAGTTACAGTAACGACTCTCTTGCAGGTTACAGCCTGCTGCTGTTTGTTCCTAGCTGGTAAGGTAGAGGAGACGCCAAAAAAGTGTAAAGACATAATAAAAATTGCTCAAACGTTGCTAACAAAACAAGAGTTCATGACGTTTGGAAAAGATCCCAAGGTACGATGAACATCGTAACTGTGCATCAGGCAACGTGTCTAATCGCGTGAAATTTAATTACTCGCAGGAAGAAGTCGTGACCTTGGAGAGAATACTGTTGCAGACGATAAAATTTGATCTCCAGGTTGAGCACCCGTACAGTTATTTGTTGACATACGCAAAGTGTTTGAAGGGTCAGTTTCGAGGAACTTTGCGATATTATTATATATCCGATATTGCGATTTCTAATTAATATATTTATATCCAGGTGACAAAATTAAATTACAGGAAATGGTACAGAGGGCATGGAATTTCGTGAACGACAGGTATGCGATAGTATATTAGAATTATAAAGAGAAGAACAATTATCCAGCGGGCGTGTCTTACAGCTTGTGTACGACGCTTTCTCTCCAATGGGAGCCCGAGATAATAGCGATAGCGCTGATGTATTTGGCGGGAAAATTGAGTAAATTTGAAGTGAAAGACTGGAACGGTAGGCAATTGCAACATTTGCGTTGGTGGGACATGTTTGTCGAGGACGTTAGGATGGATCTTTTGGAAGGTAAGTTTTCTCGGTTCACGTGACATATTCTATAAATACAAGATCGATTGTCACGATAGTCCGGTTGCATAAATTTGTCCTTTTAGATATTTGCCACCAGATGCTGGATCACTATTCGCAAGCCGATAATGCAAGGCCTCCCGATTCACCGCCGTTGGTAACGTCGAGCGAAGTTAACAGGGATCGAATCGTCGAACCGCCCATCGCGGAAACGGCCAACAGCGCACCTAACGGTTCGTGCCTATCGTGGAATGAGCAGCGCACTATTTCTCCACAAACCGATTTGGCACATACTTGCTTTGAGCAATGGGGGGTCCAGACCGAGTTTCAACAAATCTATGGAGTTTGTGTAAACACGGTTTATCGAGAAACAGTGGGCTGGCTTGGAATAGCGTGATATTCTTATAAACGCATCCTTGGGTTATTGAAAAATGTCTCTGTCTTTCAATCGCAGTGGTAACGCCGAGCAAAGTCGCGAAGGTCGAGCCGGTCGTTGTTCCGGCAAACGGATGCGCACCGACCACACCCATCGAGTCAATCAGGCCTCTCGATATTCCATCGCATTTTACACTGTATCAGACTGCTTACACACCGGCGCCGATAAGATTTCCGCCAGTGTTTCCGCTGACAAACATTTCCGTACCGCCTCCTCCGGTCACTGTGAATCATCACATCGTCTCTGCAATGGGTCATTTGGGATCGGCCGGCGCTATTCGGCCGAGTCCACTCAATTCCGCGCCGGTGCAACCCTTTCCACCTTACGGCTATGGACCGAATGCGACGTATTTTCCATCGGCAAATCCTCCACCTATCACCAACGGCCAACGGCCGTTTTACCCGCCGCAGCCTTGAAGCATGTACGTGGCACTGTGCCAAAATAAAAGCTATTTCTACTGTCGACTCGTCGATTATTTTGTTTTCTCCGAAATCTTTTATCCTAAATACACCGAAGGTTGCCTCCACGTACGCAACGAAATTGTTATTGACACAACAGTCTCGGAAGCTTTGAGCAACTGTTGATGCAGCCGGTAACGTTTTACCGGTACAAATGGCCTTCACAAAAATTTGCTGACAGCGCCGAATCGGTATAAAATCGTAAATTATTTTTGAAAATAAGCACTCATATATACATTCGTTTTTCTTTGCTACGGCTTATGTATTTACCAAAAGCGTTTATCTGCAAATATCGAATAGCTTTATTATAGAAAAGTACAAAATCTCTTAAAATTTATTTTATTTTCTTAATCGTATAATGAAATGAGTCGTCCTTGGACACCGCATCTAATTCTTTACGTAAAAATATCTTCACAGTGGTGATGCCTAGACATTAAAGTCTATCTTAATATTTTGGTAAATAACATCTCATACACGGTGGGTTCCATGTGTAACTACCGTTGAAGGAATATTATTTTCCTTCGTCGATAACATTTTGGGCCATACTACAATTTGACTACGAGAATCGATATGTCGGATTTTATACCGTTCGTTTGCAAATTCCACATAATTCGAGAAATAGCGTTCATCGAGAGAGCATAATACCTTTTTTTGCCCGCTCCCCAATTGACTTCGATCAGGCGGCAGTAAAAGTTACATCGAAAATAGGTTTTTTTTTTGTTTGCGATAATTGATAAGTCAAAAATAATACAATTTTGTTGAAAAATTTCGCCGCATTCGTGGAATGGGCTTCGTCGAGAGAATATAATACATCACTTTTTTTTATCCCGTAGCACAATCGAATTCTTTACGGTACAGTAACGGGCACAATTAACGTAGATTCTTGTTTTTTTTTTTATCTCTACTGGATTCCAAACGGCCTTTGAGCATCGACAGTCTTATTCTAAAACACGCGGGTCAAAATGATCGATTTAACGCGTAAGCAATATTGTTCCCAGCCAGCTCCGTAACGATTTCTACAGCGCGTATCGTCCCTTATGGCGCGATACATCAGCACCAACGTACAACAGACCGCCGCGTAATACGGCAGAAGATCTTTGGTCAGAGCTATGCAAGCTACCGACCAATGGATTATCACGTCTCCGAGATAATTCGGGTGTCTGACGTGTCCCCACAGACCGGAGCATATTATTTTCTTTCCCCGAGATGTAGCAATCGTCTCCAAATCTGCAAAGTTATCCGTATGGCGTAAAACACTTGAACTTTAAGAAAATGTGTCAGTTAAGAGGAATACTTACGAGAAACAGCCGGTGAGAACGGATTTTTTCTGAATTCGTCCTTTTGTGAGTTGCTCACCCTGTACACCACATATCCGACCAAATAACACAGAACGACGAGTGCTAATATATAACTCGATTGGTGGATCCTGCGAGAAGAATAAAGGCTTTAAATTGATATTTCATGTCTCGCCATAATGATAATAATTTTCAAACGTACTTTTGGTACAGCACGTATCTTGTGCCTAGTGTTAGCAAGAAGGGGTACAACAAATTTCCAACGCAAACCATGTATCCCGTTCCCTCATACATTATCTTGAATGACGTCAGGAGTGTCGATTCGAACACAAGTGAATCGAGACAATACATTATTTGCAGCGATGCGGCTATCAGCAGAGTGAAGTCAAGATCTTTTAGGGTAATGCCATTTGCCTCCTGAACAGATTTTGCTATCACAGCCGAGTTGAGGACGAGCTGCAAAAAAAGAACATCAAAGATTATTGAAATTATTTTTTAGGGCGCGTTGATCGATACACGTATATACTGTGTAAATAAATATAATAATATTCACCGTTCCGATAATTCCAGATCGCAGCAATAAAAGTTTGAGATCGAGCGACCCGATTCTCGGATTAATCTCGCGTCCCTGCCAAAAATCGTAGATCGTATTGTTGGTGGATCCGTACATGTTCAGAGCCAATACCGATACTTTGCCACCTTTAAGGTAGAGGCCCGTCGCTAAAACGGTACCGAGAAGCCAACCGGAGACGGACAGCTGGAGACACGAATTCAAAATGAAATCGATGATCTTGTAGCTTTTGTATTCGCAGATAGCGAGTATTGACAGCGTCAGTAGAGCAGCGACGATTCCGTTGATGCGGTATTGCAATCTACCGCTCTTGTTTTGCTGGCCATCTACGAGTCTTCCAATCGGTAGAATCGAAACGATTGCCAAGAAGCCAATGAAACCGGCATACAGCGCCGTAGCCTGCAGGTTGAGATAAGTTTCCAATTTCGTTGATATCCGAAATTGCCCGCTGTTGCAGTAACCATTTGTACACGCTATTTGCGGTATAACAACCGCGGTCGGGAGCACAAAAATAAGGCACAACGCTCCGATCCAACCGCCCCACTCCTGCGGTTTACTGATAAGCTCTATTTCCTTCTTTGTCTTTTCAGCCGTGGTTGAGGAGTCCGGTAGAGCTTCCTCCTCGTAATGTAGAATCTTCGACAAGTCCTACAAAATTACACAATACCGTGGCTATTAGTTTTACACTTCATTCGAGGGTCCAAGATCGAAACGATAAAATCGTTTAAAAATACGGTAATACATTAAATTTTTTCATATAGTCTTCATAACGTATTGCTGGTCTTGCTATAATCTTGTAAAAACATTTATCGAGAATTTGTAAAATGCCATTCTGATAGAAAAAAAGGTTCCTACGTGATCTCTCTGCATAGACAGTCCTCTTTCCCTCTCGCCAAAATCGTACATATGCGCATGTCTGTCGGTCGGCAATGAGACCGCCCGATCGACGTTCCTCGTCAACGTTATCAATCGCTGTCCTCGCTCGTTCTTCATCATATTCGAGAGAATTCGCGTCGATCTTCGCGTAACCGGAAGTGGCTCGCGGATACGTGACTGTAGAGGCACCAAGTCGGTCAAATCATCGGATTCTTTAAAGCTCTCCACATCCGTTTTTGATCCTTCGACGCGAACGTCACCCTTCGGGCCCTCCGCGTACGGAATTGAGACTTGAGCTATTCTCATATTGCGTGTAAGCTGTCTCGTTCTTGACGAAGGTGATCTGCCTGGGGAACGTCTGGCGGGCGATCTTCTTGCCGGAGATTTTCTACTCGGTGACTGCCTGCCTGGAGACTTTCTACTGGGAGACACCCGAGATGGACTTTTCTTTGGCCGTCCTCTCGTTCTGACCACCGATCGCGACGTTCTCGCTGATTTCTGCGAAGAAAATAAAAAATAATACGTAAATAAAATGAAAATTTTGAAAGACAGTCAAGAAAACGGTGACAGAAATTGTATTAACTTTACAATTGCTTGATTGTATGCAACCAGTTCCGGATTGGTTCAGATAACTCAAGATTTTTAGGTTTCGCTCTTCAATATAAGCACCAAAACAGCAATTGTTTCTGCTATTATCAATATCATGTGTCGCGATAGAAAAAAAAAAAAAGAAAAAGAAACTGCTGTAGTGAACAGTTTAAGAGACGATCTTACCTGGACATCGTTCTCGCCGACGGTGGACTCCATACCATCCGCAAATTTTATTATGTACTTGTCCCCTCTGGTACTCACAACGGTTCCTTTGCCGTACTCTTTTGTATTAGGTTGTTTGGCGATGACCTTCTCCCCCTCTTCAAACTGCATTCCGTTTTTCCCTAGATCTGTTGTCCATTAAAAAAAAATCGAAAAAATGCGTTACATAACGTAACGTGAAAACGTAAAAACCTTACAATAAAAGATATACCGTGACGAGCGGATCAACGTTTCGTGCCACTGTACGAGGGTAAATCGAATAAACTGTTGTTCGCTTCGGAATAAAATCAACACTCTACGAGTTCCCGCGTAAATGGATTTTGCGTCGCGATCTTCACAGTAACGAAGAAATTCAAGGGGGGCGACGCAAGAGTACATCGATCACTCGTTCCCGTCGCTTTTGTTCCTCTTATCTCGAGCAATAAATGGAAAAACACTGAACCGAAGATTTAACGATTTCCGTATGGAATTTGCGCGTCGTACGTACAGTAATTATTCGAGTACCAAACAAACTATGACTGAAACATTTTCAGAGCTGCGGTACCGATTTTATCGTGCCGAAACTTACGTATTCTCGTCGATCGTGGGGACGGTGGCTCTCGATGCTGAACAAGCGATTTCACACTAAAGAATAAAACTTTAACGACACGTGAGGTTATAATTAAAACGATATTTTTTTTTGCTTGCCTCGCATCTCAATACACACATACGTTGCATCGTACGCATCGCACAGACGCCGCGAATAACTCGGGTGTTCGACACCACATCGGGGCAAAGCCACGCGCATAGGCGTCGCGTCGGGAGATTGTTCGCTGACACAAATTACCATTGCCGCGCCACTGCGGCGTGCCTTTGGGAACGCCAATGAGACGCACGTGGAGAGGTTGTTTGACGCGCGTCACGAGTGGCGGGCAGTCCGATTGATTTCATTACTAATGTAGGCATGTATACACAGGTCAGTTTGTAATACGGCAATATCCGTTATCGTCCAGTTTAATTGCGCGGAATCACGTCGGGGAAAAATGGACGTTGGCGAAGAACTCGACGAGTCTGTCATCGACGAGGACGACGAGGAAACCGTAAGTTTCGACGTGTATAGTTTCGTACGACCTAGTTGCAATTGTGACGAATGAGAGTCACAAGAAATGAATAAATTACAGAACCAGTTAAAGACTGTCTGTGCACTGGTGAGTCAAGTGACGAATAGCGTTCATGACACTGTGCTAACTATCGAAACAGCGTCGGACCCAAACTGGGAACCCCTCCTAGCCGTGGCAGAAGAAACTAGCGATAAATTCGATTCGCTCGTCCCGAGTATCATCGAGTCAACGAACAGTGGGTGGCGAACGATGTGACACTTCTATTCAGGGGAAAAATCTGGTTTCTTTTATCTTTCTCGATAACTAAAAAAAAAAAAAAAATAATCGAAAATCTCTCATGACTGATAGAATCGAGAGAATAAAATGGAACACGTTTTGTACCTGGAATCCATTTACTCCCTCTCCACTTATTTTCGACATATTTCAGGGTCCAACGAGTACTACGCCAAGTGGAAAAATGCAGAGATCCAGCGCGAGAAAGATCAAACTGAGATAAAACTCTTGAAGAGTCAAGTAAGATATATCGTCGGCGCCGGCATGAAAACGATTAATTCCTAAGGAAATGTGAGACTGCGTAGGTCAATCGTAACCCGACATTGTTTGTCGCGCAGATACTGATTCAGAGTGACTATTGTACAAACGTCGGTGCGGTACTCGGAAACCTTGTTTGGCGAGCGTCTTGCAATCGCGAAATGGTCAACATTTGGCTATCCGAGCGTAGGGTAATTGTTACGAGTTCTTATCCATCATAACCTCTATTGGTACTTCCCTGGGCGGATTTGGTCGACCGTAAAGATCCTCAAATTTGGAACAATTTTCAGTCCGCTGTCGATATCTCAGATATATTTTTAGAGAACATTTCCGATAAATTCTCGAACCAATTTTTTTTAGTAATTTTTAAACGCATTCTCGACAAAATGTTCAAACAAATGTTTTCATTAGGAACAACATGTCAATCGATTACAACGGTCTCGATCGGTAACTGGCCGACCGGATTCGCCAAGGTTTTTGCGCATGCGCACATTAACACATGGAGTTTGGATCTGCGGATAGTGTCTGAAGAAGCTCGGAGAAATTCTCACGATCACTGACCGAGCTATGGAGTCTTTTTTCAAAACGTACAACGACGCTCTACCGCCGACCAGAAGCGACGAGTACGAATTTCCCATGGGGCTTTTGGGAACCGTGTCCAACGTATCGACGAGTCCCGAAGGAAGACAATTTTTGATCGACAACGACGACGGCAAAAGTCTCATTAAGAATCTCGTTACATATCTACCAATGATCCCAACTAATTCGGGCGTTTCGCTAAAGAGGCAAGTATTTTTTCGTCACTCTCAGAACTTTATCGACTGAGCATGAAATATATATCTTTTTTTTTTCATATCGTTAATATATCGATATTTTTTTTTCCACAGATTGATATTGATAATTTTGTGGAATATGTGCGTCAACGTGGCCGGCCTGCGGTATCTCTTCGAGGTTAAGATTGGCCAAGTAGTCCTCCACTGTCTCAACGAGGGAGACACTGTTCAAATCCAAGCATTGGGTCTGCAGCTTCTCAAATCGATAACCCATAACCTAACGGAGCCTCGACTAATCGACGATCTGTTCAATTGGGTGCCGACGGATACGATCCGTAGACTAGCGAACGATGGACACGACGACAAGGTCGTAGGCCTCGCTCGAGATGTCGTTGATCGTGTGACGAATATCAAAGAATCGATTCCACGACCAAGCGACGATTAGGTTTGCAATAAAAATCCCGAGCGACCAGCTATTCAGGCTGCTTCCACTTATGCAGCTGTAATTAAACGAGAGAATTGGGGGAGATCGATTTCAGGAAAAATACCGATTAAATTTCTTCGTCGGAAGCTTTCAATTTTTTCAATATTATTATTGTCATAGTCGCTTAAAAACGTAAATTGGGAGGTGTCGAAAAAGAAACCGTTACAATTATAGTTGTAGACTCTACGATAGAACGTAACATTTTCTTTGCCCTTGAATTATAGCGGAACGAGTAGTAAAATTGAAATCAAATAAGTTTGAAGCCGCTGTTCGTATAAAGCTTCGACATCGATATCCGCAATAAAGAAATTGCGTCGACGCTCTCGAAAAGTTAGATCACCGAAAGACGCGCGACGCAGGGACGCTTCGTGACTGGCGTGTCTCCGAGGAACAAGTCTAGACAATCCCGCGATTATCGATGAGTCGAGAACGATTCGGGGTCGATCCGATGTTACCGGCGGTGCGTTACGAGAGATTATTCGGCGCCTCCGTCGAGAGCGTGGGGGGCGCGTCGATCCTTGGGAGGACCTTTGTTCCGCGCGAAGCAAGCAGTTTCCGTAATCGTAATCGAAACGTACAAAAAGGTCTTTCTAAACAATGAAAATCCGTCGAATTTCGATCGGTTCGAGAAATGCCAGGGGAATTACGTTCGCTGGGGAAGTCGTGAAATTTGCACGGAGAGGCTAGAGCCGAAACGACGGCGGCACAACGTCGAGTCCGTTGGACGACGGGAGGGGAGTTGGGTGGGTTCGAGGTGGGGAGTCGGAGCTGCGAGCCCGGAGAGGGGCGCCGCGGCGTCGCGCCACGCCGTGCAAGGGAAAAGCTTTGGCCAGGAAGGCAGTGGAAGGAATAGAAGGAGTCGGCCGGCGTCGGTTTATTGATCCCGGGGCGCTGCGGCGCTACCCACCCGCGGGATCAGCTGCGAATTTGCCGATTTTCCAATCCGTAATAACACGATGTACGCACAATAGATTAATTATTTTCGATTTATCGGTCGAGTACAAAGTGTCCGAAGGATTATTTCGTCGATCAGCGGCCGCGTGAGGAGTGTCGCCGGGCTTCCGAGTTCCCAGCAGGCTCTCCGAGCGATACGCGAACGTCCATCGAGGGGGCATGAGTACGGGAGAGTCCGCGAGAGTAGCGACGCGGTGTGCCGCGCTGCCAGTCCGTCCATCGAATTCGCTCGCACGATACGTTAATATTATTATTTCTCAAGCCGTGACAAAGGCCGAATTAATCGGGTTTTATCATCGAAGATTCCGGGAAGACGAGAATCTGTACAGCGGTATGAGACGCGTGAAAGCGCGCATGACGTAGCGACCCGATTGGTTCACGGGTCCGTCCGTTCGACCGATTACTCGCTGCCGAAAAGGACGGAACGACTTTCGAGGAAGGATCGTCGGACGGAGAAAGAATCGTGTCCGGAAAGATGTAACGAAAGAGCGACACTGCTTCACCTCCCAACCGGATTCTCTCGGATAAATTTTCGCGTGCACTAACAATAATAATAATACTAATAAAACTACTCAACCATAACAGTAATAACATCACTCCGAGGGAGGAAAGTCCATCGGTCGTAGAGTGGTGCGTAAGGAACGAGGCGATGAAGAATCGACTGTAGAAGCATACGCGGCTTCCCGCGAAATCGTCGTTCGATCAGAGCGGCCGCTCTTCACGCAGTGCGCGAGACGATAAAAAGCAGAAAAATCAGCGCGGGCCATGTCTAACAGCTGAGAGCCGGGGGAGTCTCGAAGAGTCCTCTGACCACGGAGGGCGGCTCTGGGACATGCGATAGCGCAGTAAAAAAAAAAAAAAAAAAGAAAAGAAAAAAAAAATTCTTTCGTGCCTCGTGAAAAACGAAAAAATCACAGTGTCTCGAGGCTGAGCCCGTTCGATAGCGCGAGAGAGTTTTCGAGCTGCAACTGTCGTCCGAGACGCGATAATAAAAATAAAGGAATACGAGAATGAGGGGTGCACTGGTGCGGCATTAGCGACAGGACGAGTAATCTCGGTCGGTAAAAAAGTTAAATTAGCACGTAAGAAAGGCAGAGGTCGATATTGGATAAAATAAATAACGGGCGCCGTGCGGCGGTGAAATGGGCCCTACCAGCAGTCGGGAAGACCAATACGAGGAACCGATTGGCGACGACGACGGCCTACAGATTAATCCCCGCCCCATCGCATCTCCGCACGTCGTGAGTCTCGTCTCGTCACGTCCTCGTAGTACTAGCATAGTACGTAGTCATTCGATTGTTATTACACCGTCTCGTTCGTAATACCTCTCTGTTTCCCTATAGTCTGTGTATCGTAACCCAATGTCCGTCCGCGAAATTAAACGAGAACGTTCGTTTATCGACGGAGTAGCCGTGAGCGAGCATGCGATCGCGTCCACGAGCCACGTGCGTCCTGTATCGTGCATGCTTCGCTTTCCAATCCATTAGAGCGTAATCTTCTCTAATCGAGAATGCGCATGCACGACCATCCTTGTGTCTCTCGACCTCGTTTGACTCGACGTATCACTATGTTTTTTTTTTTTTTTTATTCACACTTTTCCGTTACCGGACATACTCGGGATAAACGCCAGATCCATTTCGCCTTTGACACGGAAGCGCGTTCCCTCATTCACGCTCTTTCGGCCATTTCGATTGCGTCAGCTGTTCGCAGTTTTCGTTCGATTCTTTTTTTTTTTTTTTTTCGTTTCCGTTCGTCACGCTTCGTTGCTGGAGCTTCCTGCATTCCACGAACCACCCAGAATGAAGTCGAGTGTAATCCGAATACGTCGAATTATAGCGGACATTTTTTTTTTTTTTTTTTTTTTTCATAACCGTCCTAACGACTGCGAACGAATCAACAAACACGCTACGGCCCTCTTACGTTTGTGGGTAGCGTCCCGCTACGGAACCGTGCGGCCACACCAGTCTTCGTGTTGAGACGAATGCGATACGATTTTTAGGTCTCCTCCCGTCCGTGTCAGACGCGCGAACCCAATTGGGCGCACGAGTAGCGCAAAGCTCGACGTTCGATAATGCAGCGAACGACAATTCGGCACGGGCCGGTAAAGTAAAACGGACGGAATATCCATTGTGCTCGGCGGATGACCTCATACCAATGCGAGTGGCGAATCCAGCGGGGCGATACGACGTTCGTTCGCTCTACAAGTAATAACAGTGTACGAACAAAAATACGAATGAGGCGCGTCGTCATGGATTTATCGAACAGTCTAGTGCGTCCGTGCAGGTAACCCCTCGTGCACTATACGTAATAATAGCATAACAACGATGAATACCGAGCACCTTTCTCCCGACTATCGGGCGCGCGTGCGGTGCTGTAATTTTCGAGCGGCCATACATATATGCTATTACTAGAGAGTGAACGGTTTTTCTCCCCCCCTACCCCCTTCCCTCGCCCTGTACGCCACCAGTATCGCATAGAGAACTACTCGACGCGCGCGGCACGTAATGTCGGCGCCGTAGCGTTTTCCCCGTGAATGCGGACGCCCATTGCCGCCACGGGTTTTCTCGGCGTGCGGGCGCAACGAGGGTGATAGAGTTTAGACGTACCGAGAGACTCATTCAACCGCCGTGAGTTTGTGGCTTACCCTAGATATCTCAATCTCTCCTAGGAGAAGCGATCGATCGTCACCGCTCGGTCGGTGAAGGATATTCGACTATCTAATTTGCTTCGATTTTTTTTTGTTTTTTTTTCGGTGCTATAAAAAACATTGAATATTCGGGATTATTTCGAGCTCTGTCGAGCATTTTAATTGCGGTGTCTCGCAGGTGATGCGCTTCTTTGTATTTAGAAAAAATTTGTTGATAGCCAAACGACTTATTTTAGAGGTTATACTCAGGGGTATTTCGGATCGTTGAAATTGAAAACGGTATGCTTTAAAGGGTCAAGCCGCGGACCACCGAGGTTTTTTTTTTTTCCAAGAGCCCTCTCGGTGTTTTATTCCGCCTATTCAATGTCTGTGACTGGAAATTAATTCGTGACCAGTCTAATTTCTGAAATCGAACGCACCATCAACCGAGTCACTCCGTCGCAGAAATCGGCCGCAACGAGGCGGGACTGTCGTGTGCTTCCCTCCGACACGAGCGCCCTTGCCTGGCGCCCAATGAAAATAAAAGGCGGGAAAAAAAATCCCGAGAATGTCTACGTAAAATTGCACCACAGGCTACTCGTTTTCATGAAATGAAACGAGCCTCTTTCAGTGACAATTCTCGCTCTAGTACATTAACACCCACGAGTAGAGTCACGACGGAATTTGATAACATCAGAGCCGGGAAAGAAACTCCTACCAGCGAAGTTAGCAGCGCTAGAGTCGTATATATAGATATACTGACCAACGCTAATTTATAGTTAGAGTCAGAAACACCAGCGGCGCTGTTAATAATTAGTTTTCCCGCCCCAGCTATCGACGAGCCACCAATGAAAAAAAAAAAAAAAAAAAAAAAAAAAAAAAAAAAAAAAAAAAAAAACAGATTAGATCGATCAGATGGGCAGGAAGATGTTTCACGTAACCCAGAATCGCGGTCATCGGCTTCGCGGCCATTTTCGATAAGCCTCCTCTTACCGTCTCTCCGTCCACGACAAGCAGATACGCGTCTACTCCCGACAGGAACGAGCAGGAAGTACGAGTACACGATCTAGAACTTTGTACCTACGGCGCGTCGCTTTGTTCGACGCTGAAGATGGGGTCTAACGGCTCGTTCGGCGCTGCCTCTCCCGAGCAGTGACTAATGCAACGTTTGGCCGCGCGTGCGCCTTGTCCCCCCCGCTCTCTCCGTCGCGGCGTCT
Source organism: Listrodromus nycthemerus (assembly GCA_963978505.1). NCBI lineage: Eukaryota > Metazoa > Arthropoda > Insecta > Hymenoptera > Ichneumonidae > Listrodromus > Listrodromus nycthemerus. Next base: position 8,085,803 of record OZ021685.1, read on the forward strand.
CATCGGTGTATTGTTGTAAGCGCTCTGGACGTTACACAGGGACGCGAGCGAAGTAAACAGAGAAATGCGACAGCGATATTCGGCACGTGAAAGGCGAGAGGGAGATCGTAAACTAAACGGATAACGCTGCTGGTAGGGGGGCACGCGGTGATGCTCGCCGCTCGCTAGTTCACGATCACACAAAGCGAGAAGAGTGGGGCATTCTCGGATGGGACTATGTCGCTGCTGCTGCTACTGCTGCTGCTGCTGGCTGCAAGCAGGTCCGTCCGTCCGTCCGTCCTGGCGATAAGTGACTTGTGGAGCTGGCCGCATTTTAATAACGCTCGTTACGCGGAATAGCCCAGCTACCAGTCAGTCGTTTATTTCTCCGCAACTCTTTTCCCACTCTACGGGCTCTCGGCTCCTCTATCTGTCTTTATCAATATCTACCCATCAATCGGCGGAGGCAGCGCCGGTCCTCGGGCACTCGCTGTTATCCCACCGTGTAGTCTAATAGCTACGGAATCCTCTCGCCGAGGGGTTACACGGTGGTGCGTGCGGTATCGTTTTAATTCCCGATAGAATCGCGTTTTTTCGTTCGACGAAGTTCGCCTTCCGCTCTCACGTGCAAAGGCCGCGGCGCAACGTTGTAAACGCAATGTCGCCGAAGAATAAGGTACGTTCTTTTTAGGGGTTAGAGAAGAGGTTCTCACGCGCTCGGCACAGTCGCGCGTCCATTGTTTTTTTCATCCGGCACTGACAACGTTTTCGGCATCCATTTTTTTTTTTTCTTTATTAATGGACGGACGGAAAATCGCGTCGGCCATATTGCCCGTTTCACCGGTTTATTCTTCGCTCGGTGCTGTCGCGCTCTTCGTCCTATTGTTGTCGCTGAGTGTAGGATTATTTTGTGGCAAATGTATGGACAATTAAATTGCGAGAAAGATAGTTGGTGTCGTTCAGATGTTTATTTAAACGACAAATGTTTTTATCGTCGATAGGTCGTGGACGAAGCTTTGCGATGAAACCATCGCGTTTAACCTGAGCGGGGCGGATCGGTTTTGAACGATCGGCCGATTATTTTCTCTGTTTCATAGGAACGTTACGGATAATAAATTGCAGATTTTTTATCGAATTTTTTTTCTGACTAAAAAAAAAAAAATTGTGAAATCTCTCATTAACATCGATGAAATTTCCGCCGAGAAAAATCGATCGTCGTTAGCGCTTGTTTCTTTTTATACGAAATATTGAATGACGAATATTTAATGCACTCACTGCGCCATCGAAATCGCCAAGACGAATAATTCAATCGTGAAGAGCGCGGAATGACGGATCGCTGAAACGACGATAGAGAGATTTCGCGGCTGCCAATGAAATTCCGGGAAATTCTTGGATTTGTTCCACCGGTGTTTAACGAATTGTTGTGTGTAAAATTAGTCACCGCCGGGTTGTCTGGCCCGACGCAAATAACTCGACGAGCTTGATCTTGAGTAAAAATCCGAAACGAATAAATTTTACCATTTTTTTTTTATTAAAAAAAAAAAAGCAAAAAAATTACTTTCATTTATTTTTATCTCGCCGGAATCGGCTGGGGTAACGAGAATTTCATAGGATTTTCGGTTACTCGCATTCTCTCATGGCTCTCTCAATTTTTTTCTCTCTCCGGTCGTTCTATCGAGAATTTCTTATTAAACGAACAAGATCAAGATTTGCTTCGCTCTCAAAGACTCGACCAGCGCCTTATCTTCTTGAGTGTTTGTTGTGCCGTTATCACGCGTTATATCGCTGTCGAATGTGCTGGTCTGGTGAAACAAAATAGGTAAGATATTCGATTTCCAAAGCGACGCATTCCTCATCGTTATTAAACCGTATTTTTTCAGCCGAAAAAAAAAAAAAAAGAGAGAAAATCTCTTTTTTTTTTTACGTAACATTCTCCGGTTATCAAAATTCGTTCTTTGACGATAACCCAAATCTCGGAACAACGGTGACAAAATTCCCAAATAATTGTTCGACACTTCATTCATGAGAAGAAGCAAAATTTTCGATAAACTCCACCTCGCGAATATTCGTGGCAGTCGACGCATAATTATATAAATAAAAGAATTAACTGTAACCGAGAGAGCGTTTGAGTTCTCGTTGTTTCGAGTATTTACCTCGAGAAAAAAAAAAACCTCCAGCAGTTGTCGTCAACCTTGGTCCATTGAGCTCGATTTGTTTTCGTTCGAAGGAGATCGATCGCTTACACTTCCATCCGTTGTCTCCGGTGAATTTTTTTCAATTCCGGTATCTCACCGATTACCGGTGATTCGTGTTGTTCAAAGTCTCGGCAAAATCCCATGTTCCTGCGTGAAAGAGCCAAAAAAATCTAAATTAATAACCGTGCAAAAAATTACTAATTTAATTGATTATTAACTAGAAAAAAAATCTCATTTAAAACGACGGTCTGTTTTACCCCACTGACACCCCCTCCCCGTCCCCTCTTCGATATCAAGTACGCCGTCGGTTTATCACGAGACTTGGCTCGGAAATCTCGAGAATCGTACACGCGATCCTGTTAATCTCAGTCTCGAACACTCGCGAACAGTACGTTTTGGGTTCGTCGTTTGCGTTCGTCATTCGCACACAATATCGTGGAGCGAATGTTTCACGCGTGTGTGCGTTCGTATTAAAACGAAAGCTCGATGTTTTCGGTACGTAAGCAAACACTCGGTTGTCCTGCGGGCGCTGCGTATCCGAAATGTGCGTCACACGGTTCGAGCATCGCCTATTCCCCTGTGTACAATGGCGGCACAGTCGAGGATTCATTGTCTCCGGCTGCCTCAAAGTCCGCCCCCTATAATACGATTGACAAAATGAAATTTAGTAAATACCGTGAGTAATCCGTGTGAATAAAATCGTTCCGTCCGGCGACGAGACGCTCGTCATTGTTACCTTATCGTCGCCGCCTGGCGCACTCAATCTTCGGCGCGTTTATTAGCCGGGCGTCCATCTTGTTCGCTCGGAAAGTCGTCTGCTCGTGTGTCCCTCCTCGTCGCTAGAAGCGCTCCGTCGGGCGGAGAGCAGAATCTATGGCGGTAAGAAAATTGTGGACTTCGTCGCCCAATGGCTACGAACTTTTCGGCATGTTGAGACTACGATTGACGGTCGTTACGATTATTATTGTGATGTGTTTCTCATTCTATTTTCTTCGAGAGCGTTGTGCCGACGCTTTGGCGGATGAAACAACGCCACGAATTTTTGTTTCCTTCAGAGATGCGAAGCAGATGGTGTTTTCATGCGTTCGCCGACTGATCCAATGGTTCTAATTGCCGGGCGCTCGTTATCTAATTAATTCGTGTAAGCCTATCGCCGACAACTGGCTACATCGGTTCTCGTGTGCGACCGTTTGGTGCGAGCGCGCTCGATGACTTCACGAACATTGTGTAACCTTTTGTCGCGGAGAGCCCAGTTTTCGTGTACGGTTTAACCATTGTGTTCATCCCGGGCGAATTCATTGTTACATGGCAATCTCCACAAGTGGACGGGAGAATAGCGAGTCAGTCTATGAGAGTGGAGAAATTTTCGTATCACCACACAGATAATTATGAAAAATTTGTCTCTATTAGTTTTATATGTTTGTCACGGCGGCGTCCGAAATTTGCCAACCATTCGAAGAGTTAACATTTTAAGGCAGGACAAACTGAAAAAAAATTCGCTTGCGGGCGACTAAAGAATTTTTTTTTTTTATGCTCATGATTCCATGTGGCTTGAATCCTCAGCGGAATGGTGAGAGTTGAAAATAGAATTCGAATAACAATTTTTTTTGTTTGCAGGCACAAGTTAATTTCACTTGAGGCTTTGATTTGTTTTTCGTTTTATTTACGGTATAACCTATGGATATTTCTTGAAGGAATATTCGCAACCCTTTCATATGACTTTTTAATACCAGACGTACTTAAGTTACCTCGTTCAGTTATAAAAATTAATGCTTCGATTCTCGAAAAATATTTTCGTTACATGCCAAGTTAAGGAAATCGACTAGTAGATACGAGAATCCATGGGACAAAGACAACGAGGAGTGGCTGTTGTTCACGTAATATATTTTGAGCGAACATAACCTCAATTCATGAATCCCCTTCGACTTACCGGCTCGGCAAGTTTCTAGCGTACGTTTCGATCATGGCGATAATCTCTGATTTGGTAAAACATTATTTTTTTCCGATACAATTTCTTCGCCACGAACCACGCAGAGATAGAAAGGAAAGTTCGAAGACAAAGCTCGGTTTGCATCCGATAACGCGGTGGCCGGACGGTGTGTGACTGGCCGCTATCAACTGGGTCGCATGTATCGTCAAAAAAATTTCATATATTTGCGACGGCGGAGATGGCGGGAGAAAGCGTTCGTGCGAATCCCTCGCGATGGTTAACGTTCACGCTCGACGGGATAATAACATAATCGAAAAATAAACAACGCGTATGCGCCCTCTATAATTAGAAATAAAAATGCCATGGATAGTCCGATAAGCCGAACAATAGACGCATCGTTGCTTCGCTAGCTCGACTTTCAGAGCCCTCACCGTTTCCGAGCAATTTATTTATATTCCACTCGGATGAATGTACACATGTTCGAGGATTAAAAAAAAACACGCTCGCGCCCGGGCGACCCTGAAATGCTTCCATGACATAAAATCTCAATTCTCGGTGTGTATACCGGGTTCTAAATTGTGACGTTGAATGTAGCGCAGACGTCTCCATCGAGCATTTCGCGAAATAAATCGAGCGCGCTAAACTGCCGACTGGCAGTGCAGCGCAGGCAGTTTTTGCCTTTCGAAGTGTTTAATCCTATCGATCGACACGTAGAATCGTGGTGATGGGCTAAGGACGCCGTGCGCGCTGTTCAGAGAGAATAGACAGATTCACGAGCTCTCCGAGGAGTCGTCGAGAGTCGCACGACGCTGTCGAGCACCGTTGGTAATCCGCTATGCTAGACGATACACTCTTCAACCGTCCTACAAAGATTCCTCGCGACGCGGGGTGGGGGAAACTCTCGGTTTGGAAGCGTTCTCTTATTGGCCGAGCGCGGTTTGCCGCGCTTTCCGTTGTGTTTCGTACGTGCTGCGCGAGAGCGGCGCTGCTTTCTCGTTAATGCTCGAGCATGGCCACCACGAGCTCTGAGAGACCGACCGTCAAACCAAGGCGAAACCTTCTCCGCGTGAGTCGCCGAGTTGTACGGTTCCCCTCTTCCGCCAAGCTCCACGTTATCGTCGTCATTATCGATATACCTACCAATTGAGCGTTCAGTATTTTTGTTGCACGAGGTAGAGGATTGACTCCAGGCCTGGGCACTCCATCGTACCTCATCGAATAACAATAATAATAAAGATTGGTGTCTCCTCGAGCAGCTGATCATGACCATCGAGCAGCTTCGCGTCACTCTTCGAACGATATTCCGCGACGTATATATATTTTTTTTCTCGCGCCCGCTGTAACGCGATAGTTTAACGCGTCGAAGAGTGGAGATCGGCGAACGGGACGTGAGTTATTGGTCGAAGGATCTAAATTTAAGTTATCAAAAGCCGAAGAGCGCGCATTCCTTTTGAGAAATACGAAGCATCGGCAGCAGCAGCAGCAGCAGCGCATCAGCAACGCAGCACTGGCATTGGAAGGTGGCGAGCCTGCGCGCGCTCTCCCTCCACGGTGTGTATAAGCATCAAGCCACACGGCACACCGTATAGAACACAGTAGCCGAGCAGGCCGAGCAGCGAGCGAGTGAGCAGCGTGTGCACTTCTTTCACCGCTGGTCGGTTGGCTGAGTGTCATGGCAGAGGATGGAAGAACGAGATTTATTCGAAAAAAAGACACCCACACAATAAATAAATAAAGAAATTTGACGAACGCGACGAGCACAAAGGACGGCCAACTGGTGAAAATCGGCAGCGTGAGTCGAATGTTTCCAGGCTCGGTGAAAATTTTGTTTCACCAGTAGGAAAACAAACCGGGCACATTATCGCGTCGTTCCACGATTTATTCGTGTCAGTTAGCCTTCGATTGGCTGTTCTTCGATCGATTGGCGTTGCAATAAATTTTTCGTTCGGGTGCACAATATATATACGTCAACATCGTCGTAACGCAGCAAACGCGGATCGTCTCGTAGAACCGGGAGTACATGTATAAATAAACCCGTCCGTGTTTGCCAGCCGTTGTAAAGCCGTCCCGGAGACGGCTCCTCTACACACGAACGTTCTGACAGTTGTCGAGCAAGGAAAACCGAAAAAGTTTTTCGAGCTCTCGTTACCACCACCGTTGTCGCGGCCACCGAAGGGGGTTTTTCCGTGTGGTCGGACTGGCGCGTTGCTCGTGCGTTCGTCCGTATCCAGGATAATATCGTCAGAGAGGAGAATACATTACGCGCTGACGCTCGAGCCGCCGAAGCGATCGGCCAGCAGAGGCAGTGCTCTACACTCGACTGAACCGAAAGAACGAACGCGCGCGCACGCACGGGATACCAACGGTGTTTTTTTGTTGTTTTTCTCGTCGTGTGAACGCGTTGTCAAGAAGAAAAAGAGAGATCGTCGTTTTCGTGCTCGATTCCGTTGTACCTGCATAAACGTAGCACCGTGTCGGATTCAATTCGTCGTCGCACAACAGCGCCGTCTAACGTATAGCGGGGCTTCCCCCCACCCCTTCTCTCTCTCGCCCCTCCCGCGAGTTCTTTCTTTGTTTTTTTTTCTCTCTCTTTATTTGTCTCGCTCCGCGCTCGCTGTTTATCGTCTGACCGCTCGGGGGTCGTGCACCCTTGAGCACTGTGAATCGTACAAGGGAATAGGAAAGGAGAGAGGGAGAACGAAGGGATGTCTCTCGGCGAGAGTTCGTCGTGACATGGCAGCCGACTATGACGAGTGTTTATAGTGCGACGAAAAGTGCGTGCATCACGTTGCCTCCGAGATCGCCGTCTCTGTCCTCGATGCTGCTGCCGTTGCTCAGATGTCGTTGAATTTTCTATCGTGCGTCCCTCACAGAACGAAACGAGTTTTTATTCATTAGCCTTTGCCCATTATCTCTCCACTGACACCACGTCGAATCTATGTGATATCTGTGTACATTTTTTTTTCTTTTGTTCCCCCCCTCCATCCCCTCCCGAGCCCTCCCCCACCCCTCCCCGTTTTCCTTTTGGAAAGGGCGAAAGCGTGCGCGTGCTCGCGAGTGTCTCAGCTCTTTGTGTGGGTGCCGTCTTTTGTGACGCGATAGTACAAAAATAATGTCGCGGGTGTCGTTAAACAAATCGCAGTACAGCCAGTACGGCTCGCGGCGAGTCAGGAAAATCAGTACGGTGCGTCCAAAATGTTTATGTTCTTACGTTATTTTTTTTTTTACATGTGTATCATAGTTTGTATTGTCCGGTAGGGGGGGGGGGGGGGGTGAGTTTATCTCTCGATAAACCGTGACAAAGATGTCCCGAGGCGAGTAAAGTGACCGGACGCAAAATTCAATTTTGCCTCGAGTTTCTTCAACGGTCCGATCCCTTTTTACACACGATTTGGGATCATCGTTAGGAGGCGTGACTGCGAAACCCACTGAGCACGTGACGGGAGCCTTGACAATCCACATAATTTACACTTTTGCGCTTCTGCGTCCACGGTTACTTTACTCATCGGCGTAATGGAAATTTCTACAAAATTTTTAATGATATTACGGAATAAAAAAAAAATGTTCATTTTTTTTTTTTCGTCGTTTGGAGAGATTTCGTATAAGAATGATTGCATGCGATCGATGATTCGTAAAAAAAAAAAAAAATTTTACAAAAAATAACATCATTTTTACGATATATTTATTTTTCAATTTTTTTTTTATTTTTGTAAATTCAACTTTCGCCATTTTATCCACTCGATGACTGTGCTGGTTGAACGGTCGCTCGCACGGGGCTTTCGATACGATGATTTTTTTTTCACCGGTAAAAAAACAGTGGTAGAACGAGAGAAACATTTCGGGAACACCCGCGGACATCTTGCCTGCGAGCGCGGTACAGACGCGTAGATATAGATATAGAGCGTCTTCGGAATTGGTTACAAATTGCGCATATTCAACCATCGAGAAATTCAATCACACAAGGTAGCAATGAATTTATTAATAATATCATGTAACAAAATCGAATCCCGAGACACGGCAATGCGTGGAAAGACGACGAAAACGAACGCTAATTTATCTAAAAATCGAGAGTCGTGAAACCGTCGAACGCTCTCCCCGCAGCCCATAGGCGAAAACAAGCGACGGTGGCGCCAGTGTAGTACATTATAGTTCCCCCGAGCCGCCATTGTCGCTCGGATCGAGAGGAGGCTGGAACGTGATCCGATGTGAGATTAATTATCGAATAAACACGAGTCAGGCACGATGGCCGCACGAATCCGATCGTTCCCGTTCGCGCAATGAAATGCACGCGCGGCTCTGTTTCTTCTTTGTGCATCATTTCGATGCATCAACGCCGCGAGTGGCACAAGGTCGAAAATAACTCGAAGATTGAATACCGATAGGCTGATCGACACGACTACGAGCTTTAACGATTCTGACCGATGCTCGTAAACGCCACGAGCGCGAATACCGACCGGCCGATTGCCTTTCGTAATTCCAACAAACCATCATAAAAATAGTACGTCTCCATTAAAATTAATCTTGCCATTTACAGAAAAAATCCTTCGTTATCCTTCGTTCGAAATAATTATCGAAATCACACACACACACACACACACACACACACACACACACACACACACACACACACACACACACACACACACACACACACACACACACACACACACACACACACACAGAGTGAAAAAAACGGATGATTATTTTGAATAAAGGATATATATATATATATATATATATATATATATATACACACACATAACTGTATATTTGTGTGCGTTTAAGTACCCGATCGGTGCAGTGAGCAAAGTGCTTGAATGAATCATGCCGACCAAGTCATTGCAACACCTCGTTGCTAAAACTGCCAGCGAGCCTTGTTTAACTTGAAAAATATAATTTTTCTTTCCTGCTTCACCAGCGCCGTTAGCGTTTAGCGTGACATTAGAGGCGTTCATTTAATTATCTTATGTGAACGGTGCATTGCGCAATATCGTTTTAAAAATTTTTTTTCGTATCCGCAAACCCGATGGTTCCTCCGGTCGACAAGTCGCGTCCGATGTTTACGCGTTAACTCGGTTGAATTCCGCTCCACATAGCTCGTCCGTAAGCGCGTAGAAAAAAAAATCTTTTTTTTTTTTTTTTTTTTAAATGCACCGCCAAGGTGAGCTAGGTCTTCCGAGGCATGAGCGTTTACGTTGCAGTGCTATATCGACACTCGAGGTAATTAAACGTATCGATAGGTGTTCGTAATGCGGGACGGAGACCAACCAACAACGCGAGCTCGTCGTTTGGAAATTCGATACACGAGCTACAAAGTCCATCTCAATTTCAAATAAATCCCCAATCGGAGTAGGTTACATTGGAAATAGTTTTCCTCTTGCTGGTCTACATTATATGTGTGTCAAGGGTTCCTGTTTATCTTTGCTTCTCGATTTATTATTATTATTATTATTATATTGAAAAATATCACTGTCTTAAGATAACAAAATAATACAATTTTTTTTGTTAATATTAATTTCAGACGGAGAGTGAATATTCGGTCGAGGAACAAGCGAGATTAACGGGAGCCGATGGAGGAGTGGACGAGACGTCGCCCGAGGATGAGGGAGGTTCCTTGTGCGAGTACCACGATATACCGCCACCCCCGGATGGGGGTTACGGATGGGTCGTGGTATTCGCCTCGTTCATGTGCAACATGATTCTCGATGGGATTGCTTATACTTTCGGAGTGTTTCTCGGAGAGTTTGTAAAGTACTTCAACGAGGGACCGGGTAAAGTAGCATGGGTCGGATCTCTGCTGTCTGGCATGTACCTCAGTGCAGGTGAGTTCTCGCGTCTCGATTAACCGAGGAAAAATAGATCAGGGTTGTTAAAGCATATTGAAATTTCGGAGGATTTATGGCGACAGAAATATTGGTAAATTTTTTTAATTCGTGGGATTTTTCGATTCATTTTTTTTTTTTTTATTTACTCGACAAAAAAAGAGACGAAGAGATTAATTTACAATAGGTGATAGCCCTGATAATGTGTGCCCTGATATTGTTCTCGTTAAGGGAAACTAAGATGATTAATCTTTCTGTGTATTGACTATGATTAATAATGAGAAACGTAAATTTCAGGTCCAGTTGTCAGTGCTCTGACGAACAAATATGGCTGCAGGGCGGTCTGCATGGCCGGGAGTTTTATGGGTGCAGGGGCATTTATACTCTCGACATTTTCAACATCTGTAAATATGCTTATAATAACCTACGGTGTGTTGGGAGGTAAGTGGAAACTCGGTTAGAACATGGTTGATTATGAACACCTCGATTCTATTTTTTTTATATTAAAAAAAATACCTGATTGAAGTATTTTTATTTTAGGTATCGGATTCGGACTGATATACCTGCCGGCAGTTGTGTGCGTAGGCTACTACTTTGAGACGAAGAGATCCTTGGCAACGGGAATCGCCGTTTGCGGCTCGGGTTTCGGTACCTTCGCGTTCGCACCTTTGGCCACGATGCTTCTGGAGACTTACAATTGGAAGGGGGCTAATCTAATATTCGCCGGGCTTATTCTTAATTGCGCGGTTTTTGGGGCGCTTATGAGACCTCTGGAGTATCCGAAAGCCTCGTCGGTAAAGCCCCTGTTGCAGAGAATGGCGGAGGAAAAAAGATTTCAGATGGAGCGCGGCAGCATCGGGGGTTCATACTTTATGGTACAGTTGCCCGATGGATCGATGGAAAAGCGAATGAAAATGCCCATTAACGTCGATCCCGGTGTGCACTCTAGCTTCAATCTAGACCAATTAGTGCCTGGTAAGATAATGGTTGTTTGAAAAGAAAAATTCAAACTTTCTCTCTCTCGAGGCCTTAGGCATCGCGTAACGATTTAAGAATATTAGTTACGATTACATGTATAACTCTAAAGGAACGCCTTTAACACCAGTACCTACCGTGCCGACGCTGCCAACGATTTCGGAGGTCAAAGTCCAGGAGCACTCGTCGAGCGGAGCGACCAGCATAAGCGGCAGCATGGATCTTAACAACTCGGCAGTAAAATCGAGAAGCCGCAAGACCATGGACGATACCAAAGACACGAAGGACGGTGCCGAGAGGACTGAGAACGAGTTCAATAAGCCTGTTATACCGAGGAACGCTTCGCAGCCCGCATTCACTACTCACCATCAGGGTCTACCGAAGAACGGCTCCGTTCCATTTTTCGATCGTATCCGTAAGACTAGCACCGGCGAACGTTACAAGCCGAGTCTAAGTGCCATCAAGAATTCCCGAACGACCCTCAATTCCAACGGAGACATCAGAAAGAGTTTGCACCTCAGATTGTCAACAAACAGCATGCTCGGCTCGCGCAACAATAACACCGAGGTCGACGTGAGTATAAGTTTTTATTTGTACAACCCATCTCGCTGGCGCTCTGGTTTATCGATCCCCGTGCAATTGTTTGTTTCAGGATGGCGAGAGCATAACTTTTACGACTAGCAAGTCCAGCATGCCAAAGGAGAAAGCCCTTATCGTTCGTCCGCTATCTCGAAAGGACATTTTCTACAGCGGCAGCGTCATCAATCTGCCTGAGTATCAGAGCCAGAAATCACTAGCGAATTACCGTCAGAGCGTTATCTCCCTGCCGAAATCTGTCCGTGGCGATGTCAGAGATGGTGACGTCGAAAAGGCCCCGCAACGTAAGAATTAAACTTTAATTTCGGCCAAAATTGCACCAACACGTGGTGAATTTGCGAAAAATATTACCGTAATATTACCAAAACATAATTTCGTTACTAGCAATTTCACAACTACACAGATGAAGGTTACCTTTTTTACCGACAATGCCACAATTAAATAGGTAGATTCTCTGTTTCAATAGTAAATTAACGAAAAATTGTTACAGTAAATTTACGCGAAGTTTTTGCAGATATACTTTTAGACAACAAAATTTTAGGGAAAAAATCCCATCGGAATACAGTCATTTTACGAATTTTTAAAATATCGGTATTTTCACGTCTTTACACGAAGCTACGTACAGAAAACAGACGAGTCGGTAGTCTTCGATATAGAACAGCGATCGACTAGCGTTTACGCATTGGTGTTCGATTGGTTCACTCGCGCGACAGCAAACCGTACACGTTGGTTCTTGTGCGAGCTGAATTCTTCGACAACTGCGTGATGATCGATGAAATCGATAGACCATCACACTTGATGCTGATGTATTTTTTATTTTTCCAGAACCGTTGTGTCCGTGCTTGGTTCTACCTGAATCATTCAAACAGGCCTTAGGTACTATGATGGACATGTCTCTTCTGAAAGATCCCGTATTTCTGTTGATCGGTATAAGCAACGTATTCGGCATGGCAGGATTATACGTACCTTTCGTGTACCTGGTGGACGCTGCGAAAAAAGACGTGAGTGTTCAACGACGACTAGTCATTTCATTGTTCATTGTCAATCGACTGAAAATGACTAAAATTTCTATTAAAATCTGTTTCAGGGTATCGACAATAAATCAGCATCGTTCCTCCTGTCCATTATCGGAATAACGAACACCGTCGGTCGTGTGGTTTGTGGATACGTCGCGGATTTTCCCCGAGTCGATTCTCTGCTACTTAACAATATTTGCTTGCTCATTTCGACAATCGCGGTAGCCGCAACCCCGCTGTGCCATTCATACGAATCTTATATCGTCATGAGTATTTTCTTCGGCATCGCGATATGTAAGATTTTACGCTGTGTTATGTGAAAGGTTGGCCTTTCATACGAAATCGAGTATGGTATTCATGTATTTTCATTCTTCAAATTATTTTAATTTTTCAGCCGGATACATCTCACTTACATCGATTATCCTGGTTGATCTCCTCGGTCTGGACAAGCTTACGAATGCCTTTGGTCTCCTAATTTTATTCAGGGGCGCAGCCGCTATTATTGGATCGCCACTCGCTGGAACCGTATACGACGCGACGGGAAGCTACAGTATTCCATTCTTCATGGCCGGTTTCTTCTTCTTTATCAGCACTGTGACGAGTTTCATGGCGCCCGCAATGAAACGCTGCACTACACCGCAGGTATGCGTCAGGCGAGAATCGATGAATCGGCGATATAAGTGTTTTCATGCGGGAGGTAGGGAATCATTGTCTGGACTTTCGAGTGATGGATATCAGCAAATGGCGGACATCCGTCACTCGTAAATCCAGATTATGGTAGAAGTGAGGGAAGTTATTTTCACCGAGTGATTTTTCCTGCACAAGCAAAGCGATGGCGAAAAATACACGAGGTGAAAATTACCTTTCTTCCAGGCAACGTACATTTTTTTTTCTCCTTTCCGTAAAATAATCGCATTTTTTTACGTTTTAATATCGTCGTTGCGTTATCGTTTCAGACGCAGCCTGTGATACTCGACACCCTCACACCGATAGACGAGGACATCGAGGAGGAGAACGAGGATGATATTCCGGAGATAATCGAGACCGCCCCATCGCCATCGGATCCACCGGAGAAAGAAATAAAACAGATCGAGTCTGTATTATAATTGAGCTTGAATGAGCACTCTTGGGGCCACAGAGCTTCAAACTCCGAGCCACCCCCTCTACGTACGGAGCTCTGTCTCTATCGGGTCGACGTCCCGAACTTGAGGTACACGCGTTACCATTCTTCGTTAACACTCATTCGACAGATTTAAACTGGAAACACAAGCTGTTCTGAGCAGTAGCGATAGAAAAAATTATCGAACATATTTTCATTTTTAGCGTCAAAGTAGACTCTTGAGTTGTTCACATCGTACGAATGAATCATTGCGCTCGGCTTATTGCAGATAGAAATTGACCCGTCTCGACCAGTATCGATGAGTGGTACTACCAAAAAAAGTTGCGAAAATAGCGTGAACCGAAAAGAACATCAAAAAGAAAACGTAGCACTTGCATATCCATAAACTTTTCAACGACCTCATGAAATTTATTCGGCCCGTAAATTAGTCAATCAAAGATGTTTAATAAATTGGCGAGCCGTGAAGTCTCGTTGAGTTATGAAAAATAAGAAACAAAATACTATTAAATTATGATGTCACTCCTCCAAGCGCACGCTTGCATCACAGTTTGTGATGAATATATGTATATTTCTCACGGAGCGCAGGACGACAATGTACATAACACAAAGAGGAAAAAGAGAACGAAGGAGGAGTAAATACGTTGTGCGAATCGATCGAGATAACGCTAAGCCGCTTCCCGCGCGCGTGTCGAACGATCGCGGAGAGTACTCGTTCTTTTTTTGTATATAATTATATTAATTGATTTGTAAAATAGGCCGGTAACAAAGCTGACCCTAGGAATAGTTAGATAATGTAACTAAACTCCGTTATTATTTGCATAGCCACGAATAGTCTGCGAGTTTCGGCGTTCCGGTACCTAACTAATATATTTGACTAACGAAAAGTTTAACACACCGGTAGGTAGAATGTTGAATTGATATATGCTACATGCTCCGTTCAATATGCCTCCGTATAAAACACACAAAAAAAAACAATTAATTAATTGTTAAATATGTAAATGCGTAGTTCGGCAAGCGGGGGACCGACGGTTGAGTCTCAAGCGAACTTATAAATTTTAGCGAAAATCGTCGCCGTCTCAGCTGGTTGAGTCACGAAGGAGATAACAAAAATAGCTAAATTAAACACATACACACCCACACACACTCTCGCACACAGCAAAAACACGTTGAAAGCTGAGAGTGTCGATCGACGCAATTAATTAACTAGTGTAACATTTATTGTCGTACGAGAGATAGGCAATGAGCGGTACGTGAACCGATA